>JANRMT010062796.1:82212417-82229855 GCA_026402145.1 Polypterus bichir lapradei
GGTTACCAGTGGAAAGTCTGATCCAGTGTGAATTTAGTACTGCCTCAGCAAATTTGCTGTGTTGTCACAGTCACTGATTGGTTTTCACTCCCTATTATAATGCAAATGACAAGCTTATGTTGGAAGAATTATAGATTTCTGTGCTATTTTTAAACACTCATTTAATTTGGATTTGTTTTGTGTGGATACAGTAAGTGTATAAGGCCAAAGCCAAATGGTCAACATAACTTGGAAATTTATACTATGGCAAAACACAGTTTTTAAAATAGAAATAAAAGAAACATTGGCAGAAGAGGATGTCATGCCAACATACCAGAATAAAATACTGCAGAGAAAAAAATAAAATCAGTGCAGAGCATAAAATGCAGTATATAAAAAACTAACAATCATCACCTAGTAATTATCCCTATAACTCTTGTGAGGGACATTTATACCAATAGCAATCAGTTACGACTGATGTAATCCGTGTACAAGTAATGTCCCTTTTGAAGTTAGTGCTTATTAAAAAATATGAAAGTGTCCACAACACAACTTTTTAGCCTCTTAAGTTTTTTTTTTTTTTTTTTTTTTAATTACTGGACATTTTAATCCTGAAAATGCCTAAATTATTAACCTTGCTTTACTTATACACCCCGTAATACTTACCACTGAAATCCTTAATAAGTGGTAAAGGATTCCACCACTAAACCTCTGAAATGCCTTAACAATGGCCCAGACCGGACTTGCTGTCAGTATCCCCCACTGCAGAGGATAAACCTCTGAACACCCTAGTAAAAGCCTTCTCCTGCCAGGATCACAGCCTGCTCCCAGTTCGCTCCCCTTAAAAGGATTTATTGTGATCAAGCACAGCTCGTTTTATTACACAAAGTTTTAACATGTATGACCTGGGTTAGGATTGCTAGTGTCGATAATCAACAAGGCATTTTCAGTGAGGTAATACCCAAACTTTATTTTAATCTGAATTTATGTTTATTTGCAAATAAACCAGAAATGCACCCAAGTGTTAAATACAATAGTGGATTTAAATGTACAATCTGCACAATTCAGTCAAAGTTACACAGCAAGCTCTTAATCAGTTGGCTAATTGGTTTAGTTAATTTGTTGTTGCTACAGTCTTTGTTTGCTTAGGCCAGACATGATGCTTGTTCTCTCTTCTCCTCCTGTGATGTCTCTCTTTCTACGCCATTTCTGATGTCTTTGGCAATCCTTTTCCTTTATTTGGTGGCTAGGTGCCTGATAGCGATAGCTGTATCAGCGGAAACTGACAACTGCTAATTTCCAATGCTCTTGTTACTTGCCAATGAAGTTACTTTTAGCTAAATATAACATGTTAATGGAAAGGTTCCAAACTTCTTACAAGGATATATGCACTGGTTTGTTTATCTGTTCTTAAAATTACACAACCTAATCATTATTACACTATATTAGCATTAACTCTTACATTTGCATATCCCCCAGTATTATTCAATCCTACCTGCATGAGTTCCTAGTGTCTTTTCTCTTTTCAAAATGATGCCCAGTCATTGTCATGTACTATCCTCTGTCCAAACAAGGACACCTTGTTTAAATATACACTATCAAAAATAATGTTATCTTTCCCAGTTTATTCACTTAAAAGTTGCATTGTATCTAAATAATCCTATCTCTCTAAAAAAAAATCTTGGGAAGAGAGACGAGACGTGACTTTTTCAGAGAGATACTTTCATGTCCCGCGAGACGAGACATTGTGCCAAGAGATTTAACCACGCCCGGGGCCGGAAATAAAAGACAAAGAATAGATGACAAAGTAGAACGTCATAAGGAATTCAAAAACGCTGGCACGATACACATGCAGAGCAGGTTAGAGATAACGGAAGTACGAAAATTCGAAAGTCTCAAAAAAATGATAGTAAAGATCGCATTAGCGCAAAGAAACAGAAATTATTACTCGGTGAAATAATGGAACGGTGAAAAGAGATTGAATATATTGTTTGGATTCAAACTTTAAGTCGAAAGCATATCTGTAAAAATTAAAAGATTGTTTTTTTGGTGAAACTGAAATCCCGTGAGAGAAAATTTCAAGCCCTGCGAGATTTGCAAAGTCCTGTTCACATCTAAAACATTTACAACCACACACACAGTTCAATCATTTCTCATTTATGCGAATGCTATTGTCAGACACAGTTCATGTAGAAAGAAAGAAACGATATTCACTCACGGGCAGTTATACGTTGCCTTGCCACAATGTAATTCCAAACATGGAATCAAAATTCTATGCACTATTGACGAAAAGGTGAAAGTTAAAAGAGATTGAATATATGGACATAAGTGAGACTTGTAGATCGTCTAATTCGTGTTGCCATCAGGGAAAAGTAATGTTTCTTCCCAATGAAGAGGCCTATCTGTGAGAATTAAAAGTTTTGTTGTTTGGTAAAAGTGAAATCCACATACGCGAGCGGCAGAGATGTGAAGTAGCTGGCACAGAGAGCAGATGGGGGGGTTTGTTGGTGAGCAAAGCCCCCTAGTAATAATCCTAATATCTACACAAATTAAATATAATGAGTCTTATTAAACAAACTGTAAAATGCACAGTTTTTCTCACTTCAATACAAAGGGAAACAAGTTATCTTCATTAGTCAGACTCCAAAATTACAAACAGTAATATAAAAAATTAAAATTAAACTAATAAAAAAAACATATATAGGTAGACAGAAAAAAATAATATGTATATGATAGATCAAAAGCTATATTATTATATGATCAATTTTTATTTTTTTAAAGTTAAAAAGAAATCAATGTGTCAAAATGAGAAGCAATCAACATGCAAAAGAAATCCACACACTTTTCCTTACCTATCCCTTGCACTCTGTTCCATGTCCTGTGTGATACCATCAGGAACTGCAGCAGCACCAACTGACCACAACACCACATTTGACCTCTGGAGTGACTTCCTTTTCCAAGTCCTTGAACATAAAAGATTTCACTGTGGAGGCAGCAGAATCCCAATTGTGAATGGATTTGCTGGATGCTCCTATAATTTGTGATGCAGACAACAGCAAGGCCTAGAAAATCTAAGATAATAAAAATATGTGGCAAGAGAGAAATATGAATTAAAGAGAATGAGCAAGAGATTACAGACCTGCATACCAGAAAAGGAGAACAAACACAATACTTATGTATAAATGTCCATAGAATATCACAGAAGCAAAAGAGACAGAAGGGATCTGAGCTAATGTCCATTAAATTTAGTTTAGGAGGAGTAAAACATTACTTGTGTATAGACTTAAATTGACTAAGCTGATGCATGGGATTTCTTGGTGAAAATGTTACATTTTTGAAAAGTGTATCCCAGCAAAGAGGAGAGGATAATGCGAGGTTCTGAAGCCACTGAATGACAAGGGTAGGGATTTATAGGAAGCCTTACATAGCAGGGAGAAGACAGATATATCATTTTAAAAAGACCTTTATTTAAACCTAAAATATAATTACAGTCATATTAAAAGACATCAATAATATATGAAAAACATTAACAACTTTCATGCTGATCTAGTCATATTTTACTACCAGATATTCATAGATTGAGAGATTGATATGATGAGCACTGCATTAGATAGACAGACAGACAGACAGACAGGCAGCATGGCTGCACAATGAACATTAGAAAATCTGTGATGAGAATAGGCCATTCAGCCCAACGCACACTTATGGTCGCCAGTCACCCTATAGGTTTTAGGTAAATAAATGATAATAAAATAATTTAAAACTAATTTTGTTATATACTTGGTATTAATTTGTTGTGGAATAAGTAAATGAGGCATACAGTATCTGGGAAACTGCATCCACACTGTATTATTGTATGAACTTATGAAAACTGTACACATGACATCATAGGCCACTAGCAACCCAAATTATGTATACAAGGAATTATTAATAACATACTGTATTTTATTTATATAACACCTTCCCCATGTTTAAAGTGCTTCCCAAATATTCAAAGGAAAGCATTAGGAATGAATGTAGTCAGCATGAGTGCCTGTCTGTACAAACGGCAGCATGATGGTCTGACATTTTGATTAAATCTATCAAATGTCTATGTCACACATACCATTACGACAAAATATTTAAAAACCAAAAAAATGATATCTGTCTCTTTGATGAAGAAAATAAATAACAAAACACGCTCCAACTTTCAAATCATTTAACTAAGTTCCTGAATGCATCTGCATGTTGTGCCACCCATACAATTTGTAACTTGTGAAAAAAAAATGAGTTTATCACAATTGGAATACAATAATAAACAATCCTAAAAGTCTGAAGTTTCGAAGTTTGAAATGTGTTAATGTAAGAGACATAAACCTCATATTGTAACTTCATATTATGGGATGCGACTATAAAAAATATTTTTTATTATTTGTCTGCTCTCTAAACTTAAATATCAAATTCCGCCATTGCATTTGCCTCCAGCGTTTGTACCCACCAACAGACCACACCCCAAATCCCCACTTCTGCTAGTTTGATTGCTGACCTTTTAAGTGGTACCTCATCAAAAGCCTTCTGGTAATTGAGATAAATAACATCATATGCTTCGATCTGATCGTATTTTTGTTGCTTCCTCACAGAATTCCAGGATATTAGCAAAACAAGGCCTCCCCAGTCTGAACCCATGCTGACTGTTCCCTAAAACTCCAGTTTTTAACCATTAACTACTCCCGCTGGTTATTTTGTCCAACGTCCTTTTACTTTAATCTACCACCAGCATCCGCCATCTATCATCAGCTTAGTTCGCTACAAGTACAGCGTCGCAATGCTTTCTCTCCAGTGTGCCCCCCGTTGGTTTTATGAGTGGATGCACTGCCGCAAGTTCTGTCTGGTACATTTGATACACCGCGCGGGTACTTAAGTATGTATGATAACGATGAGATGCTCTTTTTGCAACGGCTTTCTCTACAGAGACCATTCAACAACTGAAGTGAAATGTGATACGTGTACAAATTCTGCAGCGGACGAAAGTGTGACCGGTGACGAATGACCTGTGGAGAAATAGATCAGATTTATTTTAAGATAGCCCTGACTGGGTCATACTGTTAAGTAATATGATATTAAATTACATTAAAAACGTGTACAATTTAAAATTATTGCAATATTCTATATTATAACCTCACAGCGTGCATATAAATAGCCATTTTAACAGTGGTGCATAAAGTACACAGCGCGAGTGCATACGAGATGAGAAATGGTGCGACTGCGAGTATTTAAGGGTTAATAATCGCTTCCATTGAATTTACCAGTAATACATGTTAAGCTTACTGGCCTATAGTTACTTGGAATAGCCGATCACTCATTTTATACAGCGGGATACTGTAGTTAATGCTGTAACCTCACAGATCCATCCTGGTAATGAATCCCCCTATCGGTTGTTTTCCAGGCGGACTGCGAAAACTTCCATGTCCACGTGGGTTTTTCTCCAAGTAGTGTGGTTTTCCTCTCACATCCTTGCCCACCTCGTGAGTTTAGGCGGAAATGTTATGAAATAAATGGATAGTAAAGTAAATAAAATGCAGTATCTTCAGGACGCAGTAGGCGCGCAGTCCACACGTAGGCTTTTCCCGACTGGTAGTCATGGTTACTAAGGGGTCGGTCTCCATGGAAATAGTCGCCGGGATAGTGGGAGTGATTCCGGTTTCCCGGATGTGAGTATTGGTCCCTCCCTCAAAACATGGTGGTTGGTGTGTGGGACTGTTAGTCAGGAACAGGACTGGACACTTGACAAAAACAAAGCGAACTGCACAAGAAAAGAAAATTAAACTGAAAGTAAAAAAAAGATATTTACACGTTGTTGTTGCTGCTCAACTGGACCGTGCTGAAGGTAGGAGATGTTTTTTTCGCCCTTAGACTGGGAAGGGGCGATTTGGCTACTGTGAGAAGAGAGACGCTTATTTTGGGTGTTACATGAAAGTTAGAACAATTTATGTGGAGAATGGTGGGCGAGGCTCGAGTATGTTTAGCTTGCGAAAAGGCGTGCTGTGCACATCTGCAGCCGGGGTAATAGCAGGGCGCCTGCAGAGCGTCTTCCTCGTGCCGGCGGAGAAGAGTTCGCCGCAGTCGCGCGGCGTAGGGATTAACGAGACTCATTCCAGGTCAAACCTCCGGCAGAGCAAACGAGACTGCAGAGCGCCCGTTTTAGGAATACAATCAAAGCAGCATGAGTGTGATGATATGACCAATGTAAAATATCCTACACCAACTGATAACCTTCTTCATCCTAAATCGTGGAAACAAATCAGAGCGACCCTCGGTAAAGCGTTGTTTATTCCTTATTTGTCATTCCATTATTTTCTTTTTAATATTTTTGTGGTGAATATAAAAATCACACATAGTCACTTGATATTAATTTCAGTGACGCAGTGTTCTTCACCCCTTCCCCAAATCCCTCCTTAGTCCAGGCTTCAAATCTTAATCAGACACTTTGTATGTGAGCTTTGCACGTTTTCCTACTGTGTGCGGGTGCGGTCTTTTTCGAGGTACTACGGTACCCTCTGCATCTCAAAGACCTGTAGGTTTGGTTAATTGGTAACTCCGCATTGGCCGATGGTACGTTTCAGTGTGGGTGGGTGGTCTGGAAGTGTGGACAGCAATAGATTAGTGCAGTGGTTCTCAACCTTTTTAGCTTCTGGAGCCAGTTGTATCTATTTCTATCCACTAATAACCCTTAACTAACAGTAATATTAATGTAATCTAGCCAACATTTTCCTCTGAATGGCACAAATAACAGTAAGTACATTTTCAGCATCTAAACACGTTGAACATAATTCATGAAATATGCATGGTTCTCATCCAAAAATAACTCGACATATGGATGTTTAATACTGAATCAAACATAGTGTTCAGTTTGTCTTTTAAATTGATAACCCGTGCTTGTATTTATCAAGTGTCTCGGAATTGCTTCTAAGAATTGCACTAACTATCTTACAGACAGATCTCAGTAGGTCTGACATTGTGGTCAGCAGCACAGGGGCGCCACAGGGGACTGTACTTTCTCCGGTCCTGTTCAGCATATATACATCTGACTTCCAATACAACTCGGAGCCCTGCCACGTGCAAAGGTTTGCTGACGACACTGCTATCGTGGGCTGCATCAGGAGTGGGCAGGAGGAGGAGTATAGGAACCTAATCAAGGCCTTTGTTAAATGGTGCAACTCAAACCACCTACAACTGAACACCAGCAAAAACACACGCCTGGACAAACTGGCGAGGAAGGCAGGCTCTTTTGTAGGCACGGAGCTGGACAGTTTGACATCCATGGCAGAGTGACGGGCGATGAGCAGGTTCTTGTCAGTCATTGAGAATCCACTGCATCCACTGAACAGTGTCATCTCCAGGCAGAGGAGCAGCTTCAGCGACAGACTGCTGTCACCATCCTGCTCCACTGACAGACTGAGGAGATCGTTCCTCCCCCACAATATGCGACTCTTCAGTTCCACCCGGCGGGGGTGTAAACGTTTAAAGGTTTAAGGTTTCTTTATTTAGTCATGTTTACATAAGGAAAACATGAAATTTGCCTTCTCAGTTGCATCTAATAATAGACAGAATGAAATAAAACAGACAAATAGAAACAAGAAAGGTTAAGGTAAGGCAGTTAGATAATACATATTTACACAAAAAAAAGTTACATAATATCTATCAAAACCTTAATCATTATCCCAGATATTTCTTACTGAAAAGTCGTATGGCACTAGGAAGAAAGGAGTTCCTGGAGCAATTTGTGTGGGTTTTCAAAGCGACTATCCTTCCTGATTTACTGAACTTTAGTTCTACATGTAATGGATGTCTGTCATCAGTTGAGATTATTTCCAGTTTCTTTAACATTGCCCTCTGCCATACACTAATCAAATCATCTACATCAGCCCCAATAACTTCATCTGCATACTTCGTAATGTGCTGGAGCTTTTTTGAGTTAACGTTAACATTATACAAAGTTATTGTCTGTTATACCTGCATTTTTATCACTCTTTAATATTGTTTTTTATCAGTATGCTGCTGCCGGAGTATGTGAATTTCCCCTTGGGATTAATAAAGTTTCTATCTATCTAGGGGTGGGGATCGATTTGTTCTTAATTTTTCTCTTTGTAAAAACTTGATTGCTTTGTATGGATTGTAATAAAATTAATAAGGGAAAAAAAAGGGAAAAAAAAAAAAGTTTCTATCTATCTAATTTATAATTAGCAATGGTTAAAAAAAGTGAGTACAGTACAATTAAATCTAAATATGTGATCCAGCCATTGATATGCAGACTGAATTCAGACTGGGAGCAGGCAGTGTGGTATGATGGTTAAGGCTTTGGACGTCAAACCCTGAGGTTGTCGGTTCAGATCCTGCTATGGACACCGTGTGATGCTGAGCAAGTAGCTTCACCTGCCTGTGCTTCAATTGGGGGGGAGAACCGAGAACCCAAAAGATAGCAAACCAATTGTATCTCAAATATTTTAAAAGCCACCTTAAATAAAGATGTCAGCAATGGAAGTGATTCACTCAGTTAACAATACCTCAATGGTGAATCATTCTGAATTCTCCTGAGTTAAAACAAGGAAACAAACGTCTGTCACCCTGTTCCATTCGTGGAAACTGCAAGCTGGACCTGCTCTATTTAGATGTTAATGACTTTAAATATACTGTAAATGTGTGGTACAATCTCAGCAGGTCTGACCCTCTTCTTGCCACCCACTGTCCTGTTAGTGACAGCTGCAGCTACCTATTATTCAAGCCAAAAGTTCTTATGTATATGTGGGTTTGTGTTAGGAGTTGCTTTTTATTAAATTCTCTCCCTCTCATATAATTACTTTTTGATCTTCTGTGAAATTTTAATTTACCTTTGGCAACAAATGAAGTGTCACCTGTTGATCTAAAAGTCTGACTAAGATAAGAATTTGGCCTATACCAGACTAGGACATGACAAGTAGTTATGAAGCGTCCTGCTCTAATTTCCAGAGAGGAGTAAGGATTGATAATGTGTGACATCATGATTTTATGGCACCCATGATGATGTTTTGTGTTTTTATTTTTATTTTGTTTGATACTAAGTCTTTACAACAAAAATGATGATGATGACGATAATATTAAAAGTGGGAGAAGTGGTAAGTTGCATATAATTTTGGGCCACTTTGCAACAGCATCAAGAATTATATTGTAAGACATACACACCAAATTTGAATAAAGCTCAATAACAGGCCTGTTTATTTAACAACGAATTATTCAGACCCGTACTTTCAGAAGAATTACATTCATGCTGTAACACTTTGTAAAGTAACAAGTACTGAAACTAACCGCTGTGTGCTGGGTCTCTCTCCACGATCTCCCCTTATCTTCTGTGAGACTCTATTTATTCAATTCTCTGGGAGTCTCCACCTGCCACTTTGAACCTTCCTGTGCTTGTAACGTGCAACACGAATGTTCCAGGGTCACATGGGTTGCAAATTTCAGCATGCTTGTGTGATACTCCACTGTCAGTCACCCTTCCAGCCCCACCGTCTTCAGGGAATTTTGCTGGCTAAAATACACTTCGCATCCATGTCCACCAGTGTGTTTATCCTGTGATATTACTTGCAGTTCACATAATCCAGCACATCCACACTTCTTGAAATGATCTTTATGTCTATGCTGATTTGCATTAAGGGCGGCACGGTGGCTCAGTGGTAGCGCTGCTGCCTCGCAGTTAGGAGACCCAGGTTCGCTTCCCGGGTCCTCCCTCCGTGGAGTTTGCATGTTCTCCCCGTGTCTGTGGGGGTTTCCTCCGGGCGCTCCGGTTTCCTCCCACGGTCCAAAGACATGCCGGTTAGGTGGATTGGCGATTCTAAATTGGCACTTGGTGTGTGGGTGTGTTTGTGTGTGTCCTGCGGTGGGTTGGCACCCTGCCCAAGATTGGCTCCTGCCTTGTGCCCTGTGTTGGCTGGGATTGGCTCCAGCAGACCCCTGTGACCCTGTGTTCGGATTCAGCGGGTTGGAAAATGGATGGATGATTTGCATGAGTGTAGATTGCTTTAATATTACCTCACGTTAGAGTGGTGGAGAAGTGTATTACTCCACGTGTTATAAGGATGTTCAAAGCTTAGTGCAAAATTCAGGAGGCGGTTGGTTGTGACATACCCAAATCAGTGCTATTGCAAGCCTACATTTTCTCTGTGACAAAAATAACATTACCAACACTTTCATTTCGACTGATGGCACATGGCCTCTCCATGAAGATGGAGCAATCACATAATGTACAACATTTGTTATGAATGTTATTCCATCTGTGTCAAATAATCTTTTTTTGAGCTCATTGTTGTCCAGCTTTTCCAAAACATTTGCTTTGAAGGTAGAGTGTTGATAGATAAGCAAGGCTGATTTCTTGCTAGCCAGCCACTTGTAGGTTTGTGTTTTTATGTATTAGACGATGGTTATTTTCGTGCCTTGTTAACAATGCATTGTAGTTAGCAATGAGGACACCCAGTGGCCAAATTGCTGTTCAGCAGTTCTTGTAGGTTTTAATCTCTTTTTCTGTTAAAATGGTGAGTCAGCCTCAGACTCAAAGCACTCGATGATACTATCACAATGTTTAAGGGGAAGACAATTGACCTGAGATTTTTTACATACTGCTCAACCCTAGTGTACAGAGTAAAAAGAAAAGGAGACAGGACTGTTCCTTGTGGTGCTCCGGTGTTGCGCATATCCATATCAGAAACACAGTCCTTGAGTCTCACAAACTACGGTCTGGCCAACACTTAGTCCATCATCCGGGACCCCATAGGCTCATCCACCTGCATATCTCCGATCTTACTCTTTAATTGGAATGGCTGGGTGGTTTTGAAGGCACTGGAGAAATCAAAAAACATAAACCTCACAGTGCTGCCAGCTTTGTCCAGGTGACCAGTTTCTATGTAGTGCCCTTTACAGAGCCCAATATTTTAAAAGGAAAAGCGCAATATACAGTGAAGTAACAGGGTATGTGCAGTGGAAAATCAACCAAAACATGAAACATTGCAAAGAGATAAACATTTAGAAGTCTACACAAGTGATTGTAAGCAATTAGTAGATGAAAAACTGTTAATTGACAATACAATAGAATGGGCCTAAATGTGGCAGGAAGAGAATAGTCGATGAGAGAATAAAGAGCGGTTGATTGAAGTGCATATGCAGCTGAAAGAATGTAAATTTGCAAAGTGACTGCTGGTGATGTTTCACAGATAGCCTAGAGATTAGGTGACTGTAAAGTTTAAAAAGCATTGACCACAGCTCATCCTTAAAATAAGGGGAAGGCTGGTATCCGAGGATTTAATGCATGGAGTGTAATGATAACGGGGTATCCGTGATGTTGGCCAGTGTAGTTGAGCCATCACTGTGTTCAGCTGCATTTCTTTCTATGGCAGGATCATTTTCAGCTTTGTACGCTAAAGTACCTGGCTATGAGAGAGTATTTCTGTAGCAGTGTAAGTGAGGATGGATCAGACTATAGGTGGTAGACAGACTTTCTGACTGCTGCAGAAATGTTTTATTTTTCCTTTCAGAACCAGGGTGTAGTTCAGGATTAGACGAAGTTGGTGAGTTATGGATTTTCCAGGGCCTAATATCTGATAAGAGCGCATATCGATTTTTGAATTTTGCCTGAAGACCCCACCTGGTGTGGTGTTCATTTTTTGGCGGCAGTAGTTATCAAGAATTTTATGCAGAAGAGAAATGTATTATTGGGACATTTTAGCTCTAATCCCACTAATGTGTAAATTGATGCTGAAGAAGCCTGCTTAAATAGCATGTTTTATTGGCAACCTCAGCTGGCTAGCAATTATTAAAATCTGTAGGAATGAAAACCTGCGGCCTTCGTGGAATTGTTCCTTCCCTGATTTAGACTGCTTTAACCGAGTGAAGAGTTGGGCTGATCCTTGTATACCTTTACAGCAAGAAAGGGTAATGAAGTGAGGTGTAGGATGGGTTCTGAATGTACAGGTTGCATTTGATGCACTTAAACAAAAGTAGCTGGTTTAACAGCCATTATCTGTGTTTCGTAGTCAAGTTGGTCATTTCCTCTACAGTAGATGCTCTTTGTCTGAAGTCTGTTGTCTTGGAATCACTAAAGGATGTGATAAAGCATTACTACCAGTGCCTAGTCATGAGGCCTTTAGAGTGTGTGTCAGGGTTTTTTTTTGTCACAGAGCATTATTTAGAGGTTAAATATAGACTTCCTCTTGAACTATTTTTGTTGAGTGTTGAGGATTTTGGCTACCGCATTTGAGTGCAAGTGAGATTCGGTTTACTCTTAAATAGTTCTCTTTGAAATGTGACAGGCAAAGACCACTGCACAGAAATACAAAATTGAAACAATGGAAAAATACAAAGCACTGTAAAAAAGAAACATATATAATAATATGATTATATTTCGCAAACATTAAAAACAACAGCTGAACTGCTGAATAATTGTCTGTAACTTTTCCATATTTCTTTCAATGTGGGTACAACATTTTACTTTTGCAAAAGCATGTTGACAGCAGCCTCATTTATAATACATTTAGAGTATTTTTAGTAAGTAAACATCTATAAATGTATGCATTATTAGATTAATACATCTTTTTTGCTTGTGTTAAAATGCTAATTGTTAATGTGTGAGTGTGTGTTTTTCTAATGATACTGCATGATAGTGAGGTTCAGCATTATGTTCATTTGTTTTTAATTTTATATTTTATTTGGACTATACTATGAATTGGATTAAGCAGATTTAAAATTGACGGAGGAATATAATATGTAATAGTGTAGCGTAAGGCACTGTGCTTGTGCAGTTTAAGCCACTTCCATATGGTTTCATTTTTTAATTTTTACCTGTAGATTTAGAGGCTGCTAATAGTATTAATATTGCTAATTCAGTCATCATTTATTTGCTGCATCATCTGTGTGTCAGCATTAGAAATATGTCTGTAAGTGCTTCAGGTTTAAAATAAGGAGGTATTTTTTTTTACTGCTTTATAAATCATAAATAATGTACCATTTTGTTAGCGAATGAAACTGATTTTGTTTTCATGCTTGCCATAAGAAGTGAATATAAGGTAGTAGTGCTGATTCGCCTTTCAAAGTTTATTTTCCTCCTGCCTCATTTACACATGTATATGGTTATCGTTGATCACTTTAGGAAAAGCAATTGTTTTCAGTGCAGTCTTTACAAATGCAATGCTGTGTATTGAAAGTTGCACCATCTGTCCATTTTCTGTGCCTGCTTATCCTGACACTCACAAATCAGAAGTTGGTCTTAGATGGGATGACAGTTTGTTCAAGGTATATATGAACATGTACTGCATATGTGGGAGTGGATGTAAACTCTTATATCATCACTAAAGCATGCCCTTGAATTATGAGAACAAAACGGTAGCCATGAGGGAGAATATGCAAATTTTACACAGAAGGCATTTCTACCAGGTGTTTTGAGGTAGCAAATTACCCTATGGCCCTCTAACACCATCATTTTAAACATCTCCCTATATAAAACAGGTTTAGAAAATTGAAGTGCAGCAGTGATCAGTAATGCAACATGTTAGGAATGCTTTTGGTATCTTGTGGATGTGATTTGAATGTTGGTCAAAATAATACATAAACAGGCCAATTCACCTGTCAAAAAGTTGTAATACTAGTTGGAAATCCTAATATCACACCTTTTCTTATTCCTTTGCAAGCCACCGTTTCAGAACAGCTGGGACCCAGCAAAGGTGATGACATAAATAATGCTCTGCAGGGAGGGTCTAGCTGAAAAACGGAAATTTCTTGCCTCTCCATGAACACACAGATGATAAATTTGGAGTGCTTTTGTTTGTTTGTTGTTTTTTTTTTCTTTCTTTTATTTGAAAGAGGTGCAGTTGAGAAATTGCAAATGTGTGGGTGTATTTGCTGCAGCATTGCATGAAATATTGTTAGTGTTAGTCTGTAACAGGTAGTGCTCTGGTTAATATTGTTGTTTCACAGCTCCACAGATCCATTCTGATCACTAACTGTGTCAACGTTATGCTTTTTGTTGGAGTCTTTGCTGGTTTTCTTAAGTTTATTTTTTTTTATTATTATTTACATGACAGAATACATACAGTTGAGGTTGAATTGTATCTCTAAGCTGTGCTTGTATTAGCAAGTGCAATTGTGTATCCCGTGGGGAAGAGGCAACTCTTCCAGGATTGATCCTGCCTTGTGCACAATGCTGCAGTGTTAGAAAACCTCTGTTTCCTGTGACTTAGGAATGCCGTGATCATATATTATTATATATGTATTCTTCTCCAGGAGTATTTTATTATGTCCTAATTTGACTTCAAGTCTGTATTAAAATAATCAAATGTTTCACTTTAGAAACCTGATATTACTACTATGTCATAATTTTCAAATAACCATTGTAGTTGCATTTGTTCAAAATTTCCAAGGTTCTGCAGCTTTAGCTTACTTCATACAAAAACTCGGGCAATAATGTGACACGTGTTCAAAGAATTCCACAATCCAAGTATCTCCATTTTAAAAGTTTTAGTAAAATTCACAACAGAACAGTTCACACAAAAATAGAGAAGTATTTGATATTACAAATAAAAGAAAAGTTCTTGTTTAATAAAGTTCTGTTTGAGGCTTACCCTATTTCCCTCTAATATGGTCATAAAAAGTTGTAGAACGATCAGGAGATGGTCAGAAAACTGTATGCCAATGTTCTATTTGCAAACTAGTCTGACAGTTCATGCTTACATTAGTGAAACTGTTTCTTAACTGGATTAAATAACACTCTGGTTTTTACAGGAATATATAAGAATGTTTTTTTTTTTCATGTTAACTTACAGGGGGTAAAAAATTATACCATAACCTAACTATGAAAAACTGATATTCTATTTAAATAAACTTAAGTGAATTTAACATTAAAATTATCTCTCTATTTATAAAAAAAATCCTGGAAGGCTTGGAAGGAGACGATACATGATCTTCTCGGAAGACAATTTGACGTCCCATGAGAGACACTTTAACGTCATGTGAGACAAGTACAGGCTTTTAAATGATCGACACGCAGCTCAGCAGCAGAAGGAGAAAGGCAGCAGCTGATCAGACCACATCTCCTCAGCGTGCGTTTAGCCAAAATAATGCGCCTGCCCCCAACCCAAACCATGAACGATGCGAAGTGGCTGGAGCATTGTTCGCCCATTGGTGCGGGGATGGGAGGAGGTGGGCAAGCAAAACGAGTCTTTCTACGATTGACTCTTACAATTTTGCTTTTATTTGGTTTCAACACTTAATAATCTTTACTGATATTTTTTGTTAGAATTTTGTAATATTTCTCTAACTTTTTACATTTAATTTATCAAGCCAATATCAACTTTCTGTTTAGTGTTTTAAAAATCCACCTTGCCGTTGTGTGTATTGAATACTTTTTTTAGGCAAAATTTGACATATCTAGTGTAACAAAGTGTTTGTTGTAAATTTACAGATTCTAGATTGTTGCCTCATTTTTGAATAACATGGGCTTTTGTATTTTTAGTGGTCCTTTTGAGTAGTTTTTCCATTAAAAACATGTCTAAGTTTCATCAACGACACAAGGATATAAACTATACAAATGTGTGTACAGTAAAACCCCCCAAAATTTGCAGGGGTTACATTCCTAGAGCACCCGCAAATTGTGAAAAATCGCGAAATTTGGATGTGGTTAAAAAAAAATGCCTATTTGCATAGTTTAAACCCTAAATTTACCCCCAAAACACTTTAATTTAATTTCAAACTCAGCTTAATACATTACCTAAAAATAAAAAATGTAAAGGTAAACCTGTATACTGTACTGCTATGTCTCCCGCAGGGCTAGAATGTAAAATACCGTTGTCACCGCTATATGTACTGTAATTCATGCAAGCGCGTTTTCATTGCCAGAAGCCTTAGACGGTGCAGCTCATTTCGCCAGCATCTTGGGGCTTTAACCCTTAAACTGCCACATACTTGGGGGTTAATGCATCCCTGGACACCAAATACTTTTTTGCTGCACTTTAAGTAAACGTCATAATTCACAAAGAAGAAGTGAAATTTTAATGGAACACATTTTTTTCATGCAAAGAGCATCACAATTATTGCAACACTGATCATTTTACACATTGCTAATGAATTGTAAAAATTATTTAAAAAACTACTGGAACAATATGTACAAAGTGCAACTGACGCCATGGATGAAACTCCATGGGTGAATCACTAAGCCAACTGCGCTTGAACTGGCTGCACGCAAGAACACAGAGGTAAGCGTTGATGCTTGCAGGCTAGTCTTAGTGCAGCGGCACAATCCCAGGGACAGTGAGGCTGCAGTACTGCAGGGTGTCATGCTTGGGTCACAGAAACACAGGAGATTGTAGAGACAGGAACTTTATTCAAAAACTTCAAACAAACATGTCTCTTTCAGAAGTAAAAGGAGTTCAGTATGCAGTTAGTTATCGATTAAAGAATAGACAAACATCATAGGGGAGCACAACCCCCAACAGGAGCAGAGAACGTCTGAGGGAGGAGAGAGAGATAAAGCAATCAGCCAAAAAGGACAGGTGCTGTTCATGCTTTTAAGTAAACATAGTGTTGCGCGAGAAGTAAGCCCAGCAAGTAAGGGAACAATGTGAAGGTAATCTATCAGCGTTTTGTAAGAGGGGGTTTTTGAGGAGTGTCTGTGTCTTCTAGGGGTGCGTTCAGCCCCCCTGCTCACAAGGGGCTGTCGCTAAGATTCACACCATCGAGAAGATGGTGATTTATTTATTTTTATGGTGTAGATTTCAGGGACGCACCCAGCCTTGACCCGTCCCACGCGCTCTCAGAAAACAGAGACAAAAACAAAGCAAACCGGTAATCAAACAGCAAATAGAGAATGTAATGAAAACGAATGAAATAAGGAAACAACAATACCACCCCTGTTCCCCTTACAGCGATTACACATTAAATACAACAAAGCACAAACAAAAAACACACAGTAAATCATGAAAAAGTTCATGAAAAACGACAACGGATGAAATGTAATGATGAAAATAGATAGTCCAGAGATCCGCACGTTGAATGGGAATGTACAGATAGTCCTACCTGTAGTTTCTGAAATGGTGAAGACGGGTTCAGGAGCGCTGATTTTTTTTTTGCAGGATGGTCATGAATCCACAGGTGTAAAGTAATCCCTCGCTATATCGCGCTTCGACTTTCGCGGCTTCACTCTATCGCGGATTTTATATGAAAGCATAACTAAATATATAACGCGGATTTTTCGCAGCTTCGCAGGTTCTGCGGACAATGTGTCTTTTTACTTCCTGTACATGCTTCCTCAGTTGGTTTGCCCAGTTGATTTCATACAAGGGACGCTATTGGCGGGTGGCTGAGAAGCTAACCAATCAGAGCACGTAGCTGAGTTCCTGTGTGCTGAATGCAGTGTTAACCAGGAAGTCTCATTCAGCATCAACGTGTTTTGCTGTGTAAAGAGTTGT
>JANRMT010062796.1:82244855-82292893 GCA_026402145.1 Polypterus bichir lapradei
GAATATATATATATATATATATATATATATATATATATACCTCGATCTACATACTCTCAAATACTGTAGATAAGCCACACACCGTGGCGCAATTGTAGAGGCTTTGCCTCTATCGCCTACGTCCGAGGTTCGATATGCCCACGGGTAATGCGGGATACAAGTTTAATGAGAGGACGCAGGATATAAACGAGAGTTTTGATCACTTTGTAACTAAGTTAAAATTGCAGGTGAAGGGGTGTGCTTATGCAAATTCCGAGAGACTGTGTTTGTGGTGGATTGACAGTTAAGGCGGGTGGGGGAGTCACGTCATCATATCCCCTCCCATTTACCTCATTTTGCTCTGAGCTGAGCTCCGCGGCTAACGCCGTCTTCCAAATCAACTTCGTCACACTGCCACCAAGTACACAGAGAAAAAATCCACAAGTTAATACACACGCTGTCTCTAGAGTTTCTCCACACTGAATCCTCCAGGCACTACTTACAAAAGGTTACATTGATAATCGCACAGCTGAGAAGCTTCGATGCATGTGCTCCATAACGCGTTAAAAATATAAAGTCACTGTCGGAATAAATAAAATCAATACTTAAAGTCAAAACTTTTTTCTGAATATATAAAGTCAAAACTTGAATATATAAACTTAGCGCTGGAATATATAAAGTCAAATCTTGAATATATAAAGTCAGCATCGGAATATATTGTCACGCTTGGGTCACAGATTTGCACCGAAACACAGGAGGTCGTAGAAACAAGAAGGGTTTTTATTCAAAAACTGCAAACACATGAGCTTAAACGTGCTCCATGACAAGTCAGAGATGACAGTTCCGCTAGGAGCAGAGAGAGAGAGAGCGATAAAAGCAAGCAAACAATCAATTTTCAACTGACAGGCGCTGCACAAGGCTTTTAAGTTAGCGGAGTATCGCGCGAGGTTTGCATTACCCGTTAAAGCACAAGTGAGAAAGTAAGGAGCAATGTGAGGGTAGTCTGTGTTTCAGGAGTTGTGGTTTTCCCAGAGGCGTCTATCTTCTTGGGGTGTGATCAGCCCTCCAGCTCACACCCTCCCCCTCAGCTTTATTCACATTTCCGTGAATCAAGCGACTCTCTGTACCAGGTTCATTTAGTCTTGATAATACGTCTGCGTTGACGTGTTCAGAACCTGGTCGATGTTTTACTGTGAAACGGTAAGGTTGTAAGCCCAGAAACCATCTCATGAGGCGAGAGTTTGTATCTTTCTGTCGGTATGACCATTGAAGTGGAGCATGATCAGTTACCAAAGTGAAGTTTCGTCCCCACACGTAATAGAGAAGCCCTCCAGCTCACAATATAAAGTCATCGTTGGAATATACAAAGTCAGTGCTGCAATATCCATCCATTTCCCAACCCATTGAATCCGACCACAGGGTCACGGGGGTCTGCTGGAGCCAATCCCAGCCAACACTGGGTGCAAGGCAGGAACCAATCCTGTGCAGGGCAAATGCATCATTTTCAAAACATTAACCGATCAGTGTTTTTTTAATTTATTTTTCTGAATACGTTTTTGTTAACTTACTTCAGTTCAGAGTCATTTCAATCAATATATTTTGACTTTGACTTTATATAATCAGGAATGACTTTATAAATTCCGACGCTGACTTTATATATTCTGACGCTGACTTTATATATTCAAGTTTTGAATTTATATATTCCAGCAATGACTTTATTTATTCAAGTTTTGACTTTATATATTTAGAAAAAAGTTTTGACTTTATATATACCGACGCTGACTTTATGTATTCGGGAATGACTTTATATATTCCGACAGTGACTTTATATATTCGGGAATGACTTTATATATTCAAGTTTTGACTTTATATATTCTGACGCCGACTTTATATATTCAGAAAATCAATGTATTTGCCTGTTTCGCACCCCATAGTATATGTGTGTGTGTATATATGTACACATGTATGTATGTATGTGTATATATATAAATATGACGACAACAACACTCATATCAATGAGAAAACAATTACATTAACAATCATGTTACGTTATTTTTAAAATTTTTCCTTTTCTTTTTGATAACTTCTTTTATACACTACTTCTCCGCTGCGAAGCGCGGGTATTCTGCTAGTACATATATATATCTACATATATACACATACATACATACACACACATATATACACACAAATACATATATATATATACATACACACACACATATATAAACATATATATACATATACATACATATCTACATATATACACACACAGCTATTTCGTATCAGTGCAAGACGCTGCTTGTTAAAACGGATAACTCCCGCTCTTACGTGCAAGTCTGCGTGGATATTATGAACTATCGTATTTGTTCAAGTTCTATTTAAATTTTAAATAGAAGGAATTTTTATTTAGTCGACAGAAATATCTTTGGTAGGAATGGTAAAAACAGACAGGAATATTATTCCTGAATAAATCAACTCAAACCTTAAACAACTTATAATATTTTGCTCTCCATAAAAATATATCCTGTCTAAATTATACAAGTTAGAAATAAAGTAAACGTTAAAAGAACAAACATTCAAATTTCTTTACTCTTATGTAATTTTATATAAAAAATAAACTTAGATTTTAAATATCCCAAAAGATTTTGCTCTCCATAAAAATATATCCTGTCAAAATTATACAAATTCAAATATGAACATGCTGCATAACAAAACCTGGAAATATAAATAAAATGTGTTCCTTTCAGCAATAACAAATCAAATCATTCAGTTGTCTTTGCTCATATGTCATTTTAGAGCTGGACGCCTAGTATCTTTTTTTGGCAACAAGTTCGTTTATGTTTGGTGTGAGGTTCTGTGTTGTGGAAATTCTCAGGATGGACTGCAGGTGCTCATGAGTGAGGCGACTCCTGTGTGCTGTTTTGTTAGTCTTCATCACTGAGAAGAGCTTCTCACACAGATATGTGCTACCAAACATGCACAAGGTTCGAGCCGCATGTAGACGGACTTTTTTTGTTCTTCAAAGTCACTAAAGCGCCGTGCGCTCAGTTTATCAGCAAAGTGCGTATTTGGGAACACCATAGTGACGACTTGGTTCAACATTACTTGGCAACAGGGAAAGTGGGGCAAGTTGCACTGGTGCATTTGTGTCTCCCATAAAAGCAGCTTCACTTGAAATCACTTTGTGATTGTGCACGGGTAAAAACGTCCGCTGAAGTGTCAGATTCTTATTTAATTCTTCTGCTTTCTGTATCTTCTGCATTGCATTCAGGTCTTTCAGGTTATCTTGATGTTTTGTGTCATTGTGCCGTCTTAGATTAAATTCTGTAATTACAGCCACATTAGCTCCACAAATGAGACACACGGGTTTAACGGCAATGTCAGTAAACATATACTCAGCCTCCCATCGGTTTTTAAAGGCTCTATTTTCAGAATCAACTTTTCTCTTAACACTAGAATTACCAGAACCTACGAAAAAACTCGTAGATCCGTCCCACCTTAAATCGCTTCTTAAAACCGCTCTCACCTCTCCGCCAGCCTCCTTTGTCCTGTAAATGTGCCGATAAAAACAAACTGCAAGCAGCCGGCTATTCCATCCCCCCACCGACTCAGAACGTGCACGAACTTCTCCGAGCTCATGCCTCGATTATCTGGGAGTGAAGTGGAGTTTTAGAGTGGAAATAATAGATTGTTATTTGGAACACACGCATTTAATGCGTGTTCTGTTTCTACAGTAATCTGTGTAAACACAATGTTAAAACAGAAACTTTTTCATATTTTAGTAATAAATGTCACAAAATGTAAACATAAACTATAAAATGTGTGAAGCCTGACAGCCAAAGAGCAAATACACTTTCATAAAAGGTTCATGATTTTTACAACAGCTTCCGTGGCGTACTGGTAAGTTGTCGTCACTTAGAATGCAGCAGACTTGCTGTACTTCAAGAGATCCAAGTTCGAGTCTCCGCTAGGGAGAAACTTTATTTATTTATAACCTTCGCCGTTCTGCCTGCCTGAACTCCCTGTCTATCTATATAGTAATAACAGTAATTTTATTATTATATAGGAGCTTCCCTGTCTGCCTATCATATAGTGCCTTTCCTTCCTACCTATCTATATATCTATCTCCTTAGCTGTTTTTTATATATCTATTATACAATGCCTTCCCTGTTTATTTATATATCTAGTGCCTTCTCTGCCTGTCTGTCTGTTTGATTGCATATAGCGCTGAACTTACTGCTCTGTACTCTTCTGTCTTCTGCATGTCCTGGAGTACAAAAGAAACACCACCATACAGCAACATGTGAGAACTGGCAAGATCGGGGAAAAAACACGCGGTCACTGATTACAAACCGCAAGATGAATGAAAGAGACAATATATGTAAAAACATCATCGCACTAATGCAATATTATTTGAAAACAAACAGCGTCAGATCGGGTTTGAAAATGCGCCCGATCTGACGCTGTTCGTTTTCAAATAATATTGCATGTACTGTGCGTTGAAAGTGCTGCACTGAATAAGCAGACTCCTTCTGTAACAGCGTCAGCGTGTATTCAAACCCGATCTGACACTCTTCTTTTTCAAATAATATTGCATGTATTGAACTATTTTAGAATAAAAACATACATTTGATTTAAGTCAGTCTGTAAGAGCCAGTGTAAATGCATGATAATTATAAAGGTTAGCTTTTTTTTAAATTCAGTTCCATTCTCTCAGTCGCGTCCACGATCCCCCCCCCCATCTGACACTGCTTTTTTTCACATAAAGACGCGCTATAACTCAAATGTGATTTATTTGAAGACGCGCTATAGCTCGAATGTGATTTATTTGGAGATGCGCTATACTCGAATGTTATTTTATTTATTTGGAGACGCGCTATACTCGAATGTTATTTGTATAGGGAAGAAAGTACAATGTCAGGTGCTCATTCAGTGTAATAGGAACCATAGCACAAAGAGATGTGTACACTGCAACAAGTACACATGTCGTGAATGTTGGAAGGGTGTGAGGGAATTGTTAATATTTGAATGTGATGATTTTATATAGCACGGATCGGAAATCAGCAGTTCTTAGAATTGCACCACGCAAGCTGTCGTATCAACCGCCTACTGTAACTTGCTTTATTTTTTCTTCACGTATAGTCTAGAATAAAAGTGCACTTGTTTTGTTATTCTTGTACACCAACATATGTTCCTGTGTTTGAGCGACACGGGCATGCTCAAAAAAATAGACGTGTAATGCCACGAAAAGTGCACGCAGGCTCTTCTGCATGCAGTTCGCAAGCATTGGTACGAGAATGCAGTCACAAATACGCTGCAGAGCTATAGCGCATCTTTATGTGAAAACAGCATTCTCAATTTGGGGGGGGGGGTGTAGGGAAGGATCCTGAACACGACAGAGAGAAAGAAAAGTGAATAAAAAAAAAAATAACCTTTACAAGTATCATAAATTACACCGCCTGTTACACACTGAAATCAAATGTATGTTTTTATTATAAAATAGTAAGAATAACAGCAGTTTACGTCTCAAAACTGAATCGCGCGGGATCGAACTCACGACCTTCTGCATACTAGTCAACGGCTGATACCATTATGCTACCGTGGCAGTTGAATTTCCTATGTGTCAATGTGGCATGCTAAGGTGGCTTTTTTCTACAGTTATATTTTTGAATAAAAGCATACTTGTTCTGTTATATTTGCACCTTTTGTAAATGTGTTTGATATTTGGACTTCAGGCTTCATACATTATATAGTTTATGCTTACATTTTGTCATTTACTACTACAATATGAAAAACGTTTCTGTTTTAAAAATGTGTTTACACGGATTACTGTAGAAACAGAACACACGTGAAATGCGTGTATTCCAAATAATGATCTATTATTTCCACTCTAAAACTCCACTTCACTCCCAGATAATCAAGGCATGAGCTGGGAGAAGTTTGTGCACTTTCTAAGTCGTTGGGGGGATGGAATAGCCGGCTACTTGCAGCTTTTCTTTTATCAGCACATATAGATTAACAAAAGACGCTGGCGGAGTGGTGAGAACGGTTTTAAGAAGCTATTTAAGGTGGGACGGATCTACGAGTTTTTTCGTAGGCTCTGGTAATTCTAGTGTTAAGCATCGTGTGAGCTAGCTTCGCAATAACTTGCAAGCTAGACTTGATTAACGCGGTAAGTGTTCGGCAAGGCAGGTGAAGCGCTGCATTATGGGATCTGTAGTTTATTGTGTTACCAGCGCTTCATATACCCGGGCCATTAATAACAATAATACAGTATATAAAATGATCTCGCGGGCCGGATATAATTACACGCCGGGCCGGATGTGGCCCGTGGCCCTTGAATTTGACACATATGGACTAAATAGAACTTGAAAAGATATATTTTTTCGTACATCGAGCCCGCGTGCTAATGTGGTTTTGCCTGCATGCCTCAATAAGTGACCCTCCCCTCGCTCTTACTTTTTTACCGTTCATCTAATGAATACACTGAGTATGGCTTTACCAAAACAATCATTGATTGCGAATAAAGTATTCATTATTCGAGTATGTAGATCAGGGTATATATATATATATATATATATATATATATACATATACATATATATATACCCGCGTATCGCAACGGAGACGTAGTGTGTTAAATAAGCTATGAAAAAGATTAGTTTCTTACTGCATCAATAAACAGCTCGTCTTCTTCTTTATCTGAGACCTGACACACTGCATGCACGGGTTTTTTTTTTTTAACACTGTCTTCCTTTAGCGGGACATTCACTTTTTCCACCGTGTGCTTTGTTTCTGCAGTAGCTGTACTTATTACATACTTACCTTGTATTTATCAGACGCTTCATATTTTTTTGCTGCCTTTTCAATTGTGTAATTCGGTTTTTGTTCAGCGCTCTTCGGAACTGTTGCTTTTTGTCTGTGCACTGCGTCAGTTCACGTGAGCTGCTCGGTGTACATGCATCGAAGTTTCCCAGCTGTGCTGTTGCCATGTCGTGCTATGTCCATGGCTGTATCTAATGCTACCGAAGTCCCGGTACTTAAAACTTTCTCTCGCAGTTTCGCTGAGTTTGTGCCAAACACCACCCTGACTATGTCATCTTCCTCTGCATAAGCACAGTCCTTCATCCGTGAATATTTACCCGTGGCAGTTTGCTATTGGATTGCCGCTGACGGACGGCCTTATATGGGCAGGCACTAAATTACAAACGCCAGCGGCAGCCTGTCTATGAACTTAATTTAAAGTGTAGGTTTACACTGTGCTTTGTTTCCGAAGTAGCAGAACTCATGAATATGGTTGTATATATCACTCGCTCGCTTCTTATTGTTTCGCTGCCTTCTCAATTATGTAATGCATGTTTTCTTCAGCGCTTTTTGGGGCTCTTCCTGGTTTTCTACGTACTGCGTGATTACGTGGGAGGCGTTATGATGTCAAACTCCGCCCCCACGGGTTTCAAGCTCATCTCCATTACAGTAAATGGAGAAAAACAGCTTCCAGTTATGACCATTACGCGTAGAATTTCGAAATGAAACCTGCCCAACTTTTGTAAGGAAGCTGTAAGGAATAAGCCTGCCAAATTTCAGCCTTCTACCTACACGGGAAGTTGGAGAATTGTGAGTGAGTGAGTGAGTGAGTGAGTGAGTGAGTGAGTGAGTGAGGCTCTTTCTCTAGTCTTTATTTAATTGGAATATTTAGCTAGTATTCTACTTGAATGCTTAATTATTGTTTTAAACTTTAATTTGCCAAGTTCATCATAATTTAATAGACATTATTAGTCAATGTAATAATTTGTTCAGTAAATATAAAGTGGATTTGTTTTCTTCCTGTCATATATCATTGCCCAAAGCAGTAAAATACTGAAAACTGCTTGCATTTTTGAAACTCTTTTAAGAGGTAATATGGTTTATTGAAAGACAAATATTTTTTCTCTCTACATACGTATATAGAACTTTTTACATATTCAGTTTTAGTATGTCATGTAAACACAACATGAATCATGATATTTGCCAGTACCTTTTGGGTATTTAATCACCTGCGCCCACATCAATTCCCTCATTTTCAATAGTGGGAAGCAAAGTAATTGCGGGCTGTTTCCAGGAAAGTGCAGTATGTTTGTGACCCTTCGGTGCTAAATGAAGAATACTGCTTAGAGGTAAATTGAAGGTGATAATTTTTCTAATTAGTCAGAGATCCTCTCTGGAACACAAAGTTTATTAATTTACTTAGGATAAATAATAAATGAAAAGTAGTTCTGAGATATTTTAAAATAGGAGGACTCTAAATTGTCTAGATAAAAAGTGTGTCTCTCATTTAAACCTCCTCCCTCCCTGTTGTCAACTTTTAAAGGAATTCAGTATAAAGTGTTTGCTTAATGTAGTTCACTGCTTACTGGTAAGATGGTCGTACAGTGTTTATGCAGAGAGGTTTGAAGGGGTCAATACACGTATGCAGTGGACCCTTGACTTATGAACTTAATTCGTTTGTGAGTGCTGGTTGTAACTCAAGTTGGTTGTAAGGAAATACCCATAATGCGTTCCGAACCTCCCACTGCAACACTTACTTAACCTTTTCATAATAAAAAAGGGTTGTATAATGTGCATAATTTACCAAAAACACCAATATTTTTTCTAAAAAAAGTGCCTAGCCTACCAGAAACAACAATTTCATACTGTACTCACCATTTAAGATGACATCTTTGGCTTGCAGGAATGGAGGAGGAGGAGAATGAAATGAAAGGGTGTTATTGTTTGGAAGGAGAGCCCCCTTCCATAAGAACATCAGGAGATGGTGGATTTCGACATGCTGTACATATTACCGAGATCGGTCACACGAACGCCTCTCTCATATTTTCGCACAATTTCCTTCGTTTCGATTGTGATCGCTTTCTTTACCTTCGTTAACTTCTCTTCCTTCCTTAGCTTCTTTTCTAGCTTTTTTGGGGTAATTTTGACAGGAATTATTGAAATAAATTATATAAATCACTGCACTGACCAAAATTACGTCCACAAACACACGTATCTGGGCTCCAACTTATGCTTATGAACGCTCTCAGCTGGTTGTGTTGGTTTACGACCAAAATTATTGTTTTGAATTACGACCAAGTTGTTCGGATGTCAGACCGGTCGTCTATCGAGGGTCAACTGTGTACTGTGCAAGCACTCTGTCACATCAAGCTAATTTAAAGTTGCATGCTAAACAAACATGCATGATTTTGTAGCAAACTTCAATACTCCCAACGCATAAAACAACCATCTAATTAAATTG
This sequence comes from Polypterus bichir lapradei, assembly GCA_026402145.1. Classification (NCBI taxonomy): domain Eukaryota; kingdom Metazoa; phylum Chordata; class Cladistia; order Polypteriformes; family Polypteridae; genus Polypterus; species Polypterus bichir. Next base: position 82,254,103 of record JANRMT010062796.1, read on the forward strand.
TCTTCCAGCAGCTTATACCTTTATGCATTTTATAATACACTAGCAAAATACCCGCGCTTCGCAGCGGAGAAGTAGTGTGTTAAAGAAGTTATGAAAAAGAAAAGGAAACATTTTAAAAATAACGTAACATGATTGTCAATGTAATTGTTTTGTGACTGTTATGAGTGTTGCTGTCATCAAGGATTTGATCATCATTATTTCTTTCAATCAGGTTCATATTTGGAGGGTGTGTTGTGTTCAAGTTACATTCCGTTTTTGTCTAGTCTATCCCTGACCATCTCATCTTCGTTGTCAACCGTTGTACAGAGAACAGGTTTCATTCATCGAAGTGATCACTACCCAAATCGGTACTCGTGAATCTAAGATGTTTAACAGGCATTCCCGGTATTAAGTTGTGGATTTGCCTGCGAATATTTAGCGGCAGCGTGTGTATGAACGTAATTTAAACTTAAACTTTACACCTTGCTTTCCTATTGATATGTCTACAAAGGCTTGTTCAGCGTCAGAGGGTTGTTCTTTTACTACTGCATCAATAAGCAGCTCGTCGTCTTCTTTATCTGAGACATCACACACTGCATGCATGGGGTTACCTTTCCCAGTCCCGCAAAGGCAGTTCACGTGAGCCGCTCGGAGTACATGCATCGAAGTTTCTCAGCTGTGCTTGTGCTATCTCGTGCGATCTTGCAATGTCCACGGCTTTATTTAATGTTAGCTAAGACCCGGCACTTAAAAGTTTCTCTCGCACTTTAGCTGAGTTTGTGCCAAACACTAGTCTATCCCTGACCATCTCATCTTCGTTTGTATAAGCACAGTCCTTCACCTGCGAATATTTAGCGGCAGCGTGTCTATTGGATTGCTCCTGACGGACGGCCTTATATGGGCAGGCACTCAATTACTTGGGAGGCGTGACGATGAAGGAACGCAGCTCTGCCTCACACGGCGACCGAGCTGCAGGCTATGGCCGTATATATGTATGTAAGTAGGTTCCAGTTATGACCGTTACGTGTAGAATTTCGAAATGAAACCTGCCTAATTTACGTAAGTAAGCTGTAAGGAACGAGCCTGCCAAATTTCAGCCTTCTACCTATATGGGAAGTTGGAGAATTAATGATGAGTCAGTGAGTTAGTCAGCAAGGGCTTTGCCTTTTATTAGTATAGATACTAGATGCAGTCACACATAAATATAATGAGCATTGTTTGCTATCTAAATTCATATGTATAACAAGGTACTTGGAGAATATCATACTCTTGAAAATTACTCCCCTGTTTCAACATCTGCTGTGATCATGTATATAACTAGCTAAAATAAAGTGGGAAATAGTGTTTCTTTTTTTTAATTGTTTGAGAAAAATATAATTTAAAAAAAAATTAAAAAAATAAATAAATGAACAAACAATGAAGACTCACTAATGTGCTTGTCTTGCAGTCTCTGGCCAACTCTATTTAATTTCAAAAGCAACAGGGGCGTGGTGGTGCTCAAACATAAAGAATGTTGGCAGTCACCTCCAGTTCGCCTTCTGGTGGTTATTCCAAGTGTCAACTGGATGATAACATGCATACAAGACCACAAGATCACCCCCCCCCCACCCTACCTAGAAGGAGGTGGATTAGGGTTGATTTCACCATACACTATTTTTAGTCAACCAATGAGAAACGTGTACCAAGTTTCCCAGCTGTCTGGTAACTCTTCACTGCCACCCAGTGCCTGTCTCACCTCCTCCCTAAACTCAACCTTGCAATCTTCCTTTTTCAACTTCCACCATTTGATCCTTGGCTCTGCCCTCACTCTCTTCCTGTTCTTGATCTCCAACGTCATCCTACAGGCCACCATCCTATGCTGCTTAAATACACTTTCCCCTGCCACCACTTTGCAGTCTTCAATCTCCTTCAGATTAACTCTTCTGCATAGGATGTAACCTACCTGTGTGCATCTTCCTCCACTCTTGTACATAACCCTATGTTCCTCCCTCTTCTTAAAATACATATTCACCACAGCCATGTCCATCCTTTTGGCGAAGTCCACTATCCTCTGACCTTCTTCATTCCTCTCCTTGACACCATACCTGCCCATCACCTCCTCGTCTCCTCTATTCCTTTCACCAACATGCCCATTGAAATCTGCTCCAGTCACCACTTCTGTCCCTTGGGTACACTGTTCATCACTTCATCCAACTCACTCCAAAAATCTTGTTTCTCGCCCATTGCACACTCAACTTGCGGTGCACATGCACTAACAACATTCATCATCACACCTCCAATTTCCAGCTTCATAATCATTACTCTGTCTGACGCTCTTTTTGCATCCAAAATACTCTTGACATACTGTTCCTTCAGAATAACTCCTACCCCATTTTTCCTCCCATCCACACCATGATAGAACAATTTGAATTCACCTGGCCTTACTCCCCTTCCATTTAGTCTCATGCACGCGCAATATATCAACCTTCCATCTCTCCATCATATCTGCTAACTCTCTCCACTTACCAGCCATACTGCCAACATTCAAAGTTCCTACCCTCAGTTCCACTCTCTTTACTTTCCTCCTGTCCTCCTGCCTCCGGACACGTCTACCCCCTCTTCTTCTCCTTCATCTTTGGCCAACAGTAGTCCAGTTTCCTCCAGCACATGTTGGCTAACAGTACTGGTGGCGGTCGTTGTTAACCTGGGGCTTGACCAATCTGGTATGGAAATTTGTATTGTTGTCCGCATATTGATTTGGCAAAATTTTACACCGGATGCCCTTCCTGACGTACCCTCTCCATTTATCCGGGCTTGGGACCGGCACAAAGAAACACACTGGTTTGTGCATTCCCTGTTGCTGGGTTAAAGTGGACCTGAAGTTAATGCATCAAAAACAATTTAAAATCTCTTCACAAAAAGGGACTGTTCATAACGAGGCACAAAGCTTAAAGGCAAATACAAACTAGTGCAATTTTGTGTTACATGCTTTTTTCGGTATGTTATCTAGTGGCATTCAGCCCGGGGCTGGTTCCTGCCTTGCTTTGACTTTGTGTCTAGAGAATCTGTTCTAAACTGCTACAGCTTTCCTGGAGTATCCCATGCACATGCTTAAAAGTGAATGAGGGATTGTATGAATAACATTGCCTTGCAGTGGTCTGGGCTGAAGCTGTTGCTTTAGGTTACAAGATTGGATTATGTAGTATGTCTGAAAACTGATGCACACATCAGAATGGATTCGCTGACCTTGAAGAAGTTAAGATCTTAAACAGTATTTTGAGTATCTTAGATGAATATGAAATCACAGAAACCTTGTTGAGATGAATTACTTTTGTAAATCATAACTTTTCACAAGTTCTTCTTTTATGTGTAATGTGAAGAGAAAGCAAGTACAAAAGGTTTACTCTCAGATCTATGAGAGTCTAGATGTGGCATCATTCAGTCTGCTTACAGGTCAGACACTGCTAACTTTATTCATTATGTTGTGGGACAAGTTTTATCATGACACTGTACGAGGTATATACTTAATAATACAATTATACAAGTAACATATGGACAGAATTGTTGTTTTTCATTTATATTAATTAGTTTCTACTTTTGTTTTTGATGTATTTGAACAAATTCTCATATGTGATAGTTCTGTGTTAAGTGAGTGGTATAATCTATTCTTGCAGCTTGCCTTGATAGTTGTTACAGCACTTGGTGAAGAGTGCTGTGAAAGAACAAAATAATGTGTACTATTGTATTTCTGATGTGGTAATGATTGATTGGTCATCTATCTCTGTGAAGAGAATTACTTGCGTTCTGTATTTACCTCATTTTTTGATATCCATTGTACACCCAACCTACCTGGAAGAGGGTCTCTTTCTGAATTGCTTTCTACAAGATTTCTCCCTTTTTTTTTCTACAAGGGTTTTTTGGAGCTTTTTCTTGTCATCTTAGTGAATCAAGGCTGGGGGGCTGTTAAAAACAGGGCATGTTAAAGTCCATTGAGGCTTTCATTGTACCATATGTTTTTGGACTATACAAGAAAAAGATTGTTGTTGTTGTAAAACATACCATTGTTGTTAGTAGAATAAATTGGAATAAACCTTTTTTCATTTCTTTTAAATTTAATCAGAACATTTCTACCAGCACTTTGTTAACTTCAAAGCATAGATCTACATAATTCCTGACAGCACAAACAATTAAATACGTGTTTATTTCATTGTTAAGAGTGCAGTAATCCCTCCTCGATCGCGGGGGTTGCGTTCCAGAACCCCCCGCGATAGGTGAAAATCCGCGAAGTAGAAACCATATGTTTGTATGGTTATTTTTATGTATTTAAAGCCCTTAGAAACTCTCCCCCACTGTTTATAAATATTATCCGCACAGTTATACAGTAAACCCTCGTTTATCGCGGTTAATCCGCTCCAGACAGATAAATGAATTTCCACGAAGTAGGATTCTTTATTTATAAATCTAATATTTTCGCAGTTAGAGCATTGAAAACCTGTTTACGACCCTCTACATACGTTTTTTAGCATTATTAGAGCCCTCTAGACATGAAATAACACCCTTTAGTCAAAAGTTTAAACTGTGCTCCATGACAAGACAGAGATGGCAGTTCTTTCTCACAATTAAAAGAATGCAAACATATCTTCCTCTTCAAGGTGCGCGTCAGGAGCGGAGAATGTCAGAGAGAGAGAGTAAAGTAAACAATCAAAAATCAATAGGGCTGTTGCGCAAGCGCAATGAAGGGATCAATGTGAAGGTAGCCTTTCAGCATTTTTTAGAGGAGCATCCCTGTCTTCTAAGCAAACAGCCCCTCTGCTCACACTCCCTCCGTCAGGAGCAGAGAATGTCAGAGAGAGTGAGAGAGACAGAGAAAAGCAAACAATGAAAAATCAATACGTGCTGTTAGAGCTTTGAAGTGTGCTAAGCACCGCGTGGGAAGCATATCGTATATCATTGAGGAGTTTTATTTAATACGTAATACGTGCTCTGATTGTGTAGCTTCTCAGCCATCCGCCAATAGCATCCCTTGTATGAAATCAACTGGGTAAACAAACTGAGGAAGCATGTACCATAAAATAAAAGATCCATTGTCCGCAGAAATCCGCAAACCAGCGAAAAATCCGTGATATATATTTAGATATGCTTACATTTAAAATCCGCGATGGTGTGAAGCCGCGAAAGTCGAAGCGCGATATAGTGAGGGATCACTGTATATACATATGATACTGTGTGGAGCAAGAGATAATAATCTTTTGCTGTATTCAAAATTTGCATGAAGTCACCAAAACAAACTTGAATATGTACACGTAAAAGCATTAGAAATATCTTATTTCTTAGGTCAAGTCTAGCCTCTGTCACTTCATTTTACATTTTATCATTTAAAAAGAGAATGACACTATGTTGCATGTTGATTCAAGTAAGCATTTCTTTGTACAGTGTACTTATGATAATACGCTACTACTAGTACTAGTATTAAGAACTTGTGTTTATTGTTTTGAGTAAAACTGTACTATATACAGAGAGAATTACAAATTAAGAGCAAAACTGGTCCAGTTAATGGCATATTGGTTATGTCTTGAATTTGCTGCTTACTTAACAAAGCACTCATTTGGATTCCGCCTGGGTTTGGGTAAGCATTTATAATGTCGCAAAGGGTAAAATGAGCAATGACATCACCCTATGGTGATGTACAGCAACATCCGTGATGTGCTTACTTTAGAGACTGGCTTTTGTTGATGGATGGACTGAATTACAAAATAGGATTAAAAATCCTGGATTTTTTCCTAGCTGCTGTCTGGGGGCATTTCAGAATAAGCACATTTTGGTTAGCTCCTCGCGTTCTTAAAGGTTTGTTTTATAAGCCATGCGAAATCCTTTTTGGCTTTCAAAGCTGTTTTTATTTTTGTTTGTAGGAAAATGCGCTTTTAGCCCTGTGGTGTTTTGTGTTCTGCAAAATACTGATCTTAAATTAAGAAATTAAGTTATTGATATCTGCAATATAGTAGGAACTAGACATATATATATGGTTTTAATTATTCTGAGTTTGTTTGATTCAAATGTCCTTGGTGATTAAGAGGTTAACTTCTACATTGTGAAGTGGTGGAGGGTGGGGTGAAGGATTAAGCCTTGTCTAGAAATTCCAGAAGTGAGTGTTAAATGAAATAACACAATAAATGAAATACTAAAGTGGGATTCCTGGCCCCTGTAGAGCAGACGACATGCCACAATATGTGTTTCCTTGTTGATGATATTAAGAAAGATGTGAATACCATTTATAGAAAAAAAAAAATGTTTTAAAATGCACTTGATTGTGGTAGTATCATTCACCACTGCTATATTTCAAACTGCAAGTAATCCTGGGTTACATTTATGGCTGTTTTTATTTTTTCCCAACTGAGCCCACACAGTGTGATTAATTAGCCTAACATTTTAGCACAGGTTCTCTCAAGTGTCCTTGGTGATGTATGAATATATATTATGTCCGATGATGCAATTCAGTGCAGCACATCTTGATTAATTTTCCAGCTGCACCACATACATCATTCTTGGAAGCAAAATGCCTTTTTCTCTCGTGCAGCTCTTCGGTCTCCTAATGGGAAAGCAATGATTTATTTTTGCGGTGGAAAGTGTTGTACATATAGTAATTTGGTGACACAACAGGTGTTATGTGAGATTGTGTAAGTTTATGATTTAAGTAGCATGATACCAGTGACTTGACTCCTGGGTATTATTCTGTAGCAAGTAAACAGATTTTTCTGCAACAGCTGATATGTGTATTTTATTCCCCACTTGGATTTAAGTTATTCAGTTCTGGGTTGCAGGGTTCTGGTGCCTGTTCTGGAAGCTTTGGTCGCAAGGTGACTGCCAACTGTCAATGTTTGTCTTTAAGGTGTGGGAGAAAAATTAATATACACTTGGAAAACATCTACAAGCTCTACATAGGTAGTGCTCGGGCCTGGGATTCAATCTCGTGACACTCATGATAGGAAGCAGCTTATTGAGACTGCAAACTGAGCTTTGGTAGTGAAATATACAACAAAAATGGAAGATTTATTGGATAAATATGTGACTGCAGGTTGGCAGTGGATGACACTTTCAACCACTGCTTCCTGTTTTTTTGAGCAATTTATCACACCACATTTTATTAGGATATGGACAGCATCTTTGGAGGATTGTATTATTTTGTGTACAACAAGGAACAAGTGAAGCCAAATAGACAGAGAAAGGGAGAAGGTGATGAGATTATAGTGAGACAAAGTGAATTGGAATGCGAAGCAACGCTGTTTAAACAGGTTAATAAACAATGTGGATCCATATGGCTTGCCAGCCAAGGAATGGACAGAGCTTACTGATGAGCTAAACTCTACTCACATTTTGTTACTCTTTTATTTATGTATTAATTTATCTATTTTTTAGTTAATTTTCAAAACACGCCCACGCATTTTAAAAAATTGTTTAATTGAAAAGCATAAATTAATAGTATATTGGATTATAGTTCAGCTTTATGTAATGGCACAAAAAAAATGTGCCAAAAATAATTGAGGTAAAAAAGTCTAAATTGGTATAAATGACCCAAATTAGGCGTGTTCATAAGAAATGTAATAATTTACTTAATGATGTGAAAGTATAAAATAAACAAGAATAGTTGAATCATATATTTAAAATGTTAAAATGTGTTCTTTAATTTAAATGTTTAAATTCTAAATATTCTCAAATGTATTAGAAATTTGTCATTTTTCACCATCTGATAGAGGCTTGCAAAAGGTTTGATCTTGAAATAATCTAAAACGTTAAACCCCATGATTATATTTGAAATTTGCCACCAGTAAAGAATCCAATATCAAAAATAACACATTTGTGATCAGTAGCCTTGAAAAATCATAAAATGGCACTCCATGTTACCAATCCCCATTTTTATTTTTTACTTTTGTAAAAAGGAGTTTAACTGTTAGTGTCCCATTGGAGGTGAATTCTTAGGATCACTTGATGTGGTGTGCACAGATTTTCTGGTCTAGAAGGCTAAAAATAGGGTATAACACCAAAACACTTGAGATTTTGTATAACTGGACATCAAGACAAGTCAAACAGTATATCATATTTGGGAGTTTCTCATGCTGATGAGAGCCTCAGGAGATATCAGAATTATAAAAAAAAAAGAAAAAAAAGTGATTTCAAAACATTCTAAAGTAATCCTAATTAATGCTTACAAATAACAAAGTTTGGTCCAGCATATATATGTTTAAATATTGAGAACTGTTTAGTAGTTGAGCTGTGCAAATCTGAAATATGCTGTTAATCACTGTTAATTTTAATATTTTATAACAGATGCACTATGAAGAAATACAAGCCAACTTAAAAAATATTTTTTTTTTTATTTATATATTCAACAGTACTTTATCAGTAAATCATTTTAGATTTTAGGTGCATATAATCAGTGCATTCTCATTTTTGGAATGTTGAAACTGAGAATTGCAGAGTATTTGTGATGGTTCAGTTTCAGTAATTTTGCATCTTATGGCAGTGGAGAAAAGAAAAGTACCTTCACCTCATCTGGCACTGGATATTTTATTAAACTTGTTCATGACTGGCAAATCTGATGCTGAAATTACTTCAAAATACCACTAATATCTCCAAAGGTGGCCAGGTTTCAAAAGCAACACATGTTTCAGAAGGCTGACAGATGTACTCAGCATGTGTCGGGTGTCATATCATACCAAGCTGGTCTTGGAACAGCTGTTTATTGTAGATTTCCTGGTCATAGGATATATTAATTAGGCCTCAGTATTCATTTTAAAGACATTAGCTTTTTCATTATTATTTTTGTATTTGAGATGGGATTGGTGGCATCTTTTTAATTCATTCGATCATGTATTCATTTATTCTTAGAGTTGTGACAGTTTTTAATCACTGTAGCTGTACTGAGTGTTTAAATAATGTTTTGTGGTTCCCACCAGTTGCTCGTAACGTGATTTTAAGCAAATTACCAAACCTGCCTTACCTCATACTTTAAAGGATTCACATCTCCTACAAAACGTGCTGTGATGTGTCTAGATTGAGATTGTATTACAGAAAAAAAAAAGTGTCTTGAGATCATTGTCATTCTGGATGACTGTTGGGTGAATGTATTGAATGTGTTAACAGTGAGAAATCTAAGTTTACTTTTTGTTCTCAATTAGTTTGTTAGCATAGCACTGTTTTTCCTTTCATGCTGTTCAGGTCATTGAATTTTCTTGGCTTTTGTTCAGTATTTTCTGTCTGTTCCCTATTAAATTATATTGTTGAAATTTTTTCCATTTTGATTGGGGACATACTGGTTTCTCAATGAACAAAGATGATTTGGAGAAAAATGCCCTATTGCAGAGTGTAATAATTGTTGACTGATTTACGTCATAATCTTTTTGAGAAATACAGCATGCAAACAACTACCTCTTTTTTTTCCACACTGAGTGACCTTTTTTTAAAAAATACAATGGCCTTTTTAAAAAAATACAATAGCTATGGAAAGGGTTTATGCACAAAATTCAGAATACTAATAGTTCTGTTAAAGTGCATATATTTACACACACATATAGTATGTTAATCAAGGGTTTATTTATTTATTTATTTATTTTTTAACTTTACTGCTGATTCTGACCCTGCCACCTGTCCACTTTAGGGACTCACAATTGATGCATTCTGAATAGGCTTGCTGGTTTCCTGGTGCTATTCTACAAGTGCAACATGGCAGTTCCAGATTAGGATAATGCTAAAAGACACCATGTTCTGTATCAACTTTTGCATCTAACAAAAATGAACTAAATGTTATCTTTCTATCCATTGTAGGGCTGGCAGTACTTGGTACAAAGCACTGACTTTTTCTAGCATATGAAATTCAAGTCAAGATGGGGAGCATGCACTGGTACAGTGCGTTGCCGCACCCACTACACGACAAAACAACTCGGGATTCCAGTTTGCAACCCCCAAGGCAGATCCACGGTCCAGTCCCACCCTCCGGAAATGACCCTCTATCTGCTGCAGCCAGGTGTTATGTGGGAGACCCCTTGGCCTGGTCCAGCCACTCAGTTCCCCAACAGTGATGATCTTATGAGCTGGATCACCCTCGGGGAAACACGCCACATGGCTGTAGCGCCGTAACTGACACTCCTTCACAATGCAGGTAATGTGCCTCATTTGGGACTCCATGAGCAACACAAAGTCAAACCAACGGTACCAAAGGATTTTCCAGAGAGACACAGTACCAAATGAGTCCATTCTTCGTCTTAGGTCACTGGATAGCGCCCATGTCTCGCAGCCATATAGTAAGACAGGAAGCACCAAGACTCTAAAGACTTGGACCTTCGTCCTTTTGCATAGATATTGGGAGCACCACACACCCCTTTCCAGTGACCTCATGACCCCCCCTGCTCTCCCAATCCATCTACTGACTTCATAGGAAGAGTCACCAGAGACATGAATGTCACTGCCAAGGTAAGTAAACCTCTCAACAAGGTCAACACTCTCTCCGCAAACAGACACACTACTGATGGCTGTGCCTAAGAGGTCATTAAAGGTCTGGATCTTGGTTTTTATCCGGGACATTCAAAAGCCCAGACACTCAGACTCCACGCTCAGTCTCTCGAGAGCACTGATCAGAGCCTCCATTGACTCTTCGAAGATCACAGCATCGTCAGCAAAGTCAAGATCCGTGAATCTTTCTTCACCAACAGATGTCCCACAGCTGCTGGACCCCACGACCTTGCCCAACACCCAGTCCATACAAGCATTGAACAGAGTAGGAGCAAAAACACACCGCTGACGAACCCCAGAATCAACTGGGAAAAACTCAGAGGTCCTGCCTCCATTCTACACAGCACTCACAATACCAGTGCACAGGCCAGCCATGATATCGAGCAATCTTGACGGGATCCCGCAAACCCTCAGGATGTTCCTCAGGGCAGTTCGATCAACTGAGTCTGCAAAGAAACTCTGCCGATATTCGCGTTTGCGCTCCATGAGAACCCTCAGTGCCAGGATGCGGTCGATGGTCGACGATTTAGGCGTAAAACCAGACTGTTCCGATCGCTGGTAGGTGAGCAAGTGATCACGGATCCTGTTGAGGATGACCCTAGCAAGGGCCTTACCCAGCACTGAGAGCTGTGTTATCATATTAAATTGTTGATTTTAAAATTGAAATTTACTGAATTCCATATGAAAACAGCATCCTTTTTCTGTTCATTAATTTTTTTCTTCAATTTTATAAGTAACGATTTTGTAGTACAGTAATCCCTCGCTATATCGCGCTTCGACTTTCGCGGCTTCACTCTATCGCGGATTTTATATGAAAGCATAACTAAATATATAACGCGGATTTTTCGCTGCTTCGCGGGTTCTGCGGACAATGTGTCTTTTTACTTCCTGTATATGCTTCCTCAGTTGGTTTGCCCAGTTGATTTCATACAAGGGACGCTATTGGCGGATGGCTGAGAGGCTGAGAAGCTAACCAATCAGAGCACGCAGTTAAGTTCTCCTGACTGAGAAGCTAACCAATCAGAGCACGCAGGAGCTATGCAGTGTTAACCAGGAAGTCTCATCTCGCTCATTCAGCATCAACGTGCTTCGCTGTGTAAAGAGTTGTGCTCTTTAGTTTTTATCTTTGTGCATAGTCAAGCCCTTCATTATGGCTCCAAAACAATCTGCTACTGCTTCAGGTGGCGTGCCCAAGCGCAAGAAGAAGATGTTAACGATTGCCGAAAAGGTAAACGTTTTGGATTTGTTGAAGGCTACGATTCTTTTTATTTAAAAAGTAGGAAAGGAATATAAGATCTACGGCTGCAGCGTCCTTTTAACCAGGGTGCAAAACGAGTTGTAAGTGGATGTAATAAGGCAGTAGTCTGGATGGAATCTGCTTTAGGGATTTGGATTGAAGACTGCCAGCAGAAGAACAACGGCAGTGCTACACAATCGCCTGAAGTGGCTCCTTTACAAGGGCTGTAACGCTCTCCTTTGTTGTGCAGTAAAATTAAACTCATTGTTATCGGACAAGTCATCGTGTCATTGTTGGTGAGTAACCATAATTAATTTTTTTCTTACAGTGCTTAGTACAAGTACGTACGTTTAGTGTCACTGTACACACATTTACTGTATACTATTTTTCTTGCATTGTACGTATTTATTGCTGGTGACCTGTCTATCGTAATGGCTGTAACATATGTGATATCGGAGACACTCAATATCTTTAAAATAATATTTAGGTTTTACTGTATATAAACAGTGTGTTTATATACATAATTTCAATGAATCTTACCTAATATCTAAGAGAATACAAAGGGATTATGCTGTTTAACTTTGCGGGGAATATTTATAAACAGTGCGGGAGAGTTTATAAGGGCTTAAAATATATAAAAATAACCATACAAACATATGGTTTCTACTTCGCGGATTTTCACCTATCGCGGGGGGGTCTGGAACGCAACCCCCACGATGGAGGAGGGATTACTGTATTGCTTTCATTGATTTTGTTGGAGATCCAATAGACATTGGTAGAATGGAAAACTATGTGGTATTTTTAAATTCCCATCATTTGGAAATTATTAAATATTTCAATTATAAACTGTCAAGACCTAATGTATATTTACTTGTATGTTAGAATAAGTTAATATGTAGAAGGAAGATGGAGCTAATAACAGCCAGCCTGAGATGGCTCTTGGGCTATAGATGCTTATACCAGGTAACAGAAAATTGGAGTTAGCAGGAGAAAAGCATATGTTACCTGCCTACACTAGGAAAGAACTACCCGATTATAGTAACAGTTCACAAGGAAAACTACATTGAATAATATTGGAAATTCTCATAAGTAGGGGTGTCATGATACCAGAATATTTGTATTCAATGCCAATAATAGTGAAAATATATGATACTTTGTACCTTTCGATACCTCGGCAAAAACAGAACTCCCATTTAATGGCTTATTATTAAACATTTCCTTTTATTTAAGTGATTAATATTGTGCCTTTTTCTGCAATACAATATAAAATATTTGAAAACTAATAGTAACCACAACTTTAAAATACTGGTATATCCATCAAGTAGTTACCCAACTATCACTTAAGTAAACTAGTATTGGCTTTCATAAATATTAAAATACAATGCAATTCTTAAATTTAATGTCCCCACATTGTAACAAGCAGAGTTATTGATCTTGAGGGAATTTCAGCACAGGGTTTATAAAGAATATCATGAACTACCTGATTTATCTACGCATGTACACATTCTAAATTTATTCCCTGATATTTCTGTCCCGTAACTGAATACTACTGCTTAAAATAAATGCTAAATATTAAAATTAAAACATTATTATATATGCACTGTTGAATTAGTGATTTCCAAGAGAATTCCATACATTTCCATTTAAACCAACTCTTTAAAAACTGTTTTTGCAACAACATGTTTTCAAAGTCTGGTTTTTCAGTTACCCAGTCAGTTAGGTTTGTAATATTTGTTATTGTAAGATTTATATTTGAATAATTAGCTGGTTAAAAATATTAATAAAGAGTAATTTTTATCTTTTTTCATTTGTGTTTGTCCCAGTTTTAAAGCTTACTGTGGGAAATCAGAGCTCATGTTAAACAGCTTTTGTTTTGCTGTTTTCAAGATTTATTGCATGAGTGAGCAGATTTTGTTTTTTTTATTTTGAATATTACTTGGGCTGTCATTACCTGCACTCAATATGTTTTTAACTGTGAGTCAGCATTACATTCTTCAATGTATCATTCAAACATATGACTTGTTCTTTCGCTTATGAGTTATTCTAGTGAATGGTAGCCTGCTTTCAAAAGCCAAACAAATGACACAAATTCAGTGTTTGCAGATTTGTAGTCAGAAGTGAATTATGCTGTTTTGCTTGTCCTACTAACTGCATGTTTCTGTGATTACACATCTCTGTTAACATCAGTGTGGACAGATGCTTGGCCTGATGTACATCAGTTATGCTACGTATAAAAAGTGTTGTAATTTCTACATGGTGTGACCAAATGTATGTAAATACCCTTAAATTAAAGTCTGTAATGTGCGCTTTTCTCACGTCTGAATTATTTGACTTATAATTTTAAACTTTGGAGCAAAGGGGTAAATCAAAGAAAAACGTGTCTTTATTCCAAATGTAATGGAGAACACTGTATATGCAGTTTTGACATTTTTCCTTGAGTATATGTAGATTTTCTCTAGTTACCCTGGTTTTCCTTACACGTCCTACATAAGTTATTCTAATTGTTATTTCTGAATTACTTCTGTATTAGTGAGTGTCCCCCCTTCTTCGTTATACCTAGTTCTGCTGTGATAGGCTGTAGTCCCCTGTGGCTGTATGTTTCACTTAGTAGCTTCTATGTGTAAGTGAATGAATTAATATTTGTCTGATTTGACCACCAATATTTGTGTAATTTCTTTTTTCCCCGATTGTCCATCTTGTATGTAAATGTAAATCCTTGCATTAATGTTATCAAACGAAATATAAAGTTCTTTCTTACCAGTGTGTTTGTCTTTATATATCTAATTTTTCAAATAATTTGTATTAAAGCTTCAAGTTTACATCTTGATTACATCTTGCCTGAAGAAGGGGCCAGAGTTGCCTTGAAAGCTTGCATATTGTAATCTTTTTAGTCAGCCAATAAAAGGTGTCATTTTGCTTAACTTCTCACAACATTCATAATGGCTAACACGGTACAACGCCCCTAGTATTAAAGCTTAAATTCAGTAAAGTCATTGATAAGATTAGAGGCCATCACAAATTGTAGCAGCTGTTCAATGCTGTGCCACAAGTTATTTAACCAAATACCACCAGCTTCTTCACTAGGCAGTAGTTATGTGATAAGTAAATCATTAACTTGCTATATAGAGCTGATTCTTGTTTGTTTCTGCAGAACAGATAAGTAAGAGGTGTTTTACTGATCCATACGGGATTGTTGTGATGTCTCTCACGTCATGAATAAACATTTAATCAGTGTGTGAGTGAGTTCCCAGTGCTGGGTACCAGAGACATTCCTTGCATGCCTGCATGCTTTTCACGGCACAATTTGTAGTTTATCAACAGACCGTGAATATCTAATTTGTGACATGTGCAGCACAGAAGTTTTTCTCTCTTACTTTGAAACAAATGCCTTTAAAAAAGTTAGATAGAAAATAATGTTATGCATTGTAAGAAAAAGGGTAAAATGTCAGGAAATGAAACTGTTAGCAGTATTGTGTTGAATCATTAACTGGGAATAACTTCTTTCAAACATTCAATTGGTGAATACATACAAGACTGATGTAAAAAATTATAATGTTACTAAAAGTGGTCTTATAGATAAGATTTTATCATAAACTTATAAAACTGGCATGCTAGCATATTACACTGACCTTTTATAACATCCTTAAAATTTTTTACCATACAGTGTTTGTGATAAAATCTGATATATTCCAGTACACCAACCCCATAAAACCTTCATGAAACCTAATGAAAAATAGTTTTGATCAGATGCTTTTCATCTAAATACTGCCTTCTCTTAGTAATTTATTTATTTGCTACTGATGTACTGTTTCTTTCCTCATTGTTTTTTCATTGACTCACAACTTTACGTATGTTAAAAGTCTTACAGATATGCATGTGGTTGCTTTTTCAGTGTTTTCAAAGGCTAAACCTGTCTGACCCCATATCACAAATGTTCTCAGTAGGGCACATATGAAATGGAAGTTGTACAGGCAGCCATTGGTTCAATTTGGTGAAGGCAAAAATAGGCAGCTGTTTCTTATCTTCAGTAAATTCCCCTTATACCCTAAAGTCTGCTGACTGTGTCCTTTTCTAGTTCAAAATCTAAAAAGTCAAAGTGGAAAAACATTAAAATAAATATCAATGTAGTTCAAACATTTTGCTGTGTTGCAGTGAAGAAAACAGACTCTGAACATAACTAAACATTTTCTTCCAATAATAGGAAGTGGCATTAGAATATGTTATATCCTCAAATTAATGTAATGGACAGTTGAACTTTGGGTGGTCTGGATCATTTTGAATGCAGCCTCTGTGTATTTTTCATGGTTTGTGCTTTTTGAAACCAATAACCTTATGTCTTGTTGTTGACTGGTCAGTAAAAATGGTGTCATAGAGTCTTTTCAGGGTTATTTTGCTTGACCTCATGAATGAATCATCAACATGTATTGTGTGTTTCTTTTTCTCCATGGTAACCTTATTTTGTGTGTTGTGGTCTGTAAGCAGTGTTCCAGCACCCCAGACCTAACCACAAAGACACATGTCCCGGTTTCAAAAGCAAGATTTTCATTATAGTAAATTACTTTGATAAAGGTTCCTTTGTAGTAGTAATACCAGCACAAACGTTATTTTCTTTTTCTTCTCTCCTCCCAGGTGAGCTTTGTCCTCTTTCACCCAATTCCAGTTCTTTGCTGGGGTTTACAGTGTCCAGAATTCCTGGCACGTTTTGCTTTTCTGAAACAAGGTGGCTCTGGATTCTGGATTCCTTTGTCTGCTCCTTCAAAGTTGGTCCACATGAACTCCCTTTGCACTTTCCCTGTTTAATCTTGACCCATTTGGAATGTGTCAAGAATTGGTAGTATTTTGTTCGTCGAAGTTGCTGTCTAGGGAGTTGCAACGCCGACCATTCTGATGTGGCTGCGTTATTTTAGTGCTAGATCCAGACATAATTCCCTTCTAAATTTGTTAGTTAAGAGAGAAGAAGATGGTTCATTCATCTGTTCTTCATTCGCATCATTATATTCCAGTTAACCATGTTCAATTAAGCATTAATTTATTATTAAGTTGAGTTACTGCCATTTTAAAATTATTAATTACAACAAATTGTTTAATATATTTTTTTGATGCGGTGGGCTGGCGTCCTGCCTGGGGTTTGATTCCTGCCTTGCTCCCTGTGTTGGCTGGGATTGGCTCCAGCAGACCCCCGTGACCCTGTAGTTAGCATATAGCGGGATGGATATTTTATAGAGGAGACATACTTTAGAAACACCTGCTAAATTTTGTGGTGTTAGGGACTTAATTTATTTGTTATAGGAATTTAATAAAAATGTGTTTACTAAAAAGAATACCTACAGCTATTTTTAAATATTCAGCTTGGATTGCGATGAGTAGTTCTAACTGTGTGAACAGCCTGCAGCTACTATCGTAAACTGTCTGTTCTCTATACAGTACCCTTATTTATTGCAAGGTTGCAAACACTTCCCACCTTGTTAAAAGTTTCTTGATTTATTCTTATATTGGCTGCCTTTTTTTCAATCATCCAAAATGAACTAATTATAAATAACTATCCAAAGAAAAACATTTTCTTTAGCATATTGTTATATATTTTTAAAACTTATTAATCTCTCAACACTACTAAAATATTGTACAAATTCTTAAGTCATCCAAAAAAAGTTTTTTTTTTTGTTTTAAAGCTAGTTATCTAGGCAGTAAGGCCAGAAACCCAAAATACCGTATATCTTCTTGTAGTGGCCGGCTTCTTATTGACGCCCGTTTCCAATAAACGCCGGGTTTGAAGAGATGTCGCGACAAATAGACGCCGGTCTCTAATAGTAGCCGGTCTCCTTTAAGCGCCGGTCTGTAGTAAACGCCGATCTCCAATGACCCACCGCCTTTTTCGTACGCTAATCCTCTTTGCGTACCACCTGGGCTACCGCCCTCCTGCAGTGAATCATACGGTAAGTACCTTTTCGTGTCAAAAATGTTTTGTCGTCGGATGCTATCAAGGAAGTGAGAAAGTCAAAAAGAAATTTCTTTGTGTACATTTTGCCCTTTCGTCTGCACGTCAATCATAACCCCACAGGGAAGGCAGAGGTGGCGGGAAGAACATGAAAATGCCATCTTCGACACGTTAATCCTGATAAAACTGATTACTGCGCGACAACAAGCAATGGGAGTACCTGTATTGCCATCACAAGAAGAAAAAGATGAAGAAGAACTCGCAAATAACGAAGCAATCATTACCTATTCAGACGACGAGTAGATGGCAAGTACTGTACTTTATTGTATCTTATCCTGTCTCATGTCGTAATGTATACGTATATGCGTGAGTTTGGAGCTTATTGCATTTTCTTATGTTCCGCTGGGGACTTGTCAGGCTGATGAGCGCTTTCGTGCGAAATTCGGACTGGTGCAGGCAAGTGCTGGTGGCATCATTGGCAAGAAAGTTGACGTCTACCGTACCTGTTTTTCATGCTTACGGTAGTACCGTACTGTATATTGCTTTAATAAGACCGTACTGCTGTACTGATAATTTCATTAAATCCTGAAATGTTCATCCGGTGTTGTTGCCTACATTTTGTGACCGTAAATACGGCACCATACTGTATTTTACTGCCAAATGAATCCCGTTTACCCATCACCATTCCGTTTGCGAGGCGAATAATAGCTGGTCTCCAACAACTGCCTGTCTCTTTTAAACACCGGGCCGTCCGAATAATTTTTTTAATAAACGCCGGGGCTACTATTGGAAGATATACGGTAACATCAAATTAAACAGAAATTAAACCTCAGTATAAAAAAAAAATAGATAGATAGATAGATACTTTATTAATCCCAAGGGGAAATTCACCCATTTGGAATGTGTCAAGAATTGGTAGTATTTTGTTCGCCAAATTGAAATAATTCACTTTGGGACATTGCTGTATAACTCTTCTTTTGACTGTGTCTGCTTTTTTTTTTTCCTTTCCCAAGCGATCCTATACAAGTTCAATTGCCGAATGCTGATGTCAGGGCTCTGAGGTAGTTATTCCAGTACCATTACCATTAGTGCTCCCCTCAGACTTCTGTGCTGTGTATGTTTGAGATTATTATTGTGCTGAAAGATAATGTTGTTAACTAGTGAGTCATTGTACTGAAGGTACAGCATGGCGAGTCAAAATCTGTTTGCATGTCTTAGTAGTCATTCACCAGATCCACTATACCAGTGGCCCTTAAGTTCAGTCTTGAGTAGCTTCCAGTAGGTGCAGACAGCACTGAATGATAAAGGGCTTTTATTTTAGTGTTATTCATTTGTGTGCTTATTAGTAACTAGCAAAATACCCGTGCTTCGCAGCGGAGAAGTACTGCCTTAAAATTTTTATTAAGAAGAAAATTACATTTTTTAAACTGAAGGAAAATATACCAATAATTATTTGTTAAGGATCTCTTTGTATACCACATTGTCAGTTCGGCTCTCCGGTTGTAATATGACCAAGCTGTGCGCTGAGCTTACTCTCGAGCATGCAACGTACAGTTGGCCATGTGAACAGTAATCTTGTCTCAAATCTCACAGCTTGGATTGCTGCTGTCATAATCGGTTTGAGTTTCATGGTTTGTTTCAATTACGACAGTATTTGCAGGACTTGTGTTGAAGTGACATTTGGCATCTGTCAAGCTTACAAGCACACAACTGGTTTCATCGATAACTTCACATCCAGCTTTTGAGAGTTTAAACATTCATAAACATCAAAGTGTCCACTACTGAAATCGTCACCTGTGAATCTAAGATGTTTAAGAGGCATTGGCGGTTGTCAAAAGGTGTAAAATATTTGGCCATTTCGGTAGACTTGAAAGCGACAACCGAACAATTCAGCAGCAGCCATCAACTCACATGCAGAACCATAGGTGAAGGGCTTAAGCATTTCACTCTTATAGTGCTCCTGTGTAGTATAATTATCTCCTGTACCGTCATCAGTCCACACCTTGAACCTTTCCCAGTCATTCAATACATAAGACACAATGTTCCTCTGGATATCAAGAGTGAGCCTGATATGGCCGTGCAATATGTAACAAAGAGAATGGAAAAGGCAGGTGCCATCTCCGGGCATGGAAATCACTCGGTAAGTGACAGTTCTTTGATTGATGGTGATCACCTCGACAGACATGTTAATGGGGGTACAGTTGGAACGATAAAGGAAATGGGTACCTGAACAATGTAAAGTAAGTCTAAAATACCTACACAATAACTACAATCATAATAAATGAACAATAAAACAGCGGAGAAGCTGTGGATTAAATAAAAAGGCTGTAGTTATCGCAGGCAGCCAACAACGTGGGAGGCGATGGGATGGGGGACCCATTCAGCCTCACACGGTGACTGAGCTGCAGGCTATGGACGCACATATGTACGTAAGTAGGATTCAGTTAGCGTTGGGAACCTGCGTACCAGATTTCTTGAAGATGGGCCCATAAGTAACAAAGACTGTTGGAAAGTTCAATATGGCGGCCGACAGTGGCGTCATACCATCGAAATAAGTACTACATCAGTTTCAGTTAGCGCAGGGAAGCCGCCTACCAAATTTCGTGAAGATGGGGTCAGCCTTTTACCTACACGGGAAGTTGGAGAATTAGTGACGATGGAAAGTTCAATATGGCGGCCGACAGTGGCGTCATACCACCGAAATAAGTATGTACATCAGTTTCGGTTAGCGCGGGGAAGCCGCCTACCAAATTTCGTGAAGATGGGGCCATAAATAAGAAAGTTCAACATGGTGGACGTTGTTGACCATTATGACCGTTATGCGTAGAATTTCGAAATGAAACCTGCTTAACTTTTGTAAGTAAGCTGTAAGGAATAAACCTGCCAAATTTCAGCCTTCTACCTACACAGGAAGTTGGAGAATTAGTGAGTCAGTCAGTGAGTCAGTGAGGGCTTTGCCTTTTATTAGTATAGATTTGCGTAAATAATTAGAACATTTAAAAAGAACAAAATATTTAAAAGCAAAAAGAACATATTTAAATTTTTAAAATTTTATTGTGAAAGGAAAAGCATAACAATGGCATGGTACTCAATTAAACAAATAACTCTAGTATAACGGATAGAATAGCTTACTTCAAATCAGTCCAAAGAAAAATAGAAATAAAAACAAAGATTTTTATGTAACACACATAAATTGATTTATTCACTAATTTTTTGTGATTAAATTTTTATTTGTGTTTTTCAAGAAAAATAATCAGTCTTTAAAATTTGGAACAGTAACAGTAAGAAATAACAAACCACCCCATGACCCAATACATAGCATAAAGTTTACAAGGGTTGTGGTGCAGGATATTTACAAAATTAAACCATGTATGCTGATAATTTGGGTTTTTAGGTAGTGCGGGAATATTGTTAAATATCAGTTGCCACGAGATGAGAACAAAGAAGGTAGGTAATGTTACCAGACTGAAAATAAAAGTAGTGGTCTAGCAGAAGCATTTACGGATGCCACTGGCTTAAACTCTATTTATAATAGACAGGAAAAGTTACCAAAGGGACGGGAAGGAAATGCACAGAATGTTGGGTCCCCGTTTGCTTTAAAAGCTAACTTGATTTGAAGATAGAAAATGAAGGAAGAAGGAGCAGCTGAAAAAATGCATCTCAGTAATTTAAAAATTTCACGTCCGGGGACGTCATAAGAGTCACCCAGTGTCTTGATGCCTTAGCCTGCCCATGACTGGAAAGAAATCGGCTTGCCACCATCATAAAGGGGCGACTATATTCATTTTGATAACTTCCAATCTGGAACAGAAAGACATTGGAAAAAAGAACCATGAGGAGAAGGATTCCTCAACACTCTTAAAGATACAAGAATAATTGAATAAAACCACGTCTTACAGAAAAGGAGAAATGTTGGTGCTTAAATAGCTCAATGAGTTAGATAAGGAAAGGAATATGCGATAGAAAAACCAACTGAAGGCAAAGGGAATTTATTTTAAGAAGGGCATATGTTTGCCATTTTATATCAAGACTGTGCTTCAAAGGGACTAACAAACAAAAGACTGGCCGGGTTCAACAGAAAGGGTTGCAAGACCAGTCTTATTGCACATTTCACTGCTGGAGCCATAACCTTCTTGGCTTCAGCTGTTGCACAACTGATGTCAGGAAAAAGCAAACTAACCAGGCAGTCATTAAAGTTGAGAAACTTCAATATTAATGGCCTTGGATGGTATGATTAGGCATATACCCGGTGACACCTTTCCATTAACTGTCTATCTGTCTGTCTGTATACATATAACTGCTTGAAATAATCAGATGTAGTGTCCTGTTCTCTGCCAGCTACAGCCTTGTTGGTACCAAGTATACTTTTATTTTTGAGCATTGGTTTGGCCATCTTTCAACGTCTCCTCCAGTCGCCCCAAATGTTTTTACCGTTTAGCACCCTTTGATTTGTTATTTTGCATCCATAAGCTCATGTGATTTGTCTAATCACTAATTTATCAATAGAATTTGACAAATACATGGGATGACCGGGAGTGTCTCAAGGATGATTTTAGAACCAAACTTGTATTGTTCTACACATCTCACTAAGTTTTTGGAAAAGAGAAGGCAGTTTTGGTACTTTTTGTTATATGAGTGGAAGCTGCTTTAACTGACATGGTGAATATCTTGTCTTCTTATCCAGCATTTTGGTTGCAAAAATAATTGCTATCTTTCAACCGAGTGAAATACTTTAATGTGAAATGGCATAATTAATCATGGTTTTCTACCAAGTTGAAACCTGCAGTCCATTAGACAACAAAAAAAGGCTTCTGTTCCCTGAGGTATCCTTTCATAATGGGATGAAATTATCAATAGAAAACATTCCCACCAGTTTCTAGGGTGATGAAATTTGTGTGGAATTATGCAATACGATGTAGAGTAGCACATGTTTATTGTATGAATATCTATGTTCTTTCTCAGTAAACTCAATGCATTTGTAGATATAGTCACCCTTTTATTTTCCCTTCTTCCAAATTTTGATTTAAAAGAAAGAAAAAAAAATATTAAGCCTTACTGCATTCAAATGTCTGGGTTCTTGTCCGTTGTAGAAATATTGCTGAAAAAAAGTTTTTGATTTTAAAACTTTCTTCCTAATATTTAATAACTAGACATTTGGAATTACAATGCTGTGCAAGAATATTTGCCCTCTTCCTAATATCCTCTGTTTTTGCATATTTTTCACAATGAATGGCTTCAGAACTTAACACAGGACACAATATTTAAGAAACAGAACCTCCATGAAGTGCAGAGGGCAGTTTTTAAATTTAGTATTTTATTCAAGGAACAAAGTTATCCATCACCCATGTGAAAAAGAAATTGCCCCCTGTAGTTTCTGTACTTAGTTGCAGTATATTTTAGCAGCAATAATTGAAATGAAATGCTTTGTTTATTTTGATATCAGTCTTTCATAGCTCTGTTGAGGATTTTTTGGTCACTTTTCTTTCTTCATTAGCTCAGTTTCTTCTGGGCCGTTCAGTTATATATTTTCTTTTGTGTTTTGGGTCCTTGTCTTGAAGTATGACCCATTTACGCATAGGTTGTGTACAGGTGACTGGAAAGTCACCCTAAGAATGTTCTGGTTAAGTGCAGAATTCATGAATCCTTCAATGAAAGGTAAGTCTTCCACATGCTAAAGCAGTAAAACCTCCCCATATCATTACACTACTACCCTCATGTTTTATTGTAGACCAGGAACGGTGCACTGCATGATAACATGCAGTGAATACACTTGACTTGAGCATTCCTAATTTTCATTCTCTTTCTCTGAACGTTTAGCATTTGTTTGCTCAGAGGTTGATGCACTTGCTGCTTCCTGAGTAACTCTTCTTTTCTCCACCCTAGCGGCCTGCTTCTTCTCTTCTTTCGTCAGCATCTTTTTGCGTTAAAACTGATTAAGTCAGTGTTTGTGTTGCAATTACCTAGTACGTTTTCCTTAATTTTTCACTTAAGCTGGCACTTAACTCTTCAATCTGCCTCAAGAATGATTTAAGATATGAAGAGGTAGGGGAAGTGACGGCGAAGGTGGTAGGGATGAGAACAGTGCCCGTATGCATGCACCACCCTGCTGGCCGCTGCCGAGAGTTGATTCTACAATAAAATATAAATAAAAAAAGGAATAACCTTGGAGGTCAATCATCACCCCGAAAGTGGATAGTAGACATCACGTAGTATATGTGTACCAAATATCAGGTCAATAGGTCAAACGGTTTGCGAGCTACAGGTGATTTAAAATCCTGGACAGACAAACGAACAGCCATGGTAGCATATTATATATAAAGATATGATGTTCTGGGACCTGAGGCTACTTTAGCATAGCTGAGGTTTCTTACTTGCTTCTCTGCCATAAGCCCCATTTTTACTTAATCTGTTTCTTATTGTTCAGTTATATTCACTGACCTTAGCGAAGGCCATAGAGTCAAGTAGTTCATTGGATAATATTCTAGGATCCTCTGTGACATCTTAAATGAGTCTGGACATGTCACTGTAGTCTTGGGATAATTCTGGCAGACTGGTCCTTCCTAGGATGATTCACCTGCTGTCTCCCAAATGTTTTAAATTTTGAGGTATTGGCTCTCACTCTGATGGGGTGGATTTACAGATCCTTTGAAATTACTTCGTAATCCTTTTTTTTTTTTTATTTGGAAGTTTCAGCAACTTCTTCCTGAGCTCTTCTGGAATTTTCTTTGATTAATGCATTGTGTTCTACATACCTTGTGGCAAACAACAACATTTATTTATATATCACATTTTCATACAAATAATGTAGCTCAAAGTGCTTTACATGATGAAGAAAGAGAAAAAAAGATAAAGTAAGAATTAAAATAAGAGAACACTAATTAACATAGAATAAAAGTAAGGTCTGATGGCCAGGGAGGACAGAAAAAACAAAAAAAACTCCAGACGGCTGCAGGGGTTCCAGGCCACGAGACCGCCCAGCCCCCTTTAGGCATTCTACCTAACATAAATGATCAGTCCTCATTGTATTCAGAGTTCTCATGGAAGGACTTGATGATGATGGTCACGTGGACTTCTGACCTTTAATCCATCAATGTAGGGACATCACGGTGCTTTGATTAGGTGGTGGTGGTGGTGCAGATCGCCACCACAGAAAACCGGAAAAAGAACAGCAGAGAGAGTAGGGAAGAGTAGAATACATTACTCTCATGGTAAGGAGCAACATATGGTGAAATATAAATTTAACATTGCTGGCTACAATCAAGGCTGGCTGTGTTCTGACAGACAAGTCAAATTTTCAAATAACTTTGGACAGCTGTTCGAGTAAGTAACTGATGGGACAATTCATTTTCACTCAGGCAGTACAAGTTTTGGATACAGTACGTGAAGTGGAACCAAATTACTGGTGGTACTTTTTTTTATGGCAATGCAATTACATTGGATTGAAGACCTGGGGTGTCTGTGAAAGTTTGCGTGCCGGGTTACATCTACATTCAATCAAAGAGCTTGGTGCAGGTACTCCATATAAATTAAAGAAGCACTGTTTGTATAACTTAAAAATGTTAAGCATCAAATTATCATTTTTTTATGCTTACTATGGTTCCTTCTATCTAATTTTACATTTTTCTCTAAACATTTGAAACCAGTCATTGTGATAAATATGCCAGTGTAAGGGATATTATAAATGGTTTAAATACTTTTTCAATGCAGTGTTTCTCATGCATTTGTGTTATGATTCAGTCTATATGTCATTTATGCATATTCGTTGTAACACAATTGTAATTTTTTATTGTATAAAACAACTCTTACAGAAAGTAAACTTTATTTTTTTCAAAATAAAATGAAAGAATATTTAATGTGTGTAAGGTAAAATCAGTTGAGGTTAATTAAACCTGTTGGTCTGAAAGACAAACTATACCTGTCTGGCACCTTTTGAATATAAATATCTGTTAAGGCTAGAGACTGGTTAAACCAAGATGCAATGTTATACATGCATAATGAATTACTAGCGCTTGTTACATTTATAATAGTCTGGTGATTATGACAAAAGTTAAAGGTGATTTTTTTTCTTAAAGGGACATGTTTAATAGCAAACCAGACAAAAGTTTTTCTTCACAGTTTATGGAGTGATGTCTTAGAAGAAAATGTGATGTGTTTTTGATGTGATGTACCTTTTCATTCATTGCTTTTGATGAGACATGTTTTTATCTTAGATGTTGGGGTTAGCTAAAAATATTACTCTTTATTGAAAAAAAAAATGAGTGTGCATTTGTGTGCATTTTTGTACATTGATTGGGAACTGATTAGGAAAAAAAATACCCAAGAAGGCAATATTGCTTACATTTCCTTCTCAACAAGCTACAGTTCTACTAAGCATATGTTGCCATATTGTAAAAGGTTTATTATGTCTGCCATTCAGTAACCTTGTAATCTGCAGAGCTGTCACTTTATCTAGCTAATCTACATCTGTTCCTTTGAAGGAATTTATTGTTCAAGTTTGGGGAAGAAAAAAAGGGCAGAAATTGGAGCAGTAATGCTTTTGTCACCCTGTTTGTCTCTTTCCCTTTGTTGTTTGTCATGTGTTGAAAAACGTGCTTTTCAAGTTTGCTTTACTATGTTAGATTTACATGAAAAAGAGGTTAGACAGGTTTCTGTTGTGCCAGTTTAAAATTTTATTTCCAAAAGACAAATCAATTAACCATCTGTTTTTTGTAGAGTTTATGGCCAGGTCTCTCCTTAAATACGATTATAATTGAGATTAAATGAATTTCCTACAACTTTTCGCTATTCATGTAAAAATCTACTTTTGTATTCCAAGATAAAAATCATAGAGTTTTGCCCATTGCTGCTAAGGATTTAGGATTATACAGAAGCCTTTCCAGTTGCATTTTATATGTAGCTGTGTATTCATATTTTAAAGTTTATGACTTGAAACCTTTGATCCAAATTTATATGAGACTTTGTCCTTACTAACCAAACACAAAAATATTTAAACAGCTGTCTTAAACTTTTAATATTCTTGAATAGAATTGGATATCTAAGGATGATGTTTTCTGTGCATTAGGTGACATAGTAATCAAACAGTAAATCTTAATAATAAAGAATATCTGGTGCACATAAATTCTGCTTATTATTAAGGAAAGCATATATCTCTCTCAAAAATATATCCAGGCACTCCTGTCTGAAATCTAGTTAATAAATTATTCAGGTGAATACTGAATCTAAGTGTTCATATTTGTTTGTTATTTGTAAACGTAAGACAAACACATAATAAAAAGCATTTGCTACTTTTCTACTCAAAAAAATGAACTGGAGTTGCTTTTGTAAAATGTGGCTCTGAAAAAGTAAGAGATGATGGCAGATATATTGTGAAAACCTAATGCAGTGCTTCCTGTTCGAGAACATTTCTGTATAATTCTTTGCACTTGAAAATAATTGTGCCTTGTAAAAGTATTCTAACCCTATAGAAGCTTTAAATGATTTTACAAATGATATTAAATCTATAAGCACAGGTAGAGCTGCTGCAATCATGACATTTTAATTGACCATTAATTTCATACAATTAATTGTGATTAAAAATGTAATTGTCTTTTTGTGTTCATTTTATACCCTATTATAGATTAAACCTTGTAATCGTTTAATAATACACACACACACACACCTCATAAAGAGGAAGAGCCATTTATTGGAATTGAACATTAGAAAATATGAATAAAAATTCCGTTTGCCTTTTAGGCTTTGTAAGGAAAAATTGTACAGGGGCTGGTATGACATAAACAACAGTCAATAACTAAGCTATCATAATCAAAATAAGCAATGTACTGCTGCCAAAATGGACAATATCCTTACCATCCATAACCACTGCCAGTTATCCTCCTCACTAGCTAGGTAGACTCTGGACAAGGAGCACTAACATATTTACTTTCTCTGGCTTAAGGCGACATCTCACTGCCAGCCGTACTTGTTGGACAAATGCACATGTATTTTCTTGCATACTTTTCCATCAAAGGGAACCTTGCTTACTTTTTAAAGTAACTAACCTAATACTTATTTTCGTGAAGTAAAATACTAAAAAAAGAAGAAAAAAAAAAGTTACTGCATTACAATGGCATTACTTCTGCGTGTTTTGGGTTCCAGCGACCAAAACAATATTTGTGGTGGCCTGTTCAATCAGTGTGTTGATATTCTTCTAGTCAGCAGGTGACAGTGTTTGTTCAATGTCACATACCTAACATTGTCACAGCAGAGGAAATATCACTTTTCTAATGAAAGAAAAGTTGTCCCTATGATTATTTTCATCCATCCCTCGCAAGCCACAAGATCTTGTTGGAATCCCAAGTCTGTCTTTTCCAGTTAACCAGTGATTTTTACGGCCAGACTCGCTCTTAAGATTTTAGTAATTGGGCTCGAAAGAATCTGCTGCAATATCTTCTTTGTAAAACCTACAGATGTTGTTTACACAATATGTACAGTGCATCCGGAAAGTATTCCTAGCGCATCACTTTTTCCACATTTTGTTATGTTACAGCCTTATTCCAAAATGGATTACATTCATTTTTTTCCTCAGAATTCTACACACAACACCCCATAATGACAACGTGAAAAAGTTTACTTGAGGTTTTTGCAAATTTATTAAAAATAAAAAAACTGAGAAATCACATGTACATAAGTATTCACAGCCTTTGCTCAATACTTTGTCGATGCACCTTTGGCAGCAATTACAGTCTCAAGTCTTTTTGAATACGATGCCACAAGCTTGGCACACCTATCCTTGGCCAGTTTCGCCCATTCTTCGTTGCAGCACCTTTCAAGCTCCATCAGATTGGATGGGAAGCGTCGCTGCACAGCCATTTTAAGATCTTTCCAGAGATGTTTAATTGGATTCAAGTCTGGGCTCTGGCTGGGCCACTCAAGGACATTCACAGAGTTGTCCTGAAGCCACTCCTTTGATATCTTGGCTGTGTGCTTAGGGTCGTTGTCCTGCTGAAAGATGAACCGTCGCCCCAGTCTGAGGTCAAGAGCGCTCTGGAGCAGGTTTTCATCCAGGATGTGTCTGTACATTGCTGCAGTCATCTTTCCCTTTATCCTGGCTAGTCTCCCAGTTCCTGCCTCTGAAAAACATCCCCACAGCATGATGCTGCCACCACCATGCTTCACTGTAGGGATGGTATTGGCCTGGTGATGAGCGGTGCCTGGTTTCCTTCAAACGTGACGCCAGGCATTCACACCAAAGAGTTCAATCTTTGTCACATCACACCGGAGAATTTTGTTTCTCATGGTCTGAGAGTCCTTCAGGTGCCTTTTGGCAAACTCCATGTGGGCTGCCATGTGCCTTTTACTAAGGAGTGGCTTCCGTCTGGCCACTCTACCATACAGGCCTGATTGGTGGATTGCTGCAGAGATGGTTGTCCTTCTGGAAGGTTCTCCTCTCTCCACAGAGGACCTCTGGAGCTCTGACAGAGTGACCAGTGGGTTCTTGGTCACCTCCCTGACTAAGGCCCTTCTCCCCCGATCACTCAGTTTAGATTGCCGCCAGCTCTAGGAAGAGTCCTGGTGTTTTCGAACTTCTTCCACTTACGGATGATGGAGGCCACTGTGCTCATTGGGACCTTCAAAGCAGCAGAAATTTTTCTGTAACCTTCCCTAGATTTGTGCCTTGAGACAATCCTGTCTCGGAGGTCTACAGACAATTCCTTTGATTTCATGCTTGGTTTGTGCTCTGACATGAACTGTCAACTGTGGGACCTTCTATAGACAGGTGTGTGCCTTTCCAAATCATGTCCAATCAACTGAATTTACCAGAGGTGGACTCCAATTAAGCTGCAGAAACATCTCAAGGATGATCAGGGGAAACAGGATGCACCTGAGCTCAATTGTGAGCTTCATGGCAAAGGCTGTGAATACTTATGTACATGTGCTTTCTCAATTTTATTTTTAATAAATTTGCAAAAATCTCGAGTAAACTTTTTTCACGTTGTCATTATGAGGTGTTGTGTGTAGAATTCTGAGGAAAAAAATGAATTTAATTCATTTTGGAATAAGGCTGTAACATAACAAAATGTGGAAAAATGCGCTGTGAATACTTTCCAGATACACTGTAACTTGTGGTCTCAAGTTATTTTTTGTTCCCATAAAATCTTGCCTGTACCAAATAAAAAAGATGGCACTTTTTTGGACTTTAGGGGTTCCATATACAGCAAGATAGCTTATGAAGAGGAGAAAAAGGTTTACTTCAGCATTCTTTAAATTTCATGACAAATTCTTGTAAGCAGAGATATTTTTAGGTGCTGTGTTCACATATGACCATTCAATTTACATGTCTCCCCAGTAAGCAGCAAGCATGGGAGCGACCTACCAAGTAAGCAGTGGGAGGCATGTTGTTGTGCTTTTATTTTTGAATGATATATGGCTGTGTCTAACTGAGCAATGCTGAAATATAACGTAGATTAACAGCACACCTGATAGGTCTCTTTTATGAATTTATGATAGTTTAGTCTTTGTATCAAGTAACAAAGGCTAGCTAATAAACGTAATGAAGTAAAAAGTTTCTCTATTTGACCTAAACTTTTAGTGGGGTAAAAGTAGCCCTCAACAAAATTTACTCAAGTAAAATAAAATTGCTGAAAAGTGTATTTAAGTAAAGTAACAAAGTAGTTGTACTTCATTATTTTACACCTCTGATGTTGAGCACAAGAAGCAGAGGTTGTCTGTCTCCTGGTGCTTTATCTAAATAAATATAAACATTTTCAACAGAAACCAATTTAACATTTTTGTTAAAAGCTTACACAAAAACCCATGATGATGATGCTATTTAACAGCCAATTTCCAGGTTTACTTAGGATAGCGGGTTTCCTTCCACTTCTGTTTCCTCTCTCAACTCTGTGTCCTTGGGCATCTTTTGAGGTGAGACCCATTCTTTTCATACTGTCTATCACCACTTCCAACCACATCTTTCTTTGGCCTTCCTGTGTAAACCCAACCCCCCCCCCCCCCCCCCCCACCTCTATCTTGATGCACCTCTTCACCCAGTAATCCTCTTCCTTATTCATCTTCCTCTCTATCTGTGGCACTCCACGCATACATTTGATAGTTTTTATCTCTGTTCTTTCCATCTTTGCTTCATTTTCTGCCTTCATTGGCCACGGCTCACTCCCTTATAATCTAATCTTCCTCACATAGCCACAGAAGCTCCTGTAGATGTCAGAACTGAGTACTTTTGTACCCACATTTATGACTGTACTGAACATGTCGCCTAAGTAGTTGGACTGCCATGCTTCTTATCCAAAATAATTTCATTGCATATAGCTGAATTTTCACATAATTCAATAAGCATTCTCACTCAGTTTTTACAAATAAAGGTCACGCTCACCACCTGCACTCTTACCTTCACACTGCTGCATCTTTTTATGCACCTACTTTCAACAATTTGTGTACAGGATTGAGTTTCTCTCAACAGCTCTACCATGCATGTCACATGGTCATGCACCCACCTCTTCCACATTTCCTTTCCCTTCACTTCTAACAATCACTTTGGTCTTTCCTGCATTTCCCATATGTCCTTTTGCTTCCAAACTAGCTGTCTACTTTGTTTTCTCCATCAATTTAGCCTGACTTTTCAATCAGTGCACTTTTCTGGTACCCTCTCCATCACTTTCCAGAAAAGCAATGTATTACTGGTTGAGCTTCACCTTCACCTTCGAATGCTCACTATCCTCATCTGTTGTCCTGACCATCATTCATACTTTCTCATACAATACATTGATATCACAGTCAACTTTAACCATTTGTATGCACCTACCTTTCTTTAAGCCTCCCTCTCCTCTTGTAGTACTTCGTTATATGGCTTTTTCAGATTCACAAATAGATAATGCTGCCTCTCTTTGCCTTCATGTATTTATCTAACAACAAACACCTGTTGTTTCCCTCCCAGACATAAAACCGAATTGTATTTTGATAACTGGAAAATGATCTGAGCCTTTTCTCTAGCACTCTCTCAACTGCTTTCTTCATTTTCTCCAAAAGCTTCGTTACTTGATGTGACCCACTCTAGTGGGTCACCCATTTCTTTGTAGGCAGGAATCCTTTTGCACAACACATCCTGACTTTCTTTTGCCATCCGGTTTGCAATTCATATCACATTTATCTTTCCTTCATTCATCCTGCACCTCACTTGCAATCTCCCATTTCTTTGAGTCCTCATGGTCTTGCAACTAATGGCCTCTTCTCTTTTCCTCAGTTGCCATCTGTACCTCAGCATTTTTTTCAATCAATCAATCAATCAACATTTATTTATATAGCACATTTTCATACAAAAAAATGTAGCTCAAAGTGCTTTACAAAATGAATAGAAAAATAAAAGACACAATAAAAAAATAAACATAAGTCAATATTAATTAACATAGGATAAGTAAGGTCCGATGACCAGGGTGGACAGAAAAAACAAAAAAAAACTCCAAAAGCTGGAGAAAAAAAAAAAAATAAAATCTGTAGGGGTTCCAGACCAAGAGACCGCCCAGTCCCCTCTGGGTAATCTACCTAACATAAATCAAACAGTCCTCTTTGTATTTAGGGTTTTCAGGGAAAGACCTGATGATGATGGTCACGTAGACTTCTGGCTTTCAGTCCATCAATGTTGGTGCATCATGATGCTTTGGGTAGGTGGTGGTGGCGCAGGCCGCCACCACAAAGAAACCGGAAAGAGAAGCAGAAGAGAGAGTAGGGGTCAGTATGGATTTTGGATCCACTGTAAATAGTTATTATGAAGAATTGAACATACAGAGTATCAGTATTACGTTAAAGTGAAGTTATAAAAAGGCCATGTTAAAGTAATGTGTTTTCAGCAGTGTTTTAAAGTGCTCTACTGTATTAGCCTGGCGAATTCCTATTGGCAGGCTATTCCAGATTTTAGGTGCATAACAGCAGAAGGCCGCCTCACCACTTCTTTTAAGTTTAGCTTTTGGAATTATAAGGAGACACTTATTTGAAGATCTAAGGTTACGATTTGGAATATAACGTGTCAGGCATTCCGATATATAAGATGGAGCGAGATTATTTAAGGCTTTATAAACCATAAGCAGTATTTTAAAGTCAATCCTGAATGACACAGGCAACCAGTGTAGTGACATCAAAACTGGAGAAATGTGTTCGGATTTTCTTTTCCTAGTTAGGATTCTAGCAGCTGCATTCTGCACTCGTTGCAAGTGATTTATGTCTTTTTTGGGTAGTCCTGAGAGGAGTGCGTTACAGTAATCTAATCTACTGAAAACAAAAGCGTGAATTAATTTCTCAGCATCTTTCAATGATATAAGAGGTCTAACTTTTGCTATGTTTCTTAAGTGAAAAAATGCTGTCCTAGTGGTCTGATGAATATGCGATTTAAAATTCAGATTACAGTCAACGGTTACCCCTAAGTTTTTTACTTCCGTCTTAACTTTTAATCCTAGTGCATCAAGTTTATTTCTGATAACCTCATTGAATCCATTATTGCCAATTACTAAAATTTCAGTTTTCTCTTTATTTAGTTTGAGAAAATTACTATTCATCCATTCAGAAATACCAGTAAGACATTGTGTTAGTGTATCGAAGAGTTTTTCCCACTTGTTTGTATTTCTTGGCCACTTGATGCTTGTGAAACCTCATTTTATCTTACTGCCAACATTTCAACCAATTTGCTTCTAACACTCCAATTAATTCAACCTCCAGACTTTCAGCTTTGGCACATACTCTTACTCGTACTTTTCTTCAGGCCTCGGACTTAAAGATCTCATATTCTCAGATGTTTCTTTTTAATATAAACAGCCTTCTTCAATGATTGCCATTTTTCATCATGTCCCAATCAACTCTCTTAGTTAACATATAGTCTATCATGCCACTTTACAACCCTCTTTAAAAGTTATTCAAGGTCTTTTTATTGTCACGTGTACAATGTACAGCAGAATTTTTACTTGTTTAACGTTCCTTGCAGACCAAATAATCAACCTAAAATATCAGGAAAATAAAAAGTTCAAATATAAGTCTAATATTAATAGTAATCACAGTAAATAACACAACATTATGCAAACAAGAATCATAAATGATTTAGCAGTTGATTGCATAGTTTTATCACATATGATAGTACAGCATCCTTTTTACTTGTGGGTAGAAACTGTTCTTAAATTGAAATAGTTCTGGTGTTAATAGTTCTACAGCACCTGTCTAGTGGAAGGAGGGAGAAAAATGATCATGCAGGGTGACTGGATTCCTGTATGATTTTATTTGTTTTGCCTTTTTCAGGCAGCGCTTGACAATTAATATCCTGCAAAGATGGTATCCATGGCCTAATGATGATCTACACTGTTATCAACACCTTCTACAATATCATTAGCTGAACTGCAGCTATACCAGCACACTATGCAGCCTGTCAGGATTTTTTATTTATAAAAATTGACGAGGGCTGCTGGAGACATTCAGGTCTTCATCAGATGTCTGAGAAAGTCTGCCCACCTAAGATCGTTGGTGATGGTAGCCCCCAGGAATTTAAAATTGTTGACTCTTTTCATGGCCTCTCCCCCAATGTAAATGAGGGTGTGTTTTAACTGCTGCCTCCTAAAATCATTGATCACCTCCTCAGTCTTGCTGGCATTCAGTGAGAGATTATTTTCCTGACACCACTCTGACAGGAACCTAATCTCCTCTTGATAGACTGCATCATCATTTTCTGTTATCAAGCCTATGATGCTGAAAGCGTCAGCACATTTTTTGATGGTATTGGAGCTACTGTATATCTGACCATATAGTCATGGGTGAGCACAGAGTACAACAAATAATTTGGAACACTGCCCAGTGTTCAGAATCAGCATAGAAGTACTGATCTATACTGTTCATGCTGGGTCTACCAGTAGATTTGTAATCTACAAATAATAAGTCCAACATAAGAGCTCTTTTTATCCAGATGTTCTAAAGTGCTGTGCAGTTACAAGGGCTACAGCATCCATTGTAGACCTATTGTGTTTCTAACTGAACTGCCAGGGGTCTAAGCTGTCTGGAATAATGCTCTTAAAGTGTCCCAGCACCAGTCTCTCAAAGCATTTCATAATAATTGGAGCCCAATAATTATTAAAACATTCCACTTTGCTTTTGTTGGGCACTGAAATGATAGTTATATTTTTAAAAAACGTTGGAACCATTGTTTCCTTTGCAGAAAATGTAATTGTGTCCTGAAAAGTCTTATTTAACTGATCACTAATAATTTTTAAAACTCTCCTGCTAATTTGATTATGTCTGCTGCCTTTCTACCGTTGATTTAGCAAAACACTTTCCCACGTCTAATACAGTGATGGTGAAAGTCAGGCTGTTCGGAAGGAATTTGCACCAGAGGCTCTTTGTTGTTACACTCAAAGTATGTATAAAAAGTGGATGAGAAATGCTTCTAGTAGCAACTGGTGTCTTATAATCAGCTAGTGCCTGGATGCACTTATACATTTGTAAGACACTGCAAGTGCAGCTAAACTGTAATCTTCCCCAACTGCTAACTGTAACCTGTCATACTGCTACTGGTGTACCCATGTGATCGCTTTTCGGAGTTCATATCTATAGCTGTTGTAGGCTTCCTCATTATCAAACTGGAATACAATGGTGCAAACCTTTTAGCTTCCTGTGACTTTCATTGTTAAACCATGGCTTCTGATCTGGAAATGGCTGGACTGTCCTCCACACATTCCTTAATGAAGTCTGTGATGACGGTTACAAATTTGTCTAGATCGAAAGAGGAGGTTTTGAATACGTCCCAGTCCATTGAGTCAAAACAGTCCAGTAAACTTTCTGCTGCCTCTGCTGTCCAGAGTTGCACCACCTCTGCAGCTGGCTCTATGATCTTAAGTTTCTGTTTTTGAATGGGAAGGAGGAGCACAGACTGGTGATCTGACTGACTGAGGTGGAACTGGATCAAGGAACGGGAGGCTCATTTGATCTCCGTGTAACAGTGGTTGAGGACGTTAAATCCCTTGGTCGTCCGAGAAACGTACTGAAAATATTTAGGGTCACCTCCCTAAAATTCACTTTCTTAAAATCCTCCGTGATCGCACATTTCTCATTGTAATGTGCATTCTTACACTTTGAGATTATGTTATAAACTTTTTTCAAGGCTGCCCCTAAATTTTGCTGTAAACTCCAAGCAAGCAACATGTAGGTGCGCATGAGAGAAACCGATTGACCAGAGATGTGAAGTTTGAAAAATATTGACTCACTGATAACTTTATCCCATTTTGAAATTGAAGAAGTGCTTTAACAGGATGAGACGAATCCATGGGATAAATATGGATTCTCCTTTATCACATCCTATTAAAATCATGGCCACTTGCTCTGTTTCTGAGCCACCCCAGTCTGACTGTTGGCATTCTTCTTTAACCATTCAGCTTTAAAGTTTGTCTCTTACATCATATAGAAGGGACTTAATACTTGAGTTATCCTCTATGTTTCATGAAAATGTGTACAGTCGTTTTTGAGTGGTGCCATAACAAACATCAATACAAATGGATGTCGGCTTATCTTTATTTATAGAGATATAGCTATGTTTAGAGCTGCTTTTGCCTGGATATTACTTTCTAGTATCTGTTAGTTTTACCTTATACTCATCTGAGCAAGCAACATATAAGTTACCGATGAGCAGAAGCAGTTTGACCAGTGATGCCTGGGTAGAAAACATTGACACACAGGGAACTTCAGTCGTTTGAAATGGAATGGGAAGTTTGACAAAAGAAACCTGACACTATTAGATTTGATTTATCTTCCAGTTTTCACGAAAATGTATCCAGCTGTTGTTGAGTTATGTCACTGTGTA
This sequence comes from Polypterus bichir lapradei, assembly GCA_026402145.1. Classification (NCBI taxonomy): domain Eukaryota; kingdom Metazoa; phylum Chordata; class Cladistia; order Polypteriformes; family Polypteridae; genus Polypterus; species Polypterus bichir. The sequence continues at coordinate 82,290,550 of JANRMT010062796.1, forward strand.
CACACATTTGTGTCAAGCCAGCTTTCTTTATATTGATAAAGTTGTGCTTGCTGGCTTTATCTGGATATTCTTTAAAAAGTGGGAAAAATTCTGTTTATGCTAAACATAATTATGAGGTTTGACTGGCTATAAGATTGTGACTATTGGTTAGCAGAGTACAGATTCAAATACAACAGAGAATTTGTGACAGCCAAGTTGTGGTGGTAGTTTAATGGCACGTGATTATGCTTGCCTCCCCAAATTGTAATAAAGAACTAAACAGACAATATGGCCCCACCTATGGAGGCTTCAGGCCATGTCAAATATTGTAAGGGAAATGCAATATTAAAGAAAACTTTTAATATAATGATTGGGACTGGAACCTGCTTTCCTTCATGAAATGAAAAAAATCTTAACAATTATGCTAGCAGCCTGTGTGGTGCTATTTATCATTGGACCATTGGACACTGCTGAAATTGTATGTCAAAAACCTGTCTTATATTGAGAAGTACCTGTGTGCTAAATTTTAAGCCTTTAGCTTGTAAAACAAAGAACAAATAAACAGAAGTTATTCTTCATAGATATACAGATAGTTACCTTTAAAATATCTTTATTCACTCATGGACATTGCTGTCAGAAATAAGGAAGAACTTGTTATATGTATGAGAAGAAGACCTATATTCCACAATATATATAAAACAGCAAATGGGCAGGCTCAGGACCTTTAAAACAATGGTCTTCATTACACCCAGAAAGTCTGGTGCCATAATATCTAAAACTGCATTTTGTACATTTTATCACTGAGTGCCAATATTTGGTAGAAACTTAAATGACAAAACAAGAAAATATAATCTGTTGTGTGATGTTTTTCACTTAAGGATATGAACAAGGTCATTTTTAGTTATGTCATATTCTGTAAAACTGTATTTAAAAGAGGTTCTGCTTACTTTTCTTTTGACTGTACGCAATGGTGCGAGGTGTAAATTTTAAAAACAGTCTAATACTCTGCTGTTTGTAGGATGCAGTCATCAATAAATAAAAAATAGGTGTTAGGCGTATAGTAACTGCAGTTTTTATTTAAATGATAAAATATGAATCCTTAACATATTTATCATGCACATAAATTAAAAGCTGCACAGTTAAGGGTATTTAAAACTTAGCTTCATTATATATAGTCTTGGATTTTTTTCCAATTGTAGAAAGAGCAGAATCATTTTTAATTGTGATTAATTTATATGCAGACTTTTTTATGATTTATTTATAGGTAATGATTCAGTTGACAGTCAACTAGGCTATTTTGTTATTTTATTCATTTTTATGCTGGACAAGCTTTTCATTTTGAAAGGGCATCATATAACAAAAGTATGTTATGGATCCCATCTAGCTGGCAGAAAGCAAAGAATGAATGTCATGTTCTCCTGCATAAAATTCAACAAACATCATTCTGATAGAATGCTCCCTGCATCGTAAAAAAGTAATTTAAAAAGCAAAATACATCAGAGTATTATAGTGCCCTGGGGTACTGGATTTGGGTTAGTCTTTGTCAACATTTGGAAGATTCTGTTATTAAAGATGAGACACTGTTAAACTGAAATGCTTTGGATTCCATTTAAAATCAAAGGCTAAAGATGTTGCTATGTGATTTTATGAATAGAATTAGTTCCTTAGTTGTGTCATAGTTGAAAAGTTTTTCCCTCACTTCTTTTAAGTCAGAGTATAATAATGGGATAAATTTAAACCTTTTAAGTTCATTTATAGCCAGTAGTTGCTGTATGTGTGTGTGTGTGTGTGTGTGTGTGTGTGTGTGTGTGTGTGTGTATGTATGTATGTACAGTGGGTACAGAAAGTATTCAGGCCCCCTTCAATTTTTCACTCTTTGTTATATTGCAGTAATTTCCTAAAATCATTTAAATTAATTTTTTCCCTCATTAATGTACACATAGCACCCCATATTGACAGACAAAAAAAAGAATTTTTGAAATTGTTGCATATTTATTAAAAAAGAATGTTGGAAGGTAAACCTTCGGCCCAGTCTGAGGTCCTTAGTACTCTGGAGAAGGTTTTTGTCCAGGATATCACTGTACTTGGCCGCATTCATCTTTCCCTCGATTGCAACCAGTCGTCCTGTCCCTGCAGCTGAAAAACACCCCCACAGCATGATGTTGCCACCGCCATGCTTCACTGTGGGGACTGTATTGGACAAGTGATGAGCAGTGCCTGGTTGTCTCCACACATACCACTTAGAATTAAGGCCAAAAAGTTCTATCTTGGTCTCATCAGACAGAGAATCTTATTTCTCACCATCTCAGAGTCCTTCAGGTGTCTGATATATATATATATATATATATATATATATATATATATA
>JANRMT010062796.1:82300348-82342341 GCA_026402145.1 Polypterus bichir lapradei
TGTATGTGTATACATATATGTGTATGTATGTATATATATGTATGTGTGTATATATGTGTATATATATATATATATGTATGTATGTATGTAATATATATATATGTATCTACATACATACATATGTATCTACACACAACACCCCATAATGACAACATGAAAAAAGTTTGCTTGAGATTTTTGCAAATTTATTAAAAATAAAAAAATTGAGATAGCACATGTACATAAGTATTCACAGCCTTGTGAAAGCCAAAATTGAGCTCAGGCGCATCCTGTTTCCCCTGATCATCCTTGAGATGTTTCTGCAGCTTAATTGGAGTACCCCTGTGGTAAATTCAGTTGATTGGACTTGATTTGGAAAGGAACAGACCTGTCTATATAAGGTCCCACAGTTGAAAGTTCATGTCAGAGCACAAACCAAGCATGACGTCAAAGGAATTGTCTGTAGACCTCAGAGACAGGATTGTCTCAAGGCACAAATCTGGGGAAGGTTACAGAAAAATTTCTGCTGCTTTGAAGGTCCCAGTGTGCACAGTAGCCTCCATCATCCGTAAGTGGAAGAAGTTCGAAACCACCAGGACTCTTCCTAGAGATGGCTGGCCATCTAAACTGAGTGATCGGGGGAGAAGGACCTTAGTCAGGGAGGTGACCAAGAACCCACTGGTCACTCTGTCAGAGCTCCAGAGGTCCTCTGTGGAGAGAGAAGAACCTTCCAGATGGACAACCATCTCTGTAGCAATCCACCAATCAGGCCTGTATGGTAGAGTGGCCAGACGGAAGCCACTCCTTAGTAAAAGGCACTTGGCAGCCCGCCTGGAGTTTGCCAAAAGTCACCTGAAGGACTCTCAGACCATGAGAAACAAAATTCTCTTGTCTGATGAGACAAAGATTGAACTCTTTGGTGTGAATGCTAGGCGTCGCGTTTGGAGGAAACCAGGCAACCCTCATGAACAGGCCAATACTATCCCTACAGTGAAGCATGGTGGTGGCAGCATCATGCTGTGGGGATGTTTTTCAGCGGGAGGAACTGGGAGATTAGTCAGGATAAAGGGAAAGATGACTGCAGCAATGTACAGAGACATCCTGGATGAAAACCTGCTCTAGAGCACTCTTGACCTCAGACTGGGGCAACGGTTCATCTTTCAGCAGGTCAACGACCCTAAGCACACAGCCAAGATATTAAAGAAGTGGCTTCAGGACAACTCCGTGAATGTCCTTGAGTGGCCCAGCCAGAGCCCAGACTTGAATCCGATTGAACATCTCTGGAGAGATGTTAAAATGGATGTGCAGCGACGCTTCCCATCCAGCCTGATGGAGCTTGAAAGGTGCTGCAAAGAGGAATGGGCGAAACTGGCCAAGGATAGGTGTGCCAAGCTTGTGGTATCATATTCAAAAAGACTTGAGGCTGTAATTGCTGCCAAAGGTGCATCAACAAAGTATTGAGCGAAGGCTGTGAATACTTATGTACATGTGATTTCTCAGTTTGTTTATTTTTAATAAATTTGCAAAAATCTCAAGTAAACTTTTTTCCCGTTGTCATTATGGGGAGTTGTGTGTAGAATTCTGAGGAAAAAAATGAATTTAATCCATTTTGGAATAAGGCTGTAACATAACAAAATGTGGAAAAAGTGATGCGCTGTGAATACTTTCCGGATGCACTGTAAATTTGTGTACGTAAGACAATGGCAAAATAGGATAGGCTCTAGTTTTCTTACAGTACCCTCTTCTTATCTGAAAATGTTAATATTTTTATTCCTGAGGTACTTTTTTTGTAATAGAATTGACCATAAATAGTTTTGGAAATTAATATAAATCATATTCTTATTCTTGGAGTTCCCAGTTTAGCACTTCACTGATAATAATTAGATGTTGAGAAAAATAACATCATCATTAGATTAAAACATAATTGCTTTGCTTTGAAGAGAGTTCTGTAAATGTTGGAGCGGAATACTTGTTATAATGTAAACAGCAATACAAGTTGTGGCAGAGATATGCCTTGGGACACCAGTGTAATCAATTGGCATGAATGCAGTTAACAGCTTAATATACAATAAAATATAGATTGACACACTCAAGAAACAATTTCTTCATTTGTTATTATGTTAAGCAGACTGTACCTCAGTGGTATATTGGCACTCCCATTTATTTTATTTTGTAATTTAGTGGTTTATATCATTGCAGGAGGAAAGTAAAGAGAGTGAAACTGAAGGTAGGAACTTTGAATGTTGGCAGTATGATTGGTAAGGGGAGAGAGTTAGCAGATATGACGGAGAGAAGGAAGGTTGATGTATTGTGCGTGCAAGAGACTAAATTGAAGGGGTGTAAGGCCAGGTGGATTGGAGGTGGATTCAAATTGTTCTATCATGGTGTGGATGGGAGGAAAAATGGGGTAGGAGTTATTCTGAAGGAACAGTATGTCAAGAGTGTTTTGGAGGTGAAAAGAGTGTCAGGCAGAGTAATGCTTAAAAGTTGGAAATTGGAGGTGTGATGATGAATGTTGTTAGTGCATAGGTAATGGGCAGGTATGGTGTCAAGGAGAGGAATGAAGAAGGTCAGAGGATAGTGGATTTTGGGTGGACATGGCTGTGGTGAATACGTATTTTAAGAAGAGGTAGGAACATAGGGTTACGTAGTAACTACAGGGGAATAAAATTGATGAGTCTCAGCATGAAGTTATGGGAAAGAATAGTGGAAGCTAGGTTAAGAAGTGAAGTGATGATTAGTGAGCAGCAGTAGGGTTTCATGCCAAGCAAGAGCACCACAGATGCAATGTTTGCTCTGAGGATTTTGATGGAGAAGTTTAGAGAAGGCCAGAAGGGGTTGCATTGCATCTTTATGGACCTGGAGAAAGCATATGACAGGGTGCCTCGAGAGGAGTTGTGGTATTGTATGAGGAAATTGGGAGTGGCAGAGAAGTACATAAGAGTTGTACAGGATATGTACGAGGGAAGTATGATAGTGGTAAATTCTGCGGTAGGAGCGACAGATGCATTCAATGTGGAGGTGGGATTACATCAGGGATCAGCACTGAGCCCTTTCTTATTTGCAGGGGTGATGGAAAGGCTGACAGACGGGTTAGACAGGAGTCCCCGTGGACTATGATGTTTGCTGATGACATTGTGATCTGTAGCGAGAGTAGGGAGCAGGTTGAGGAGACCCTGGAGAGGTGGAGATATACTCTAGAGAGGAGAGGAATGAAGGTCAGTAGGAACAAGACAGAATTCATGTGTGTAAATGAGAGGGAGGTCAGTGGAATGGTGAGGATGCAGGAAGTAGAGTTGGCGAAGGTGGATGAGTTTAAATACTTGGGATTAATTGTACAGAGTAATGGGGATTGTGAAAGAGAGGTGAAAAAGAGAGTGCAGGCAGGGTGGAATGGGTGGAGTAGAGTGTCAGGAGTAATTTGTGACAGGCGGTTATCGGCAAGAGTGAAAGGGAAAGTCTACAGGACGGTAGTGAGACCAGCTGTGTTATATAGGTTGGTGACGGTGGCACTGACCAGAAAGCAGGGGACAGAGGTGGAGGTGGCAGAGTTAAAGATGCTAAGATTTGCCCTGGGTGTGATGAGGATGGATAGGATTAGAAACAAGTACATTAGAGGGTCAGCTCAAGTTGGACGGTTGGGAGAAAAAGTCAGAGAGACGAGATTGCGTTGGTTTGGACATGTGCAGAGGAAAGATGCCTGGTATATTGGGTAAAAGGATGCTAAGGATAGAGCTGCCATGGAAGAGGAAAAGAGGAAGGCTAAAGAGATGGTTTATGGATGTGGTGAGAGAGAACATGCAGGTGATGGGTGTAACAGAACAAGATGCAAAGGACAGAAAGATATGGAAGAAAATGATCCGTTGTGCCAACCCTGAATGGGAGCAGTCGAAAGAAGAAGAAGATTGTCATATGTACAGACTACAATGAAATTATTACTTGCATGTTCTTATCAAGACGCGTTATCTATTCATGATATTTAGACATTTTTTTGACCAAATACTATAGAAAATATATTTTTTTTTTATGAAGAGATTTTTACCTGCATATCTTTGAAGAGTAAATGGGCCAGAGACAATAGATAAGGATATATGTTTTGTCTAAATAAGTGCAGTTGGCCTTTAAATGAATTAGTAGTTACTTTAAAGGTCATAATTTTCTTCGTATGTTCGGTTAATTCTATGTGTATATTAACATTTGTGTCTGTTTCTTGTTTAAATGCTATAGTTTGCTTGTTTGTCACAATACTGGTGGTTTGAACTGTTACATAATAAGGTAACAAGGTGTGCTTAGAGAGTTAGATGCAAATTGTATATCAATATCATATCATTTATATCAATATCATATCATTTATATCAATTAGTAAGGGCAAAATACATACATGTGGATTTAAAAATTCCTAGAACATGCCATAGGATCGATGCTACTGATGCTAAAGTCAGTCATGGTGTGAATCATGCGATTGCATTTGTGATTTTATTCATTTTCCAACTATATCCTTTCTCTCCTTGACATCGGCAAGTGGAATATACAAGGCTGTTGTTCATCCCCCAAAGGCTCTTTACCAATCTTAGGGATGTAGGACTAAGTCCCTTCCTTTTTAGTTAGCACCTCCATAGTTACATGGCCAAGACTGAGATGCTGAGGAGAGGTTTTTTTTTTCCCCCCCTCAGGCCATACGAATTTTAAATTCTACTTAATCATTATCATATTTTTGTCATGTTTTTCTTTACCTATACAAGGCTATACATACCTTATATTATGCTAATTATGTCACTTTATGCTGCATCTGCACTTTATATTTAAAGTACTGTGACTAAGGTTTTGGCATTTTTTGTATTTAACTTATATTATTACATATATTGATACAATTTGGTTTATGCTCAGTGAACAGAGCTGTAGTCACATTTCACTGCCATTGTACTGTAAAATTGTGAATTTGACAAATAAACATGGTTATTAATTTTGTGTAATATTCAAACAGACCAAAGCCATATGGTCACACCACCCCCCACCCCTGTATGGGCATTCTAATATAAACAGATGTATGCCTCCCTGAAAAGTTTCAACACTGGTAGTAATAAAGTATTCTAATAGCACACACCTTTTGCCATCTTTCCTTTTGATAGTACCCCACATTTGAGAGAATTGTCTAAAACAAAACATGAAGCATCAAAATCAAGTAAAGCTGTGATAGTTTTAGCCATAATGAAACCTGTCTGGCTTTTCACATTTACAGTCATATAAAAAAAGTTTGGGAACCCTTATAAATTCTTTGGATTTTTGTTTATCATTGGCTGAGCTTTCAAAGTAGCAACTTCCTTTTAATATATGACATGCCTTATGGAAACAGTAGTATTTCAGCAGTGACATTAAGTTTATTGGATTAACCAAAAATATGCAATATGCATCATAACAAAATTAGACAGGTGCATAAGTTTGGGCACCCCAACAGAGATATTACATCAATACTTAGTTGAGCCTCCTTTTGCAAATTGCCTTTGTAGATTCCGAACTGTGTTGTGGGTCATTGTCTTGTTGGAATATGCAACCCCTGCGTAACTTCAACTTTGTGACTGATGCTTGAACATTATCCTGAAGAATTTGTTGATATTGGGTTGATTTCATCCGACCCTTGACTTTAACAAGGGCCCCAGTCCCTGAACTAGCCACATAGCCCCACAGCATGATGGAACCTCCACCAAATTTGACAGTAGGTAGCAGGTGTTTTTCTTAGAATGCGGTGTTCTTCCGCCATGTAAAGCGCTTTTTGTTATGACCGAATAACTAATTTTGGAACAAAGTGCTTTGTGAGACAAAAAGAATCTGGCTTGTCTAAATGAGCATTTGCGTACAAGAAGTGACTCTGTTTGTGGTGTGAGTGCAGAAAGGGCTTCTTTCTCATCTTCCTGCCATACAGATGTTCTTTGTGCAAATTGCGCTGAATTGTAGAATGATGTACAGATACACCATCTGCAGCAAGATGTTCTTGCAGGTCTTTGGAGGTGATCTGTGGGCTGTCTGTAGCCATTCTCACAATCCTACACATATGCCGCTCCTCTGTTTTTCTTGTCCTGCCAGACCTGGTTTAACAGCAACTGTGCCTGTGGCCTTCCATTTCCTTATTACATTCCTTACGGTTGAAACTGACAGTTTAAACCTCTGAAATAGCTTTTTGTAGCCTTCCCCTAAACCAGGGGTCCTCAATCACGGTCCTGGAGGGCCGCTGTGGATGCAGGTTTTTGCTCCAACCCAATTGCTTAATAAGAAGCACTTATTGTTCAAGTAAGACTTCTGCTTCGCTTTAGTTACCTTACTCGTTAAGATTTTGAACCCTTATTGCTTATTTTAGTCTTAAACAGCTGTATTCTTGGTTTTTAATTGCTCCAAATTAGCAATTACATGCAAATAACAAAAGAGACCAGCATTTCTCCATCTCGTAGCTTGTTACTGTTTATACCAGTGTGCACTTAACATGCACTATTTGGTTTAATTAAATACTTGGAAGGAAATGGAAGAGAAAAAAGTGAAGGACTGAGAATTACTCATCCATTTTAGCCTTCAAATAATTTGGATGATATCCTTAGAAAGGGGAAGAAAATCTAGGATATGAGAATTACCTGACATAGCAGAGTTAAAGCACTAACAAGCCATGAGATTAAATTATTGGCAAGGATTGCGTTCTAATTAAGCAACTAGGTTAGAACAAAAACATGCAGCCACTGCGGCCCTCCAGGACTGTGATTGAGGACCCTGCCCTAAACCATGATACTGAACAGTCTTTGTTTTCAGATCTTTTGAGTGTTGCTTTGAGGATCCCATGCTGTCACTCTTCAGAGGAGAGTCAAAGGGAAGCACAACTTGCAATTGACCACCTTAAATACCTTTTCTCATGATTGGACACACCTGTCTATGAAGTTCAAGGCTTAACGAGCTAATTCAACCAATTTGGTGTTGCAAGTAATCAGTATTGAGCAGTGACATGCATTCAAATCAGCAAAATTACAAGGGGACCCAATTTTTTGCACAGCCAGTTTTTCACATTTGATTTAATTTTATACAACTAAATACTGCGTCACTAAAAATCTGTTTGGAAAAACACCCCAGTACTCGGATGTTTCTAGGAAATGAAAGACATACCACTGTTATCTTTTTTGTTGAAAGCAGGGTAAATTATTATGCAGGCTGAGAGGGGTTCCCAAACTTTTTCATATGACTGTATATTACACTATTCAACTGGCAGCCTTAGTATAAATAAGTGACTCTAAAATAATAAGTCTTTACTCTTTGGGTAAGAAGCTGAGGAAGGTGCAATTAGGAGTGTTATTGTTAATGTTTCTGAATAATACTTATATGAGGTGAGTATTATTGCAGTCTACTGGATTTAATCCTTTGAATGTGGTTTGATATAGCCTCTAAATATGGAGAAGAAGGCTTGTGATTGAGTCAGTGTTTGCCTTTGGTGGTAGACAGGACAAAGGATTCATTTAAATGATGTGAGTGCTAGCCAGGAGGGTATGCTTGGCAACATTGCTTAGTTTAGAGGCTGAATAGTTCCATGATTATATTAAAAAAAAAAAAATGAGACTTGAGATGTAGGTCAGTTATTGTTTTTCTTTTTTGTACTTTACAGTTACTACTTAAAAAGTGAGAGACTACAATATATCTGCTTCTGTGAGTCTAGCTGTAAAGAATCTACAGTATACCTTCTTACTGTATATACGAGTATGCATACATTCACTTTTTTTTTTTTTTTAAATAGCACCTTCCTTCCTTCTACAAATCACATAAATCCTTGTGTAATTCGAAAGCATTTACCTGTATGTGATAAAACAGTAATATCCTGGTTCAACAATACTGTATGTATAATTGGCTCTTTGTATCAACAGTCCAGCTAGTCAGCCTTTACTTGATTTATCATGACTAACAGCATGCACCATCAAATGGCACTTTACAGAGCTAATTAAATTATAATAAATAATCAAGCATCCAACTTGAAGGATAAAATTAAAAAAAAAACAGCCAATAAAAAAAATGCTCTAGAGTCAAACACAAGGAGAATGCCAGAAATAAACTTGACAGATTCTAAACAGCAAGAGTCTTAAGGGTTCTGTACAAATCAGGCGCAGCTGCTGTATTAAGTTACAATACCGGGTACATACTGATACGAGGGGCTAACCTTTGTTTGTGCAGGCAGTGTGCCCTACTGTAACTCAAGTGTGTGTGTGTTTGAATATATATATGTTGGTTTCTCTACATAATAACAATTATCAATGTATTGCATTTAAAGTAGGGCTGTATCAGTGTAAATCTATTAAAAAAAGGAAATGAACTGTCATTATAATAATAAATAATTCATTATAATAAATAATACATATTTAATAAAAAGGAGTAATTACTATTATTGTTATTATTATGGAGTAAGTATTTAAAACTAAAAATTTGAGTAGAAAGTTGCAGGAATCGAAAAACAGAATAAATCAAATTGTAAAATCAAGCAGTAAAATAACAAGGACTCAACAGTCACATCTCTCAGACCCGTTTAATGAACAGTTATTACAGAAAGCAGAGTGCATTCTGTCAGACAGGACTCGCCCACTACATTCAGATTATTAGTTGTTGCCATCAGGTCACAAGTTCAAGGTCCCAAGGATAATGAGCAACTGGTCCAAATACTCTTGCATTCCAACTGCTATAAATATTCCAAATGAGTTCAACTTTAATATACATCCAGAGACTTGAATCATGGGATGAAAAGCAATCATTTGCAGCACTCCTCCGTTAAGCCCAAATGTTTATTTAATTTTTATAGATAATACAGGGATGGGCAAAAGAAGGCTTACAGGTGTTTTTATGGAAAAAAGATATGCAGATTATGATTATTACAATAGCTTTATTCACTCAATATTATTAACTCAAAAGAATGTCACAATGGCACAGTGCACTTAGGTACAATCTCGTAAGCGCTCAAACTGACAGCCTTCATTATTTACACATTCTTGTAGTCTATTTGCTAATAACAATAATAATAAGAAGATGGCAAATAAGAAAATACATTAATACAAGAATAAACTTTGTTTCGTATAAACCTACTTTTACCCACCCCTGCTGTATATTTGAGCTAATGTTTCTCCATTCTTGCTCACTTCTATATTAATATGTATAGAGTTTGTTTGATGGCTGTGTTGATATGTTTTATGCTGTGGTCTCTCTGTAAAACCTGCTGACAAATCAAATTTCCCTCTTGGGACAATTGAAACGAATTGAATTGAATTGAAGCCTATCCTGCATCTTCAGATATTTGCCTATCACATGGCTCACTTACAGTCTCAAAGACAATTCAGACTTGCCAGATATCTTATACTGCACTACCTTTACACCTATAAAAATGTTTTTAAATAAATACATAAATGGGCAAAGAGTGATGTAATGAACATGTACACTTTCCAGGGCTGCTGCTTGAGTCATGCCATATACTGACAGGATCGTCTTGAACTAGATAAGCAGGTTAGATGATGGATGAATGAGTAGTTCACTTCATTTGGAACATTACTAAGAATTTACAACTTATTGTGCTGTTTGGGTCAGAAGATGCCATTTTGCATTGTATAACTGAGATGTCATTTCATTTTCTAACTCTCTTAATTCTGACCGGAGTTGTGATGTGGCTGGAGACTCTCCTAGTTAGAGAAGGTGCAAGCAGGAACAAACCCTAGAAATGACGCCAGTCCATCGCAGGGCACACATACACCAAACACATACTAGGTCCGATTGAGTGTTGTCAAACTAGCTAACAGGCACGCCTTTGGACAGTGGGAGGAAAATGGAGTACCTGGAGAAAACCCACACAGACATACGGAGAATATGTGAACTCTGGTCTCTTTTCTGCGAAGAAGTAGTGTTACCACTGTGCCGCCTATTGCTTTACTGATGATCTATTTTTCATAATAATGTATACGCATATACATTTATCTAAATGTATATCTGTTAGATATACATAATTACATATACACAGGTAGATAATATGTGTACACATGTTTTATAAGTGTATATACTGCTTGTGTGTACTGTATGTATATCCAGTTACAAATAATTTGATAAAGTTTTGCTTTCTCGCGCAAAAAAAAAAAGGAGCTCAGTCATGGCCCTTTAAGAGTAGCCAAATGGGAAATCCGACTCCACTGAGATTCAAAGGGGCGTGTCGGTGAGACTCGTGACGTCACGAAACTGCTGCAGCTCTTCGGAAGCGTAAGGAATGCAAGTTTTGCTTAACGGCTCCTGCGGACTTCGGATCGGTTCGGTTCGGCTCGGCGGATTTAACATTTTGAGGAACAGTGAAAGGTCTAGTTGAATATTTGAGTAAGTAGATGAAATACATTTAAGGTCATATCGCGACATCCCAAACAGCGAAGGCTACTCTTGTTACTTTTTTTTTTCCTCCTCTCTGTTTTCGTGCCTGGGGGTAAAAGTGCTCTGGTTGACCCCGGAGCACGCGGGCGTGCTCCCAAGTGACTGACTGGGCAGCACTGTAGGGCGAGTTTGTGTCGCCGTCAGGACGTTTTCCTCGCAGTCCCCTTGTAAGATTCTTCTCTGGTACAGTTTGTTTACTTTGGCAAATCGCCAGAGAGTGGCTCGCGTACCCTCTCAGGATTAACTTCATTTCTCGGCTTCCCTTTTAAATGCCATTGACCCACTCTCAGGTGTGTGCGTTGTCGCTTGCCGTGGTGTGCTCTGCACTTTCGCTTGCTAGGCAGCCTTTCTTTTCCAGTGTATTTTTTGCATCTGTTCTTTCCAACCCTATGTTTTTTCCGTGTGGTTTTTCCTCGTGCTGTAATTTTGTCTTGACCAGTGGGACGCCGCACCATGCTTTGCATTTTCGTGACATTCAGCAGTTTTTAACGAACTGTTGTCTGCCCTTATTGGAGCCATCGTGGTTGCGGACTAATTCCTTTTAATATAAGTGGAGAAAGTTTTCTGTGTACGCAAGCAAGAAAATTGGAACTAATTTTGTATATGTCTGCTGGTTCGTGGTTAGTGTTCTCTTTACCAAGTAAAAGTCATGTTCGTTGTGTGGGAGTTTTATCTGAAAAAAAATGGAGTGTCATAACAGGTTCTGTCTTGAACTGCAAAAGATGACAGTGTTGGAAGCATTGGATTAATTTGTGAACAGAATTACAGTCGGAAGACATTTGTTAGAGAATTATGCCACATTTGCAGGCAATGGAATAGGTTAAAAGATCTGCCCATTTAGTAACAGGCTTAATTCACTTTATAACAGAATGACATCTGGCATGCAAATCTATGATATAATGATAGAAAGTAAATTTATTTCTTATTAAAGGTGACGTTATTGAGTAGATAAGCCGAGATGTCTTGGTTTGGACTTTTTTTTTTCTTTTTAATGCAACATTAAATGTGGTAAACATTAAGTGTCCCTAGTTTAAATCTTGGCCTGGGGCACTGCCTGTCTGAAGTTCATGCATTTTTCCTGTGTCTGTCTGGATTTGTCCTGTGTTTCCTCCCACATTACAAAGATTTTAGGTTTATTTTAACTTAATTGGCAACCCTAAATTGGTCCTGTGTGGGTGTGAGTATACCCTGCAGTAGGCTTACATTCTGTTGAGGGTGTTTTTAGCATTGTGCTTCAAGTTCTTAGAATAGGCACCCCACATTGCAACCTCCCACCCCAAGATTTCGAATTAGATAAGGGGGTTTGAAAATGGGTTATGGGATACAAGATAGCTAGGTGAAGTAAATGGTCATTTCACTTAGGCTAAAGAGGTTTAGTAGATAATGGAGTTTCATAGGCAGTACATTAAAAAATAAGCTAGTTGGCACTGTGGTATTGTATAGCTCAGAGAAATGAATGGTAAAAAAGTACAATTATGGTGCTTGAAAGCAATAAAGAAATGATTGATTTTCATTGACTTTTTAACTTTTTTCACAATGTTTAGGAAAAAATGTTAAAAAGACAAGGAAAATTAGTGTTTAGGAATATATGCAATCAGTTAAAATAGATTTGGCACAATACTATCTAGATATCTTATTTGAGAATTACTGTGTGGGGAAAAATTACAAAAGCCGCCAAGGTTGACTCACAAGAAGAAGGTGGACCTACCAGGAAGATCATACTGTATAGCACACAAGTGTAGGAAACGGGAGAAGTGAAAGTGCTTCAGCATTTCTTAGGTTGACACTTAACTACTATTGATGTACAATTGGGTACTCCCAGTTGAGAATAATGTACCTTCATTATGAATAAAATTAAATTTGAGATATTATATAGAGCTTATTGTGGTGATTTTGAAATAAACCCTGAAATACATCTGTGAAGTAAAAAGTACAGCGTAACTTGGGATGTATTGCCGCCTTCTGTTATTTATAAATTTAAGAATAAGTGTACAAAGCCTTTTTCACCCACTGCTTTATTTTTTATTGATTGGTGCATTGTTGCTGTATAATAAGTTTGTACTTTCATTAGGTAAAATGTGCTTGTGATTATTCTTAAGCAAAAGGAGACAGACTAGTTGAAAATTGTTTGAAGGAAGTCTTACCATTTCCTGTCTTTTTTTTTTTTGTTTGTTTGTTGAATTTTCTTCCTAATTGCTTTAAGTCTCGTTAATACATTTTATATACTAGTGTAATTAAAATGTACAATTGGATTATGAAACGGTTATTAAACTAATTCAGTATGTGCATGAGAACTGACTTTTTAAATTGTAGTGTTTTTTGCCTTGTAAAATGTGTTTTTCACTTAAATAGACCCTTAGACCACCTATTAATGTAGTATTTTATTAAACAGACGTGTTGTAGTATTCTCCCTAATTGGCTAAATGATCAAAAAAGATTTCATACAGTTATACAGGACCAAATTAGATTCATGTCATTCCTTTTTTTTTTTTTTTTTTTGTGGTTGAAAGTATGAAATTGTCTGATTTAAACATGTCTCTTGAGTTAAAAAAAAAGATGTATGGACTTGCATCATGTTGCCCTTATCTTACTGAACTTTATTATAAAATGTAAATGTAACTTAGAAATATTTGATGAACAGAAGGTGACAAGCTCTGATTATTTAACTCAATTGGATTGTTTCGCGAGTTAATTAGTTAACACCCTGTGGAAAAAATATTGTCTTGTCATTTTAGTAAAAAACAGCTTATGGGTTTAATTGTTGCTTTATTCTTCATATGCATTCATGATAATATACCGTATATATGTTCAGTTCAATAATTCCAATTTTTTGTCAGGTCTTCGTTTAGTTTATTTGAAACGTCTCATGTATCTTCAGCTTTTTCTCATTACTTACTACACCTGTGAGTCCAGAAAAACATTGACGTCTAACAAAAATCTAGAAAAATGTATTCAGGCTAATCATAAAATGATAAACCAAAAACTTGTTTACTGACAACCTTAAAATTTCTGGAAGGTTCTATTACGTGTTCAGATATAGAATTCCATCATTAATTCAAACTAAAACACTGCATCATATTTTTCCTCCTCACTCAGATTTCTTTAATTTTATTTATGGTTTCCTTGTAATAATTTAAATTTTCTTCATATAATGCTTAACAAAGTAATTTGTTTTTTGACATCTGGAAGTTAATACAGTTTTAGTTTGTTCTATGTTGTTTTATATTTTAATGCAGTAAAATTCTGTTCTCCATTATAATTTGGTCTAAGAAATGGCAAAATCGTTGACTGTATCTCATTCAATCAGTGGGTACCATAATCTGGTTTTATATATTGTAGAATTTATTCCAGGTCTTATTTCAGTAGTTGATACATGTGTCAATTCAAAATAGAAAAATAGGCATCATTTATATTCTGATATCCCATAAAATGTTGAAAAATGCTTCTATTGGTGTTCCCTGGACAGATGATTGAAGTCGCAAGTAAAGCAATATGAAACTTTGATGGTCAGTGCTTGGCACATAAAATCCTAAATGACATTGTTCACAATTTTTTGGCTTATGTATTTTAATATTTATTATAAAACGATCACTTGCTGCGACAGTGAAGTATAAGAAGTTTATTATATTATACTAGCCGAAGCCCGCCGTAGCATACGGCGGTGTAAGAAAAGGAATGGAAAACGGTGAGAAAGGAATTCAGTATAACAAAAGCTTAGGAAACCATGTTGCAGTATAACGAAAATAGCAAGGAGCGAAACCAATGCCAATGGTCGAGAGAGTACCTTCCTGTAGCAGGCAATAGAAAACATAGACATATATAGATAGACGCCGCATTCACTGTGTTGCCCAGTCGACACGATAAGTCGGCGTCTGTCCTATTGCGAGTGGTAAAAGTGCTATTTAAACTAATACAGGTAGACGTGGAAACCGGGTTTTCTGATGAAAAAACAATAACGTTTTAAACAGTATCATTTACATAAAACAGATTTTGGCGAACCGTTTACATGCAATTATTTATATCCATTTATACACTAAATGCGTGCGCATCCCATGGTCTTAGAGTTGGTGGACGGGGCTCTCTGTCTTGCATGCACTCTCTGTCTTGCTTGCCCTTAGTTAGAGTTGGCGGGCGGGGCTCTGTGAGTTGGCGATCGTGGCTCTCTGTCTTGCGTGCGGTGTAAAGTCAACGTGGCTCAGAGGTGCATGTGGACTTTTGCACAGACGAAAGCGACTGTAGTCATGTTTGGTGAGTTGTTGCGTGCCTCGAGCGCGACACTGGACTCAGGAGGACAGTTACATTTGGCGTGCGTGGCTCTGTCGTGCGTATCCCATGAGGCAGTAAGGAGGGTTAGAGTTGGCGGACGGGGCTCTGTCGAGCGTATTCCATGGTCTTACAGTTGGCGAGCGGGGTTCTGTCTTGCTTGCGCTCACTGTCTTGCGTGCCCTCAGTGTCTTGCTTGAGCTCACTGTCTTGCGTGCCCTTAGTGAATTATATATATAGATGCCTGCAAATCACTTTGCTGCTGCTCCTTATTACTGAATGTGAATTTAATCCTTAGTCAGTAAACAGTGAATGTTTTAATATATAAAGTATCATTTTTATATGTCTATCTAAAGAAATAATCTGTACACTATTTGCTTTTATTCCTCGACAGTTAACTTCATTTTAACGTTACATTTATTTGTCCAAAATCCATACTTTTCTGTAACTCTTTTTGATTTACATCTACTGAATTGACCAGAGGTGGTTATACTACCATCCTGGAATTGGTCGATGGCTTGGGATTAGTGAGTAGTTATAAAATAAGCGGCTAGGTATTGTGTACCTATAGGGTGGTCCAGATCTAATTGTGCAATTTTCATTACGCTATAACAACGTGCAACACAGGATGTTGGAGGAATTTGGACCACCTGCAGGGCATAGGAACACGATCTCCCAAATCAACAAAATGTTTGACCGGACTGGTAGTGCCAGTTGTATTGTTTTCCTGCATTGCATTAAGAGATACATAATTAGATCTGGACCACCCTGTACAGTCTTGTTAATCAGTTTGCCAAGTGATATTGTGATGAGTTGATTGTGTACTTCTGACATTTATTCAGCAATCGTACATGTGACTTTAATGATTTTTTTTCTTCTAGCTGAAAAAAGCATGTCCAGTCCTATTGAATATATAAACAACAATGATCATGTTTTAGCAAATTGAGTTAATTGGTAATAAATAGTTTCCTCATAGATTGACGACTAATCAACGTTAGAAAGATCTACTGAGGCACTTGCAGGAAAGCATCAGAAAAAAAAACGCTGGATCAGCAGCACAGGCAAAATTAAATTTTACATGATGACAGCACACCCTGTTCATTGCTTGAATGGACTAGGTGTTGGGAAAGGTTGTGGGGTCCAACGGCAGTGGGGCATCTGTTGGTTACGAAAGATTCACTGTCTTGACTTTGCTGACGATGCTGTGATCTTTGAAGAGTCAATGGAGGCTCTGATCAGGGCTCTCGAGAGACTGAGCGTGGAGTCTGAGTGTCTGGGCTTTTGAATGTCCCGGATAAAAACCAAGATCCAGGCCTTTAATGACCTCTTTAATGAGAGAGTGTTGACCTTGTCGAGAGGCTTACTTACCTCGGCAATGACATTCATGTCTCTGGTGACTCACCCTATGAAGTCAGTAGATGGATTGGAAGAGTTTGGTGGTTCTCATGTGGTTTCTGGAAATGGGTGTGTAGCACCTCCGATATCTATGCAAAAGGACGAAGGTCCAGTTCTGGAAAAGTACTGAAAAACACAAATTTTAAAATGGTACAGTACTAACATTTCAGGATAAACAACTGCTGGGAGTAAATGTTAGTTTTCCTCTTTTCTGTTAAAGAAATTTTGAAAAAAATGTTTCCGGGAAAGGAACCTTCCTAAATTTCAATAAATGGTGAGATTTAAAAAAAAAAAATTGTTTACTAAATTTAAACACTTTATTGCAAACAGTAGCCTATAAATAATAAATATAACAATACAGGTTTGTTATGATTCAAAGAAAAAATGAGATCTTTTACACAAACAAAAGGACATCAATGGTGCAATGTCTTTTTTTTTTTTTTTTTTTTTTTTTTCTTTCTATCGAAATTGTGCCAAAAACACTTCAACTATAACCAAAGTCAGAAACTAGAGATGATCCTTAGGTCTAAGTGCTGTCCCAGTGAATAGAGGAACAAGATCAGTACCAAGTTTAATAATTCCTTAGTTAGTCTTGTTTTGGCTTTTTGTTTCTCCTCCGTTTGCTCAGCTGGTTACCAGTTAATGGCAACACACTGGCAATTAATATCTTCCCTACTCTTAATTAATGATGTGGTGCTACTCATTCCTCTTCAACAAAGGGACAGAGCACATTGAAAAAGTACATTCTCAGGAAAACTTAATAAAAATCATTTGAATTGTTAAGCTACATCAAATCAAAATAAGTAACACTAATGTTATTGTAAATGTTATTCACTTCAAACATAGGAAAAGACCTTGAAAATACGGAAAGTAAGGAGAACAAGACATGCTACTAGAATCCTATCCGAAGCATAATTGTCTCTGTGTAACTCATTACCTATCATCAGGGTGACCTGAGTGTACAGCCTGGATGTTTGATGGTCAAGGATCCTTGAGAGAAAAAAAGTTTTGCTAGCAGTTTTCTGTTTCAGTAGTACTTCACAGTTTTTCATGCAACACACATACAAATGACCACTTGCTTAAATCCTCAAGGGAGAAAGATGTATGAGTAACAGTGCGTTTAAATCTTGGGGAACTGAGGGAGGTTAATCACCTCATCACTCATTTTATTTTATATGTTATATTCATAAAGTATAAATATATGCCTTAGCACCCAGGGGTCTTAATCTGGCTTTGCTGTAATTCATTTTTCAGTTGTGTAGATAATTCAGAAGAGTTGCTGTTTATCATTCGTTATGCACCCAACTTTTCCTAATAACCAAATTAATCCAACATTCAGCAAAGTCTATAAAACACCTAGTCAGAGAGTGAACAATATTCGTAAACAAAGTCTCATTGCAACGCAGATTTCACAGTAGTGCACAAGCTCTATATAATTTTTGTGAGAGATCTCAAGATGCTTTTTCATGTGTGTGTAAGTATCTCTGATGCATGTGGAATTCATTTTGTGACTGTACCAAGAGTGCTAAAACTACTTACAAGGGTGGTCTAAGTTAGTGCATAACTTTGTTCCCTTTCCTTGACTCAAAGAAGCACACTGCAACTGCACTTAGTCTTAGTCCACATCTCTGGGGTACACTGCAACAGTGCTTAACCTGAAAGTTAGTCTTGTTACTATAAACATGTAATAACACCAAATCAGGACTGGATCATCTCAAGCTGATAGCACCCCACAAATAACCTATAGTTGTAGTTACATGTGTTTTTTAAAAACAGCTTCATATTGTTGAAATTAACATTTTAAATGCTTACAGTTTACTATGCAACAAAGTTTGGTGACCAAAAAAAAAAAGAATTCAGTCATATTTTTGCATCAGTAAGGGCCGTTTTATACTTCATGCTCAAAATGCGTACACGCACACATCATGGCTGCCACACATTCTCTGAGCACGTCTTCAGAAATTAACGTGATGCATGCGCGAGTTGCAGTACCTGCTGTTTAGTATAAACATGTGACAGAAAGCCGCTTTGCAGATCCTACAGGATCGATGTGTATGCTTCAATGTTTGATGAATGGTTCGATGTGATGAAGCAAAATGCCTACATAAAAATGCTTTTGTGGTGCTTTTATATGCAAGCATTGCATATTCCCCAATGTAATGACACAATGCATTTTAAAGGTCTCACATACCATCTTCTGTGACATCTTATTTTTTTTTTTTGCACCTTCACATTAGCATCAGAATGTATGGCAGCGTAAAAATTAGGGATACAGTTTAAAGTTTTTGTTTTTTTTTGTGATTAAAGTGAAAATTCCACTTTAAATCTTGTAGTTTATTTTATCATTTAAGTAGACCATCATAAACTTCATCATAAAACCAACCCACTTGTTAATTGCTACGTGCTTTTGGGGCTTCTTCCTGAACTGACAGCAGCGGCAAGCAGCAATTCCCACACAGAACACATTAGATTTATGATATTCCAGCTCTCTGCACATATTGAATCCTTAGATTTATACTTGATATCACTTTCATGATGAAATGCATTAAAGTATTTAGATTATGTTTTACAGATAAATTGTTAACTTCATTTAAAAAATGAATACTGTTAATAATTACACACTTGCTGGAATGGGCGCAATTCAGAACTGTTTTATTCGTTAACTGTAGCAATTATTGGCAATGTCAATACAGTATTTCAGTTTCACCTCATTCACTTGACATTCTTTAGGAGGCAGCAGGAGAACATCTTACTTAGTTAAGCTGCAAATTGATGTTTGAGTTACTGTTCTTAACCTATGACACTTAAGGGTTTAGCATTGATAATGGAAATTATGTATATAGATTAAAAAATATACATTTGTATGTTTCTTTGTATATATTGCCCTTTTTTGTTTTTTGTTTTTTTGTTTTTTTAATTTACCCAGTCCATCTATCAGACCACTTTTGTACATTACAGGGTCATCCATGTTCAACCTATCTGTAGATTTTAAAGACCTTTTTGCAGTTTCTGTAACCACGAACAGTTATATGAATGTAAACTTCTAGCAATACATTTATAGACTTGAAGAGCAAAGAGCCGGTTTCATTTTTCATTTATAATTATTTGAATGGAAATACTTCTCTGTATGGAGTCTCTGGCAGTAGCAAGCTGAAAGGTGGGCTACCATGTTTTCACTCATGCTAAAAGCACCTTGGGGAGATGATGGGGCTTGAGATGCACAGACACCATTTGGCCGGGAGAGTCACTCAGAGAAAGAATGATTGCAGATCCTACACTGTTATGTGAGATACAGCCAAATAAATTTAACACGAAGGAAAAAAGTTTTTTGAACCTTAGCAATAATTATTGCAAGATATAGTAAATAATGTTTTATGGATATTTCAATAGAAAAATTACTTTTAAAGTAAAATACATTCCAATAGAATACACAAAGAATCAGAAAGAATAATAATAAAAAGTTAATAATCATACAAACAAAATTGAATATACATTGTGGTCTTTGGCCGGCTTGTCATCCCGGCCAATACCCCCAGGCCGCCAGATGGAGCCCTCCCTGCAGTATGGAGGTGCCCCGAAGACCAGCAGGGAGTCATGGACTATGTAGTTTTTATACACAGCCATGCTGGATACCACAGGGGCCGCAAGAGGGAGCTGCAGGGAGGACCGAAGATTCCTTTGTGCCCTATAACCCAGAAGTGCGTCAGAGGAAGAGCGACGTGCTTCCGGGGTGAAGAAAAAGGACTCGTGCCTGACCCAGAAGTGATGGTGCATCACATGGACTGGGGATTGGGAACACTTCCGGGTCAGGGAGAATAAAAGGACTGTGAGAGCTCCCAGACGACGGGCTGAGCTGGGTGGAAGGGTGGCAACGCGTCCGGGAGTGGAGGATTGATTTATTGTATTTGTGATTAGTGATTTGTATGAGTATAGTGGAGGAGAGGGTGCTTTGTGCACTGTGGCAATTAAATAAAGTCATCATTTGGACATTTATCTGGTGTCTGGAGTCGTGGACAGGGGTTTAAGGGAGCGATACAGCCTTAATCTGTCACAACATCCATATTTATCCTTAGCAGTGCTTTCTGTAAGTAACTTGAATGTATTGTAAGGGCCGATTTATACTTCACGCTCAGAACGCGTACGCCCCCGCATCATGGCTGCCACGCATTCCCAGCGTTCATTTCACGCGTCCTCTGAGCAGGTCCACAGAAATTAACGCGACGTGTGCGCGAGTTGCAGTACCAGCAAAAAGTCGGGGGGCGCAGTGTGCTAAAAGTCGGAATGTGACGTGTCAGAGTCTCTGTTTACTATCTACATGTGACAGAAAGCCTCTATGCAGATCCTACGGGGATCGATGTGCGTGCTTCGCTGTTTGATGAATGGTTCGATGTGGTGAAGCAAAATGCCGACATACAGATGCATTCGTGGTGCTTTTATATTCAAGCGTCGCATATTCCTGATTGTAATGACACGATGCATTTTAAAAATCTCACATAACATCCTTGTGCTGCCTTTTTTTTTTTTTTTTTTTTGCAACTTCACAACAGCAACATAATGTATAGTGCTGTATTTGAGCCACTGAGAAAAAAATAAAGGACACGGTGAAAACGTGTATTTTGTGATTAAAGTGGAAATTTCAGCTTTAATCTCGAATTGTCCACTTTAACCTCGTAGTTTACTTTATCATTAAAGCAGACGGTCATAAACATCATCCCAGTTTTTAAATGCTACGAGCTTCTTGGACCTGACAGCTGCGGCAAGCAGCAATAGATCACCACACAGAACAAATTAAATGTATGATATTCCAACTCTCTGCACATTTAGAATCTTTAGATTTATACTTGATATCACTTTCATGATGGAATGCATTAAAGTGTGTATGTTACACTTTACATATAATTTAGTTTAAATAATGAATAATGTTAATAATTACACACATGGGGGTGACACGGCGGCGGAGCGATAGCACTGCTGTCTCGCATGGAGTTATGTTGCTGGTATATCCTGCTTGTATTCCACACTGTGCTCCGGTTTCCTTCCAAAGATATGCAAATTTGGGGATTTGGTGCCGCTAAAATGACGCTAGTGTATGTGTGTGCTTGTATTCACCTTGCGATGAGCTGAGACCTCCTCCAGGGTTTGTTTCTCAGTTGTGCCCAATGCTTGCTGGAATGGACACATCCATGGATTTATGGATTTAATCAATAAACATCCTTTTCAGAGATATTGCGGTAAGGTGTTATCGGAATTTAATGAGTGTTCTAGGCAATTCACTACACAGAGAAGCCGAACATGCTCTCACCGTGATAATATCTCGCACTGCCACCTGGTGGATTCCTCCAGATTTATGTAAAGTACGCGCGCAAGTATAAACACTACAACGCTTGCGTAGCAGGACCGTCCTCTGCAGCATGCGTCGCGTCGCGTGAAGTATAACTCCGGCCTAAGTGAAACATAGTCTTAAAGTGCCATTATTAAAATACATACTTTTTGTAATGTTGTGCTTCTTTTTCATGACTCTCATTTTCTGACTGTATCATCATGCCAGAATGTGAATTAGCTTGACTGCTAATTACCTGATACGCTATAGCACTTAACTTTCACCGCTTCTCTCTTCATAGATAATTAACCAGCATCGTTGGGTACAACATATGAGTCTTTTACTTTGTTTAACTGCATATGTGTTTTCACAACGCTGAAATTACTATAATTTCTGTCAGCTAGTTGTTTTTGAATGTATGTGCACGTGGATTAAAGCAGAGACTGTCTTCTGAAAGAATCTTACTTAATACTTCATGACATTGGACATAAGAGTTTGAGGTGTAAGGTGTGAGATTTTTTTTTTTATGCTATAGTGCACTGTTTTGAATGCTCTCTGCTAGCACTGCAGCCAGTGAGAATAAATATACTCCAGAAGCTGGATTATGATGACCTGAGCATTGAAAGGGCGTTTAAAGTTGTGGTTTTAATAAAATAAAAGTAAAATCAGTTTCATGGGAATAGTTTTAAATGGTCATTTGTAACAGCTGACCACTAACCCAGCCGGCAGCTACACTACCAAGACCTGTGGCCTGGATGAATTACTGAGACAAACCTACATATACTAAGCAGTACCTCTAACAAATAATATTTTCCCCTATATCAACGGTTTAAACACAAGCACACAAAAGCAGATATGTAAAATAGGTGTATAAATATATTAAATGAAACATGATAACAAAAAATGCAAATTCCACACGTAGAAAATATATATATACAGTAGATATGTTTATCCCTCCACCAAAGCAGCAACGTGAAAACACCATATATACAATAACAAACCCTCCCTTGCCCCTGTAATGTATAATAAACAGAAATAACAATGATGAAAGACTACTAAAATGAAAATGAACGTGAACTTGAGTCCGGGTATATTACTGTCCTGATTACGGATAACTGATCAAGAAAAAATGGATGCGTTTGAATCACCCAAATAAATGGAACAATCTCACCATGTTTCCACAGCATATGGTGGATAATGAAGTCCAACCCCGGGGTTTCTGGCGATGATTGATTGAGTTTTAGTGAATCCGGCGGAATGAGAAACAAACTGGTTACAATACGCGATGTGAAAAATAGCAGGAATTAATGATCTGTTGTCATTAAATGAAATCTCCGTCTTTCTCCTTCCTCCTCTCTCTTCCTCTCCTGATCGTTGAAATAGTAAAGAACCTGATGTAACTGAATCTGCACAGGTGCTTTCCATCCTGGGGCTGCGGTCTCTCCCTCATCCATCCCCTCTGCACTTACGGGGACAACATTCACTGACGTACACATAGCGAACAGTAAACGGGACAATGGCAATAACATGCACTCAGCACACACATCGAATACGTTATTACTATGCTAGCACTGCAGCCAGTGAGAATGAAGACATAAATATATTCCAGAAGCTGGATTATGAAGACACAAGCATTGACAGGGTGTTTAAAGTTGTGGTTTTAATAAAATAAAAAGTAAAATCAGTTTCTTGGGAATAGTTTTAAATTGTCATTGACAAGAAACCAGCTTCTCTTTAGTTGCAGTGGGGTATTTTTAATTTATTTATGCAATAAGCCAGGGGTGCCCAACTCCAGTCCTGGAGGGCCGCAGTGGCTGCAGGTTTTCATTCTAACCCTTTTCTTAATTAGTGATCTGTTTTTGCTGCTAATAAACTTCTTTTGAATTCATTTTAATTGCCTTGGTTTTTAAGAAATGTTTCCCTGAAGTTCTTCATCGTTCCTCTGAATTGCTTCATTTCTATCCTTAAATGGCACCCAAACAGAAGTAAAATGTGAAGTGAGTGAGCCAACAGAAGACCAACTAAGTCAGGGCCTCAAACTCCAACCAGTTTCACTCCAACTAGTTGCTTAATGAGGCACTGAGTCTCGTCGTTAATTAAACCCGTTCTTTAATTCCATGGCTTGTTGCTGTTCTTATTGTGCAATAGCAGACATTTCCGAAATTGTGCTTTTTCTCTTTGCTAAGAGCAGATCAGCATTCCTGAGACCTTCACCTTTCTTTATTTTCAGATATTGTATGATGGTCAGGCCCTGTTTTGGCTCATTTTGTATCTCATTATTGTTTGGCTGCTAATTAAGGAAAAAGAAACAATTGAGGGGTCTGAGTCTTCAAGAGCAAGTCAATTGAAATGAATTCAAAAGAAGTTAATTACCAGCAAAAACAGGTCACTAATTAAGAAAAGGGTTAAAATGGAGTTGGGCACCCCTGCAATAATCTGTAAGCAAGACTTCCTTAATCAAATGTTGTTATAGAAGTATACGTAGACTGTGCTGACATTTACAATAAACACAAAACTGGCAGATTAAACAAAAAATCCATACATTTATTGTTTTTATTGTTTTTTTTTTTTTTTTTTTTTAATTGTCAGGATGTTTGACCATGTAATACCTCTTTCTGACAAAGCATTTTACTGAATTAACACAACATTTGATTGAGATTTAGTGGCACTCATTCCAACATATATCCTTTGGGTCTTGCAGGAATCGACTTAATACATCATGGAGCAAAGCATTATTTTGATCCTACAGCCACAAATAAACAACAAGCGTTGATGCAAGTAGGCTAAAAAAAATCAGTCTTATGCAGTCGTGTATAATGAAAATAATTTATTGACCAATTACACTATTATTGTTATGAAGGAGTTTACAATATTGGATAATTATGTGTTGATTATTATTGTGTTTTCATTCAGCCCCAAGTGTAAGTGTGCCTTATGTGAATAGATTGTATTAAAGTTATGGACTGATTAAAATTAACTGGATAGTATTGTGCTGTGTGAGTAGCTGTTCGTGGCCAAGTTTTCTGGTTACACTAGAGTAGCATACTGTTGTCAGACATACCAAGTTAAGAGTGTGACCAAATGACATATAAGGATTAAAAACAGAATTCCTCCAACAGTACTACAGCTGATCTGACCTGTTTAAAGCATAATTTCTAACCACAATATGCAGGTCTTTAAAATGAAATCCAATGTAGTAATTATAACCTTTACCTTCCAAACCCTTAAACTTTAAAATGAAGACTTCAGTTGGTCACAGAGTCGCATTTACTCGGGCAGCTCCTGATATGGCTGCACATAATAAAATTATATACATAAATAATTTTTTTTTTTCCCTAAACGTAATTGCAAGTCGGTGTTTAGACTTGAAAATAAGTCATATTGTTGTACATACTTGTTCTCTTAATGATACTTGCGGTATTTTGAATTAACTGCAGGTTGAAAATAAAATGAAGTGAATAGCATGTGAATAAAGCATTGTACTAGTCAACTCTGCATACATTTATTTTGTATTCTGTGTAGTGAGAAGGCCACTCACACTTCCAGTATCTCTCAACTTTGAAAAACACGTCTGATACAGAGTAGTAATGTGTGCACTGAATGATAGATGCCATATTTGATGCTAAGTTAAATTATGTATTGATTAGCAAAAAAAATATCCATGGCATCTGAATTATGATGTAACAATATGCTGTGTATGTTAGTTTTTAATTTTTAGCAGTTATCACTGATTGAATATATTAACTAAATAAAGTAACTAAAGAAATGGTAAAAGAAATGTCACTAGGTTTCTCTGATTAATGCTAGAGCTCTTGACATTTAAAAAAAATACTAATTGCATAAATGTTGGAAATTAACTGAACTTTACAAAATTTTATTATAAAATTAATACATAAAGCATGACGGAAATATACACTGAATCACAAATTTAATGTAGAATCAACACAAAGGAATTAAAAGAAAAAAAAGATTAATGGCATAGTTTAAACTTAAATGACCTTAAACTTGAGCTTTTAACAAATACAGCCTGAATTTGAATGCCTTTTTAAAAGTGAAGTTGAAAAGAAGGCAATAAGAAAATAAGGCTAATGTATTAATTCTGAGACTGGCATAGCATATGAAACACAGATGTACCAAAGTAAAAATTAAACGATTGAAACGACTGTTGACTTTGAATGCACTGCTGAAGACTGGTTTAATTGAAAGATTAATCATCTCTTAATTGGGCATACATTAAAACTTGTGTTAAAACTCATCAATACTATCCTCAATTGTTCACCACCATCAGCAACTTGATGATTCTACTCCACAAAGGTGTAGAGCCCCTGGGTCCTGACCTGAGCGAGAGACACTCCTCAGGTGGTCGAGACCTGTCCGAGGAGGACGGGACTACATGGAAAAGCCGACATAAAACCAGCTCTGTGACCGCCTTTTTGCAGACAGTTTAACACGGGTTAGATTGTAGTTGGTAGAATCGTGGTGTGCCTTCGGATTATTTTGGGTTGCAGAAAGTGTGCACCACAGAAAAAGTGGAAAGCACTGCTTGACCTATACCTTTACTCCTAGCACACTAAAAAAAGATCTTTGCAGCTACTATCTCGCTTAAAAACTGACACCATGTGTTACTTGGATGGTTATGTTGCATAAAGTAGTGAAGATACTGCAAACTTGAATCAAAGGTAGGGATAATCATTACACTTCTATTTCATAGATATTTGTCATTTTGTTAGGGCAGTCAGCATTGCAAACTGGCGAGTTAAATACAGAGGTACTAGAGACTTATTTTGGATTTTAGTGCCACGCAAAGATAACTTATTTAACACTTACATGATATGACTTTAATTCGATCTTTTTACAGAAACATGAAATGAAAAAGTGCATAATTTTTTACCTTTGCAACTTTTCTCTAGCACTGCACCAGGACTGTCATAAACCTCCCCTACCTTTCTTCCCACTTCCCTGCACCTTTGTTAGTATGTGTAGATCAAGAAAATGAACAACACTGTTATGTATTGACATGTGGTATATTGTTAACCGCATAATACGAAATGTTAAGCCTTTAAATGAAAATTTTATTTCATAAAATTTTTAAAGGTAGTATATAAGTGCAGTTCTGTATGTGTATATAATTCTTTAGGTACAAATTTATTTGTATTGTAACACCCACAATCAGATAAGGAGGAACAACACAAGTACATGTTTCAGGCGCTTGAAACTAATGAGCTTTTATTGATTGATTCCCAGCCAATGTTCCACTGTTCTAGCCGTGAGAGACGCCTCAACTTTTCTGCTCGCAATCGGACTCGTTTGTCCTTTTTTACACTTCTCATATTCCTCTTCACTGTTACAGCCCTGAAGCACACCGGTCTTTGACTCTTGTTCCCTTCTACTAGATTGTTCACTTTGTGTGGTTCCTGCACACCATGCTGTTCCTTCTTGTCCTTGCACATGCTGCTACTGCACACTTTGTTGTTCTTCTCTCCATCCCCAGTGCCGAAAAAACAAGCACACCTCCCAGCACCTTCCACCCTTTCTTCTGGGACCTCTTCAACCTGCTGAAGTGTTTCATTAGCATATTGCTCTGCACCCTTCTGCAAGCACAGTGCTCAGTAGCTGTCCAGCCCCATGGCCTACAGATTCTCTGGCCGGATCATTACAGTATTATTTTGTAATGTAAAAAGAAGACTTACATTGAAAATGCTACCCTGACCAAAGCACTGCCCAAGGCATTTGCCTTGTTGCCTGCCTTGGATGCAACAATATTTTTTAACGCGTTAAAACAGGCCACATTAATTGCAACAATTAACATATTAACTTTTCCAGGCCTAATTAATACATCGGATTGTTATTTGCATATCATTTAAAGTGAATTACTATGTTGTTGAACTATATCTCCTTGCTCAGTGATAGAAGAATGTAAAAGTCCCAGTCTGGGGTTCTGAAGAGCTTTAGAACACAATGATGGAATAATCACATTTTGTCACACATTGAAAATTAATTCATTAGAATGAACTACATCAATTACTAGCTATGCCTGACAGGCCGCCACTCATGTTCATGTGTATGTGATAGAATACATATTACAGCCAATAGTTAACCTTAAATTTAATTGTTAAACAACTGTTCAGAATGTTGTTGACAACATAAGATTTGTGTGAGTAATGTGTGACTGAATACAGTATTTTTAGATATTGTTTTTGAAAAACTTTAGAAAGAAAGGTTGTTTCCTAAATTAAGTACTGTATGTTTCATAAATTATTAAATGTTATATTAATTATATAAATATTTGTGTTTTAATCAGATTTCTTGAGAAGTCTGAAAGATGTGCAAATGTTAATATTATACTGTCTGTTTGGGCAGTCTCATCATGCTGTTTTCTTCTAGAAGGCGTGGTTTTAGTTGTACACCAAGTAACTTGCCAACAATTGCAGGAATGTTGCCTAATGTAATGAATGTAGGCTTTGCCTCCTGATTTTGCTTTTGTGCATGATCATGTTACAGGGCACCCAGCATGGAAATTCACTTTAGAAAGAAATTGATAAATGCAGCATATATTCAGAAGTGAATACCTTATTCTTGTACTATACTGTGAATGCTTTTTTGGACTGAAGTTGCCAGGTGAATAATCCATTGTCTACTTTTCAGGGGAGCGCTGCAGGTTGGAAAGAAAAGCTGCAAGACACTAAAGGTAGAAAAGAAAGCTGCTATGCCACAATCTGAAGTTCTGGCAGTGATCTGAAAAACGCCAAGCAGCTGCAGCTCTTGGCTTTGGAAAAAACACTCAACTGTGGATTAATTCAGTCCCATGGTGAGTTTACGTGAAATTCATATTTATTTTTAGATATGATCACTGAAGAAATTGTGGTTAACACAGAGTGACAGGTTATTGGAATTCCTATTTTATGAATTTATTTAAAAATAAAAGTGTGTCAGTGTCTGTTGGCTATTTTGCAGACTGGTTCCTTTTTCACATGTTATTGCTCATCTAAAAAAAAAAAAAAAAAAAAAAAAAAACATTTTTGTCCATTCATCAGATGTATGCCAAGTAACTGATGACTTTATGGCAAAACTGGATGAAAAATAATCCTTTCCATTACTGGTCACATTCATTTACATTTATTCACACAGGGTTGGTTTGGAGCTGCTAACTAAATGAATACAAATGTCTTTAGGATATGGGAGGATTAACATACCCAGTGTTGGAACTTAAACCTAGGACTCTGGAGGTGTACGGCAACAGCACTGACAAATTTGCTTGCTATTAGACTACTCATCTGTAATTTGTAATGTGTCATTTTCTCTCTCTTTGTTTGGCTAGGTCAGTCATTAGTCAGTTGATATGCCACTGTTTTACTTGTTCTAACCCTGTTTAGTGTAATCTTATCAAACATGCTTCAGCGTCACATCCTACCTTGAACAAGGTAATTGGTCTTTAATATTATAATATATATATAATATAAAAATATATATGATTACAATTTAGATTTAAAAAAAAATATTCCTTTAAGTGAAAGCGTGATATTATATATAAATACATTTTAGTCCTATTTTCTGCCAGGTCCGTGAAATATCTTCACCCCTTAGATGTGATTCTAAAAATTATTAGAATTTAAGATTTTCAGTAGTGTACATTCTTAGATTATATTTTCATTATTTACAGAAACCGCCATAGTTTCACAGCCATAGCTTTTTTTGCATGCACTTCTAGGCAGAAACAGTTCCTTCCCTCCAATTACTAATGGAAAGCAGAAAATAGATGCTGCTAGAGGTGAAAATGCAACATCTATCATTTGCTCCTGGTTTGAATTTAAAAACACAGACAAATTAACCTAATTAACGTTAGCCTCGAGCATCACTTGGGCTGTAAAAACAGTGCTAAAAGGGACTAAATGCGTGTCACTCGGGCAACGGTATAGATGCATCTTGCGGAAGACCCAAGGTTTACTTGGGTGGTAAAAGTGCTGTGCATTACTCGGGCAACAGTATACACGCATCTTCTCCTAGCCTTATAATGGTGTCTTGTAAGAAACACCTGAAATTAAATGGTCAGTGAAACTGAAAGTGATTCTGAGAATCTGAAAGTGACACTCGTGTCACTCGCACATGTGCAGTGTGCTGTTCATCATCATATTATTATTAGTAGTATTTGTATCATTATTAAACTTTCTACACTTCTGACTTTGTAATTTTAGTGTTTTGCACATTTTACAGTAGAAAGATGAGATTTAAAAATTCATTTTTCAAGCCAAAAAAGCTTTTTACCTGTTTTTTTGAGAAAACAATTAACACTAAGGAGGTCAATGTAACATGTAAACTTTGTCAGATGCATTTTGCCACCAACAGAGGAAACACAAGCAACCTTTTTGCAGACCTCAAGAGTAGGTATGCTAGTGATTACAGTGAATGACTGAAAAGGTGGATAAATGGCATTTTGTAAACTGAAGCAAGATGTTAAAGTGAAACCCACTTTAAGTCATTCAGCAGCAGGTGCCCATATGACAAAATAAAACAAATACTGGAATTTACTGACTTCACACTTTTTAAAGGAGCCCATTCCTAAAAGATATTTTCCATTTATATGATTAAAAAAGAGGGATTCAAAAACTTAAACAAAATACTAGACGCCATGTATATAATGCCAAGTTGTAGATACTTCACCAAAACAGCACTCCTAGGCATTCAGATGTTAGGTTAATTGGCTATTTTGCATGCGCAATGGATATGTGGTTAAGCCACACATCTGAACCATACACAAGCTTGAATTTCACTGTATTAACGTGGACTGCATTATCAATTATGATTTTTATTTTAGCAAATGTTGAGGACAAAATTGAAAGTCTTAAGTACCATGATGAGCCTGTAGGAGGGGTTGTTTAGGTTTTGCCTTTTTAGATAAATATTTGGTTTGTACCATTTAATTTATGCTTGCAAAGCATGCAGTTGTACAAATTAATGAAATTGATTACTTCATACCACTGTAATAGAAGCCTGAAATATGAAATATGGTATTTCAATGTTTTATTGAATATATATATGCTCACAGCAGCACATTGTGCCATTATGTTACTTACAACAGTGTATCAAGGATTTTTTGAAAATAACTAAGTTAGTCTATTAAAGGCTTATGCTTTTTGTTAGATAAAAGAAAAATACAGTGCTATTTGAAAGTTTGGGGACCCCTGATAAAAATTCCATCCATCCATCCATCCATCCATCCTCTTCCGCTTATCCGAGGTCGGGTCGCGGGGGTAGCAGCTTAAGGAGAGAAGCCCAGACTTCCCTCTCCCCGGCCACTTCTTCCAGCTCTTCCGGGAGAATCCCAAGGCGTTCCCAGGCCAGCCGGGAGACATAGTCCCTCCAGCGTGTCCTGGGTCTTCCCCGGGGCCTCCTCCCGGTTGGACGTGCCCGGAACACCTCACCAGGGAGGCGTCCAGGAGGCATCCTGTTCAGATGCCCGAGCCACCTCATCTGACTCCTTTCGATGCGGAGGAGCAGCGGCTCTACTCTGAGCCCCTCCCGGATGACTGAGCTCCTCACCCTATCTTTAAGGGAAAGCCCAGACACCCTGCGGAGGAAACTCATTTCAGCCGCTTGTATTCGCGATCTCGTTCTTTCGGTCACTACCCATAGCTCATGACCATAGGTGAGGGTAGGAACGTAGATCGACTGGTAAATTGAGAGCTTTGCCTTACGGCTCAGCTCTTTTTTCACCACGACAGACCGATGCAGAGCCCGCATCACTGCGGATGCCGCACCAATCCGCCTGTCGATCTCACGATCCATTCTTCCCTCACTCGTGAACAAGACCCCGAGATACTTGAACTCCTCCACTTGGGGCAGGATCTCGCCCCCAACCCTAAGAGGGCACTCCACCCTTTTCCGGCTGAGGACCATGGTCTCGGATTTGGAGGTGCTGATTCTCATCCCAGCCGCTTCACACTCAGCTGCGAACCGCTCCAGAGAGAGCTGAAGATCACGGCCTGATGAAGCAAACAGGACAACATCATCTGCAAAAAGCAGTGACCCAATCCTGAGTCCACCAAACCGGACCCCTTCAACACCCTGGCTGCGCCTAGAAATTCTGTCCATAAAAGTTATGAACAGAATCGGTGACAAAGGGCAGCCCTGGCGGAGTCCAACTCTCACTGGAAACGGGCTCGACTTACTGCCGGCAATGCGGACCAAGCTCTGACACCGGTTGTACAGGGACTGAACAGCTCTTATTAGGGGGTCCAGTACCCCATACTCCCAGAGAACCCCCCACAGGACTCCCCGAGGGACACGGTCGAACGCCTTTTCCAAGTCCACAAAGCACATGTAGACTGGTTGGGCAAACTCCCATGCACCCTCCAGGACTCTGTTAAGGGTGTAGAGCTGGTCCACTGTTCCGCGACCAGGACGAAAACCGCACTGTTCCTCCTGAATCCGAGGTTCGACTATCCGACGGACCCTCCTTTCCAGAACCCCCAAATAGACTTTTCCAGGGAGGCTGAGGAGTGTGATCCCTCTATAGTTGGAACACACCCTCCGGTTCCCCTTTTTAAAGAGGGGGACCACCACCCCAGTCTGCCAATCCAGAGGCACTGTCCCCGATGTCCATGCGATGTTGCAGAGACGTGTCAACCAAGACAGTCCTACAACATCCAGAGCCTTAAGGAACTCCGGGCGTATCTCATCCACCCCCGGGGCCCTGCCACCAAGGAGTTTTTTGACCACCTCGGTGACTTCAGTCCCAGAGATGGGAGAGCCCACCTCAGAGTCCCCAGGCTCTGCTTCCTCATTGGAAGGCATGTTAGTGGGATTGAGGAGGTCTTCGAAGTACTCCCCCCACCGACCCACAACGTCCCGAGTCGAGGTCAGCAGCGCACCATCCCCACCATATACGGTGTTGACACTGTACTGCTTTCCCTTCCTGAGACGCCGGACGGTGGACCAGAATCTCCTCGAAGCCGTCCGAAAGTCGTTCTCCATGGCCTCTCCAAACTCCTCCCATGCCCGAGTTTTTGCCTCAGCAACAACCGAAGCCGCATTCCGCTTGGCCTGCCGGTACCTATCAGCTGCCTCCAGAGACCCACAGGACAAAAAGGTCCTATAGGACTCCTTCTTCAGCTTGACGGCATCCCTCACCGCCGGTGTCCACCAACGGGTTTGGGGATTGCCGCCGCGACAGGCACCGACCACCTTACGGCCACAGCTCCGGTCAGCCGCCTCAACAATAGAGGCACGGAACATGGCCCATTCGGACTCAATGTCCCCCACCTCCCTCGGGACGTGGTCGAAGTTCTGCCGAAGGTGGGAGTTGAAGCTACTTCTGACAGGGGACTCTGCCAGCCGTTCCCAGCAGACCCTCACAACACGTTTGGGCCTACCAGGTCTGACCGGCATCTTCCCCCACCATCGAAGCCAACTCACCACCAGGTGGTGATCAGTTGAGAGCTCCGCCCCTCTCTTCACCCGAGTGTCCAAGACATATGGCCGCAAGTCCGACGACACAACCACAAAGTCGATCATCGAACTGAGGCCTAGGGTGTCCTGGTGCCAAGTGCACATATGAACACCCTTATGCTTGAACATGGTGTTCGTTATGGACAATCCGTGGCGAGCACAGAAGTCCAATAACAGAACACCGCTCGGGTTCAGATCGGGGGGGCCATTCCTCCCAATCACGCCCTTCCAGGTCTCACTGTCATTGCCCACGTGGGCATTGAAGTCTCCCAGCAAAACGAGGGAATCCCCAGAAGGTATGCCCTCTAGCACCACCTCTAGAGACTCCAAAAAGGGTGGATACTCCAAACTGCTGTTCGGCGCATACGCACAAACAACAGTCAGGACCCTTCCCCCCACCCGAAGGCGGAGGGAGGCCACCCTCTCATCCACCGGGGTAAACCCCAACGCACAGGCTCCAAGTCGGGGGGCAGTAAGTATGCCCACACCTGCTCGGCGCCTCTCACCGGAGGCAACTCCAGAGTGGTAGAGAGTCCAGCCCCTCTCAAGGAGATTGGTTCCAGAGTCCAAGCTGTGCGTCGAGGTGAGTCCGACTATATCTAGCTGGAACCTCTCAACCTCACGCACTAGCTCAGGCTCCTTCCCCTTCAGAGAGGTGACATTCCACGTCCCAAGAGCCAGTTTCTGTAGCCGTGGATCAGAACGCCAAGGTCCCCGCCGCCGGCCACCACCCAACTCACATTGCACCTGACCTCCTTGGCCCCTCTCATAGGTGGTGAGCCCATGGGAAGGAGGACCCACGTTACCTCTTCGGGCTGTGCCCGGCCGAGCCCCATGGGTGTAGGCCCGGCCACCAGGCGCTCGCCATCGAGCCCCACCCCCAGGCCTGGCTCCAGAGGGGGGCCCCGGTGACCCGCGTCCGGGCAAGGGAAAACGTCGTCCACAGTTTTTATTCTTCATTGGAGGTTTGTTGAACCGTTCTTTGTCTCATCCCTCACCTAGGACCAGTTTGCCTTGGGTGGCCCTACCAGGGGCATAAAGCCCCGGACAACATAGCTCCTAGGATCATTGGGACACGCAAACCCCTCCACCACAATAAGGTGACGGTTCAAGGAGGGGCTGATAAAAATTGCTATATCAATTTATAACTTGCTAAGTTTTGAGGCAGCAATTTTTTTTAAATATATTGTATACCTTATGGAAACAGCAGCATTTCAATAAAGAAATATTTTTTATTGGACCAACAGAACCAATTTAATGTGCATTTAAACAAAAATAGGCAGGTGTATAAATTTGGGCGCCCCAAAGGAATAATCCCATCGATATTTAGTAGAACCTCCTTTGTGGTGAAATAATAGCCTGTGGATGACTTCTATAGCCACTGACATGACACAGAATTCTTGCTGGTGGTATTGTGGAGCATTTTTCCATACAAAATGCTTCCAGTTCAGTCAGGTTTGATGGCTTCAGAGCGTGGACAGCCTAGTTCAAATCAATCCATACATTTTCAATGATGATCAGGTCATGATCGGTTGCATCTGTCCTTGTAGTTTAAGGTCTAATGAGCTAATCAAAGCAATTTCGAGCTGCAACCTGTCAGCATTAAATAACTACAGGCCTTCAAACGAATGCAATTAAAAGGGTGCCCAAACATATGCACATCCCATTTTTTACATTTTATTTTATTTCATACAACTCAGTAATGCTATATTAAAAATTATGGTCTGATAAACATCCCCATATCCACATTTCTCTAGTAAAAAATGCTGTATTTTTGTGATCTTCTCTTATGAAGACAGAACAAATTATCACGCAACTTCAGAGGGGTGCTCAAACTTTTACATAGCACTGTCTATTTAATTTAAGGCATAAAAATAAATGCATGATCAAAGGAGGTGCTTTGGAATTAAGCATATGTGAAAAGCATTTAGATATAAACTATGTAAGCAGTCAACCACATTACAGCATAAAGGATCAATTGAGAAACTTTATCATCCATTATACAGTCATTAAGAGCAATGGCATACACCAGCAACATCTTAACCCTGCACTTGATGCCAGTCTAGAACACAAATGTTAGACCACTCCAGACACACCAATAGAATTGTTCATGTCTGAAATGGCCCTCTAGGAAATTAATATCAATATGCAAATGCCATACATACTGAAAATGACAGATATAGCAGTGTTGAAGTGCTTCAGGATGGCAGGATCATTCTTTTTTCCATGCTGGTTTTCAGGCACATAGAATATTTCAATATTTATGTTGGATTTTTTGGATGATTTAACAGCTTATAAGAAAAACATTCTATTATACCCATTTATCCATTAATGTTTACTTAAACATTAATTCACTAATATATAACTATTACTTTACAAAGAGCAACACCCAGAATCACTACATTAAAACCTTACCCTAATCTTTTCTTTAATCTTGTACTGAAGTGACAGATGTTGCTGTGATAAATGCATACATGTATTACATTTTGTGATAAGATTTGTTTTTAATTTTAATAATATTAGTGTTTCTGAAATGGACATCAATATTTTCAATGAAAAAACGTGTGTAACAAAATAAAATTGTAAAATAGAATGGGCAGTGTTTCACCAAGTACAATATATAAAAGCAAAGTTACTTCAATACTGACATTCTAAATAAAATAGAATTCAAAATATGCACTGTATTGCCAATAATGTACATTACAGTAATAAAAAAAAAGTATCTTTTATGTGAAGAAGTAAATGCACCTCTTGGGAATGTGTGACTTTTTCAACATATTGGAACAAGTAAACAGTAGATCTTCAGACAGTGCCTACAGGAAAAGTTGATATGCTTGAATAAAAATACAAGCAAAATGTGCTTTTTCAATCAGTTTATTTAACAAAAATATCAACAGTTGTAGTGGTCTACCAGGGAAAAGTACAGCTTGGCCTTAGAAGCTGGTATTGCCCCTTTTTGGCAGAAATGACTTCTTGTAGGTGTTTTGCGTAACTGAACACCAGTGTCTAACATTGACTTGGTGAATTTTTTGAACACTATGTCACTTGCAGATGATTTTTTTTTACAGTGGAGTGATTGATTTCAAATAATTTGGTGATCTTTTTAAGTCCTTTACCAGACTCCTAGGCATCCACAGTCTTCTTTCCGAGGGCCTCAAGACAGTTATTTTGATCTTGGCCTGAAAATACTACACACGTCAATAGCAAAAAGAACACCAGACCCTCGATTATGTGCAATTTATATAAGTCAGGTTCCAACTGCTTATCTCTTTAAGGAGGGTTCTAATCATTGGCATTGAATCTGGAATACTGATTGTGATTTGGAGGTGATAAATGGAGGGGTATGCGTACTTTTTCACTTCACTAATCTGTAGATAGATAGATAGATACTTTATTAATCCCAAGGGGAAATTCACATAATCCAGCAGCAGTATACTGATACAAAGAAACAATATTAAATTAAATAGTAATAAAAATGAAAAAAAAAAAAAATGTTAGCATTTACTCCCCCGGGTGGAATTGAAGAGTCGCATAGTGTGGGGGAGGAACGATCTCCTCAGTCTGTCAGTGGAGCAGGACAGTGACAAAAGTCTGTCACTGAAGCTACTCCTCTGCCTGGAGATGACACTGTTCAGTGGATGCAGTGGATTATTCATGATTAACAGGAGTTTGCTTAATGCCCGTCGCTCTGCCACAGATGTTAAACTGCCCAACTTTACTCCTACAATAGAGCCTGCCTTCTTAATAAGTTTGTCCAGGCGTGAGGCGTCTTTCATCTTTATGCTGCCTCCCCAGCACACCACCACGTAGAAGAGGGCACTCGCCACAACTGTCTGGTAGAACATCTGCAGCATCTTACTGCAGATGTTGAAGGATGCCAACCTTCTCAGAA
Source organism: Polypterus bichir lapradei (assembly GCA_026402145.1). Lineage (NCBI taxonomy): Eukaryota > Metazoa > Chordata > Cladistia > Polypteriformes > Polypteridae > Polypterus > Polypterus bichir. The sequence continues at coordinate 82,337,053 of JANRMT010062796.1, forward strand.
GGTATAGTCTGCTCTGACCTTTCTTACATAGAGCATCAGTATTGGCAGTCCAGTCCAATTTGTCATTTTGTTATTTAGATTATGAGAATGAATACACCATGTCAATTGTATGTATCATTCAGGTATATCACATTTTTTTCTGCATGAAGATGTAGTGTTTTTTTTGTTCAAATATGTTGAAAACAACAATTTCTATAAGCTGTGCTTACTTTTTCACATGACTACATATACACTATAACAACCAAAATAAGATGAAAAGGTCCATTAGTACTCCCATTTTTACATAGCACGGTAGAGTAAAAACTAACAAAAAATGTTGAAATTACATGTTATAAGAGTCCCTTTTTTAACAATATATTTTGTAAGGAAATGCACTATAAGTAAGAACAGGGTGTTTTGTGTCCAAGTTAGCTAAACTGACCACTCTGCTAAATAAAATTACAGGTCTGTTCTGTAAATGGTGCCAATTACAATGCAATACATCACCTAACAGTTGCTTAGTACTAGCCAGTGACAGGCTAAATGTACTCTTAAAAGGATCAAACAAGGCCTTCAGGCTCTTGCTGATGTAGGTTAGGGAAAATAAAGGCACTTAATCCTGCAAAGTGTTATGTCATGTCTTTTTAAAAGTGACAATTAACTGACTTTCATTTTTTAACCAGCTTTAAAACTCTGCACACTTGCAAACTCTGGCTACTATCATAAACATATATACTGCAGTTTTATTTTTTATTTTTTTCCCTAATATTGGTAGTAATTGCTTAACAGGTTTGATTTGTTGTGTTTCATTGAAAACTTACCTTTAATTGGCAAGTCTAATATAATCTGAAAAGTATTTACCCAAAATGATGGAAAGCCCATGTTTTTAATATTTAAAGGAACTCTACATGTAAAAGCTGAAAGGACATACTCTTTGTGATGTAATAAATTGGTTAACAAAGTAGTTGCATTCCAGGATTATAGTTCATTATAATAAACCTCACTATTTTAAGTTAAATTTAACCTAGCAGGAATATCAATACTCACAGTAACTCTCTTGGTTTTCCTGAGGGCTTTTATTTCAATCTGCTGTCACATTCTTTGGTTGCCCTACATTGTCATTTTGTTGCATCAGTGGTATTTTACTGGTAGCATTACAATACCCGTACAGATTTTGCTTTGGCATTTTGCAGTTTGATTAGCAAGCTTATTTGTTAAAACTTTACTTGTAATGCCTTGATATAGTTTTTTTCTAATTGCATCAAGCCTCTTTTCAGACCAATTTTATTTTTGTTTGACTAGCATGAACTTTAATTTTAATTTATTTTGAAATAAAAAATTTTAATAAATTATTATTGTTCACACCTCACAAATTTTGACGATGCTTGCAGTTCACCTTTTTTTTAGTGACAATGCAGTCATGTGTTTTAGGGCTGCAGCAATAATATGAAAATTGAATTTTTAATTGACGTCTTGTTGTTCATCTCCTTGTTTAATAATCTGTGATAATACTACATATAGTTACTTTTCATTCATTCAAGCTATGTGAAATTGATATAAAATCAGAAATAGAAATCAACCTGTTATAAGAAAACACTTAATAGATTAGTTATAAATTATTGCTAAAACTTGACATTATCCATCCATCCATTTTCCAACCCGCTGAATCCGAACACAGGGTCACAGGGGTCTGCTGGAGCCAATCCCAGCGAACACAAGACAGGAACCAATCCCGGGCATGGTGCCAACCCCACCGCAGGACACACACAAACTCACCCACACACCAAGCACACACTAGGGCCAATTTAGAATCGCCAATCCACCTAACCTGCATGTCTTTGGACTGTGGGAGGAAACCGGAGCACCCGGAGGAAACCCACGCAGACATGGGAGAACATGCAAACTCCACGCAGGGAGGACCCGGGAAGTGAACCCGGGTCTCCTAACTGCGAGGCAGCAGCGCTACCGCTGCGCCACCGTGCCACCCAACTTGACATTATATAATTTTCTAACCACTAATTAGGCCAAAATGTTCATTTTGCAGCTCTGATTATTTGGGAGGCACATTAGTTAGTTTTGCTACCTTATCTGAAGGTTATTATGTGAATTTCCCCTTGGAATTAATAAAGTGAGTGTCTGTCTGTCTATTTGTCCGTCCGTCCGGGCTTTGAATTTAGCCCTGGTTGTTCTGGAATTAGCATGCTCATCCCATGTCTGCACAAGTTTTTCCTAGATTAGTCAGAGTTTACAGTGTGTATAGTGAAATTGCAGAAGTGTTCACTTGTTAATAATCTGCTTTATGTTTTTATGCATTCAATGCAATTCCCCATTTATTTATGCTTTTGAAATTATAATTTGAATGTGGCTGTGTGGTTAAGTATAATGTTCTTGTTGTGTTCTTTCAGAACATGCCCTGTTAAGCTAACTTTTATTTTGGAGTGCAACCTTATTAAATGTTATGCTACCATTGCTAGTTTAAAGCTACATGTACTTACCTTCTGTTTGGCACCAACAAAATCTGACAACTGTATACAGTACAAAACTCACGACCTACGAGATGTATAAAATAATACATGTCTACTGTTGCCTTTATTAACTGTATATCTGACTGTCTTTGAATGAATGAATGAAATGTTTGATGAAACTAATATAATATGTGAAACTGCCCTAGAGGAGTACATGTACACTGTTTCTTAGTACCTTTGTGTGATGAGATAAGTGTTGCTTTTATTTAGTTATTTTGGAAACTGACTTACATCTACAAAATATTGTAAAGAATTAGCATTTCATCAAGTAAATTATCTGGCTCCTTGCAACTCTGTATTGGACTGGGAGTTTAGAAAATTACTGGATGGTTTTTGGGATTATTTTAACTGTATTAGCATATAGTGAAGAAATATGGAACTATAATGTGTTAAGTGGTGAAATATGGAACTATAATGTTTTAAGTGGTGAAATATGGAACTATAATGTTTTAAGTGGATTTTTTCATTCTCCATAACCTTTTTAATCAGTTCTAGGATTTGTTTGGTTCATCAGAAAAAAAAACAAAACACCTTGCACTATTGTGAATGACGGGTCCTGAAAGTAACCGTGTCTTGCAGTGGCTGAGACAGAGCAAAAGTTTGCATACTTTCCTTTTTATTTTTTAGGATTTGCTGCCAGTTTAAAAAAAAAAAAAAAAAAAACAATTTGTGTTAAGGTGGGGATTTACTATATAAGGTGCCTTAGTAGAAAACAACAATTAAAAAAATACAGAACAATGTGATATGTTGGCCTAATAAAAACTAGAATTTCAGACATAATTGGATTTAATTCTTTAATCTTGTTCTCATTGTTGGTGTGGTCAAGACAAAAGTTTACTAACTGAAAAGTAAAGTTAGCATTTGTTTCTTTAAATGCAGTTTGTTATATATTGTGAACAATATATAATGTGTATTTTTATGACAGGTCTAATGTACAAGAACCACCATGTTTACTAAGAAGAAAAAGCAACGAATTGAGATTTCAGCCCCCTCCAATTTTGAACATCGAGTGCACACTGACTTTGATGAACGAGAACAGAAGTTTATTGGGCTACCACGACAATGGCAGGGCATTATCGAAGAGTCGGCCAAAAGGCCCAAACCTCTGATCGATGCTTCATGTATCACTACGGTCGAGCCACGCAAGGTGAGAGAGCTTTAAAAATATTTTTTATGATGCTCACATATAATTACTTTATGCCTGAATAAAGAAGCATATGCATGTACAGCATTTATTAGATATAGTCGATCTCTAAATTAATGAAAGTGAACGACACTGATAGTTTTAACTTTTCTCTGTATTATATAATGAAAAACATAAAACTGGAGGAAACTAAACTAAACTTTGCAGTTAATCCCGGTACCACCTGTAACAATTCTGAGTTGTATAAAGATAACATTGATTTTTGAAATATATTTAAACACTGAAGTTGCTAATAATTATACTACTAGTTTTAAATCATTAAAAGCTGCTTTAAAATACAACACATTTGACTATTGCCTAAAGCTTTATTCCTGTTCCCAGGCTAAGACTATCTTTTGATTAAAACCAGTAAAGTCTCTAATGTTGCACAGTTTCTGTCTATAACTGGGGCAGTTCTTTACACAACTTTAGATATAAAGATATTTGTACAGTTCATTTGTAAGTCAAATCAGCTGCCCACTTTGATCTGTGGAAGTTATTTCTTAATAGTTATTGAGTCATTGATTTGTTCCAGTGGTGGACTCTACATTAATCATGATCTGGCCCAGTACTGAGTTTCGATTTAGCAGAAAGATTAACTTCATAGCTGGATAAATTCTTAAGTGGGAGAATTGCAAAGTCAAGTTTTATTCTTAATTCAGCTACTGCATAACCACAATTGCTAAGTCTTTTGTCAGTTAGATATACAGACAAAGCAAAGTGAAATGTGCTTCCTCTCAGCATTTACATGCTGTGACGTTTCTTGTCTTACAATATTTTTGTCAGCTCATCCACAAAGCAGAGTAGATTGCGTAATTTGATATTCCTTTTAATGATAACATCCGGTCATGGACTAATGTGGAACTCATTATTTGACTCAAGAAACCTAATTAGTGAATTTTACATTGATGGGAAATCAAATTGTCTTCTTTAACCTTTGTATTTGCTTAAATCTGGAGAAAGTGTAGTTCCTCTTTGCTGACAATGCATGCTGTATTAGATTTAAGATTTAAGAGTTTGTTGATGACAATGTCGAACATATTTTACCTATAGCTAAAGTGTTACGCTTCAACTTATGATCTGTCAATCACAACTCTTGTTCCAAATCTATTTTAATGCTTTGCCAAACTTATACTATTTTTATATTATGTTAACCTATTATTTTTCAAATGAATTTCTCTTTACTTTAAGGTCACAATGCATTCATATATTTTCATGCCCTATCTAGTCCAGGATTGTATGGGTTAGAAGCCCATCTACATATCAGGTTTAAGGCAGAAACCAGCCCTAGGCACAACAGCAGCCCATCAAAGGGAGCATTCCTACACTCTGTCATATCAGTAAAATTTAGAGTCCATTATTAGCCTAACGCACAAGTCTCTGTGCAATGGGAGAGAAAAAAAAGTAGTGTGATACAGTACAATAGTAGGTGCTAATGGAAAACAAGGGTTTTAAGTAAAATAATAGTTTTACAATTAGCTGAAGTGAAAACCTGCAGAATCTAGATTTATAATAATACTGTATAATATTAATATAAATAAATAATCTAAAATTATAGATAGGCCATCTCACTGCATCTCTCCCTACAAAAGCAGGATTGAA
>JANRMT010062796.1:82347341-82362134 GCA_026402145.1 Polypterus bichir lapradei
TGATCAGTATTTGTAATTGGGCATAGTTCTCTAAACTTGTGAATGAGAAGTTTGTCTTGTGAAAATAAACTGAACTGATCAGGATCCTTTTTCAAGTTATTATTTAGCATACAGTGTTTTTTTTTTATCAGCTTAGATTAGACCTCACATCAGTTGCACTTCCTGCTGTACATGACTTTGTCAGTTATTAGTTCAGACTTTCTACGTGCAAAAGCCAAGTATCAGTGTTATTATCACGAACTAATTCAGGGAAATGTACCTTGCTTTGTTTGTTGAAGTTAAAAAAAAAAAAATTCAGAAATGTATTGTTGAGTCATTCTTGATCTGTTCTGTTTTTATAATGTCCTTTTAAAACAATTTTACATTCAGGCATATTAGAAATAATCAGAAACTGAGCTGGGGGACTGTTTGAATTGAAAATGACCAGCCCAATACATCAATGAGGAGGAAGGAAACCACACCTAATAACACAAGCAAGAGGTCATTGTTAATAGAAGTATTTTTGAGCCGAGTTCATAGACTATTAATTCCTGGCCAAAGTTTAGCCTGCATCATTTTGCTTTTAAGTTCAGCACAGGTGATTATTGTTTTGTCAGTCTTCAAATGTATCTGATTATTTTATAATACTTTATTAAATAAAAGATTTACATTTATATAATATTAAAGGTATAGGTTTGTAGTACTGTAGAAGGAAAGGAAAAATCCTTTAATATGACCTACTGCTGCTACTTTGATTTCTGTTAGAGCTCATCGGCTCTATTTTTTTTTTTTTTTTATAAACCACCAATTAATCATTTTTGTGACTTTTATTTTCATGCTTAGATATTGTTTTCCATAAGCCAGATACTCATTGCTGTAGTTTTCAAAGCAATAATTACCATTTTTACATGGTTTGATGTTAGTAAAGGATAAAGATACTGCAAGTTATGCATTTTGATATATCACTATCTTAAATATTTTTTCCGTCCCATTTCTGAATACTGTACAGTAGCTAATAAAGTATTAATTCCTAAAATGTCTTCAATTTCATTGTATTCATATATAATGAAAGCTTGTAGCATGGACCATGATTGATTGAACAAGATATTATTGTGAATATCTTACTTTATTTTTGCTTAGCTTTCCCTGGTGAAATATATTCTTTCAGGTTTGTTCAAATTATGTGTCCAGATTGTTAAAACAAAAAATAAACTTAATGCAGAAAGCTTAACATTACTAAAATAGTTTGTAGTAGTGGGTGATATACCAGTTTAAATTCTTCAAGTATGAATTTTGAGACAATTTTTTACTGGTGTGGTAAAATTATGACAACAATTGCAAACACATTTAAATATAAAGCCCACAACCTGCATGCAGATGGAAATGTGAAACCTCATTTTGTGTCTGAACATTAGCGTCTTAAAAGTAATGTTTTGTGCATAAACGTCTATGAGACATTAGAGAACTTTATTGCCACGTACATTGCAAGAGCATAGTGAAATTCTTGTGCCACAGTTGTGGTGATGTATAAATAAATATAGTAAATAAGAGTAGCAGAAGATAACCAAATAAACAGCATACTGTAATTAAATAAATATAGTAAATAAGGCAAGTGTTAAGATAAAGTAATGTACAGCACAATTATATTTAAAACAGCAGATGGGTGCAGCTGATCTAGGGCAGGCAAGATCAGGTTGCTGGGGGATTTAGTGACATTGTGGCCTGGGGGAAGAAGCTGCTCCTGAAGTGGGGGTGGACCGAATGGTGAGGCTCAGGTAGCTTGTCCCAGAAGGCGGATTTGAAAACGGGGTTCGCTTGGATGGCATGAGGTAACAAACGAATGAGTGAGAGAGAGAAAGAGAGAGTTCTACTTTCATCTGAGTATCTGCACAACATTAGCAAAAGTTTTGACGGGTAAGCAGCATGTATCTGTTAATTAAATGAATCATTTTATTATTAACATTAATCATTTTTACAATTTTTTTTAACAAAAGGAAACTATATACCAATATATTACATCACTATCAAAACCATCAGAGTTTTTATTATACCATGATCTAGATTTCAGGCCATATCACACATGCCTAGTTTACTTTCGCATTCATATTTAAGTCCTAGACTTTCTTTATTTCAGTACTGGTGGTATTATAAAACTGCAAATAATAAAAGAAAAATCGGTATTAGAAGACATTACTAAAGCTGCCATTGTAATCAAATTCTGCACATTATGCTGTGAGGATCTAAGCAGAACTGAAACAGCTGGTCACAGTAAGTAAAATTTTGATTAATTCTGATATAAAGCTAGGGGCCAACATGGGTTGTTTTTATGCAGAAGAATCTCTTCTTGATAGGTAGGTGTACTCGGTGATAGAAAGCTGGGTGTTAAACGAGTCCATGTGGTACAGAAGGTGTCACATCTGTGTTGGCATATTTATTTATCATAGAGAAAATACAGGAATTGTGAAAAAATTTGACCTCAAGATTTTGATGAATCTTGAAGATTTAGACCTTCCTGAGTCCAAAAATACCATTTTTGAAATTATGTCTGTCAGTCTGTAAACAAGATAAATCAAACACTTTGACCTTGGTCAATGAGATTTTGTACACCTGCTTTATATCAAAAATAAGGAATCCTACCAACTTTTGGACCACTTCTGGCAACTGGAAGTGGTACTTTAACTGAATACTTTAGCGAATTTTCAAGTAAACTATGATTATAATTACAGATAGATGATTCAAATTTTGTATAGATATTTATAATGATAATACGCAAACAGATATGAAATTTGAGAAAAATTACTGAACCAGAAGTAGTATTTTATTTAAACAACCATCTGAATTTTTTGAATCATGGAAATATAAAGCTGTACATATTAAAAACTGTATTCAATATAATGCATATTCTTTCAATAACTATTATTAATTTTATTTTAATTTATACATCATCAGTTTAACAATAACATGTAAAAATTGAACATGCCATGTAAGTATAAAGATGTAATTTAAACAATAAGCTACTATGTCCCCGTTGTGTTCCTGGTAATACATTTAATTTTATATATATATTTTTTTTTATTTCCACCATCATTATCATAATTAAATGTAGCTAAATGCAGTTTTACCTAAAGCAATTTATTGCAACAAATATTATATAATGCTAATAATTTTTCTATTTTTTAGGTGACTGTAACTCTTTTTACTTTGCATGTAATCCAGGTAATGCATATGTAATATTGAAAAAAGTCCACCACCTCCTTAACTGCGCAAAATATTTTAATATAAAATTTGATTATAAATAGAGATAAATGATTGTGTATCGATATTATCAATTAATTATGATGAGAAACAAAGACATGATATTTGAGAAATGTTACACAACTGGAAGTGGCTCTGATGACCTTTTTTTCTATCTCAGTGTACGAGAAAGTCAAGGGGACCACACTCCTAATTTTTTATATTGCTATAAAGCAGGGGTGTCAGACTCAGATCCTGGAGGGCACAGTTGCTGTATGTTTTCATTCCAGACACTTTCTTAGTTACTAAGCAGTTACTGCTGCAAATTTAACATTTTTCTTCTGCCTTAGATATAATTGACTTGCTTAATTTGTTTCTACACACACCCCCCCAAAAAAATGGCAGCTGAACAATTAAGACATGCAAAGTAAGCCAACAAAATACCAACTAATTCAAACAGTGCTGGAAGGACTCTAATTTTTACTTCAGTCAGTTTCTGATTTAGCAGTCAAACAAAACCCGTTATTTAATTCTATGGCTTGTTAAGTGTTCTCATTTTTCCACCCCAGTCATTTTCAAAACTGTTTTTTTTTTTTCTGAGATTGCCAACCAAATGCTTTCAAGATTAGAGCTGATCAAAGTTTCTAAGACCTTCATTTTTTTCTTTTAAAATATATTTAATTGAGACTGATATTGTAGAAAAGAGACGGGTTAAATTTAGATCTTAGTTAGCCTGGTCATCTGTTGGCTTTCGTTGCATTTTGTTATTATTTGACTGCTGGCCAAAAAAAATGAAACATCTAAAATGGAAGTCCTTTAAAATCGAGGCATCACAGTGTGCTCCATTAGCATTATTAGCTAGTAGCTGGAACAAAACCTGAAGCCACTGTAGCCATCCAGAAACTAAGTATTGACACCCCTGCTCTAAAGATTACATAACGGTGTTACAGTCTATATTTATGTATAGTATCTGTTTTTCCATCATGCATGCTAACTTTTTATAGCAAGACCATGAGGAACCAAAGCCTGTTTTGGCAAATACATGCACAGAGCAGGAACTAGCAAGATACTAGGCCATCGTAAGGCAAAAGAGTTCCTGCTCTCTTGCTCATTAGCACTAGGGAAGTTAAGAGTTGGTTACTGCATTGATATCAGATCATTGTGTTGTTAAAAGGATCCATGAGAAACAAACTCCACACAAGGTGTCTCAGATGATAATGGGACCACAGTTCAGTTGCTGTGATTTGGTAGTCCTACCAGCTGTATCATATATTTAATGGAACTCTTACCTTTTTTGCCTTTCAGATGATTGTTCGTGGCAGCAAAATTGGCGTAGATGGCTCTTTGACCTGGCTGCTAGATGAGTTTGAGACCATGTCTGTAACACGCTCCAACTCTCTTAGACGGGGAAGCCCCCCTTCACAGCCCCGCCGAGACTCCTCATCTTCTAGTGGCCAGGAAAATGGAACTCAAGTCAGTGAAGTTAACTCCAGGATTCCAGGAGAGGGGCATAAAGGAGGTCATGATCGACAAAAAGAGAGGCCCAAACAGGCAGACAAAGAAGTGGGAAGGGACAAGCAAGGTCATGGACAATCTCATAAACCTCCCAAGTCTCATCGAGGGGAAGAGCACAGACCCCATCAGCAGCCTCGAGGACAGGAACCAAGTTGGAACTATGACAGAGGTCCTCCACCACCCCCTCAAAATATTCATTCTAAAAGCGAAGGAGGCAGTGGCAGAAAAGAAAGATCAGACAGAGAAGCGAGTATTTATAATCATCATTTACAGGAAGATGAACGTGCAGGTAAAAGGGACACTGCACCAGACAAAAGGCCCAAATCCTCATATACTGGCCCAGAAACTAGCCCTCAATCACCCAGGGACAAACGACCACTCTCTGGACCAAATATTCGTACTCCTAATCTTCCTGTGACTGATGGGGTTATTAAAACCACTCAGCAGTCGGGTCGGCCTTTTAATACTTACCCACGGGCAGAAACGGACTCTGGCAGGGTATCTGGCAACCAAGTAAGTATATGTACATGCTTAAGGATATGGCAAGTTGTCAAACAACTAACCTCTAACTTTGAGAAAGCTTAAGCCTAAAAGTATATATGTTTGATAAGATTTTCTTTTTAAGAGGTTGGATGATGTGGAGATAGTGAATCAGGAAGTGCCACGGATTAGCAAGGAGGAAGTAAGCACAGCATGAAGTTATGGGAAAGAGTAGATGAAGCTAGGTTAAGAAGTGAGGTGATGATTAGTGAGCAGCAGTATGGTTTCATGCCAAGAAAGAGCACCACAGATGCAATGTTTGCTCTAAGGATGTTGATGGAAAAGTTTAGAGAAGGCCAGAAGGAGTTGCATTGCGTCTTTGTGGACCTGGAGAAAGCATATGACAGGGTGCCTCAAGAGGAGCTGTGGTATTGTATGAGGAAGTCGGGAGTGGCAGAGAAGTACGTAAGAGTTGTACAGGATATGTACGAGGGAAGTGTGACAGTGGTGAGGTCTGCGTAGGAGTGATGGATGAATTCAAGTTGGAGGTGGGATTACATCAGGGATCAGCTCTGAGCCCTTTCTTATTTGCAATGGTGATGGACAGGCTGACAAATGGGATTAGACAAGAGGTGAAAAAGAGAGTGCCGGCAGGGTGGAATGGGTGGAGAAGAGTGTCAGGATTAATTTGTGACAGACAGGTACCAACAAGAGTGAAAGGGAAGGTCTACAGGACGGTAGTGAGACCAGCTATGTTATATGGGTTGGAGACGGTGGCACTGACCAGAAAGCAGGAGACAGAGGTGGAGGTAGCAGAGTAAAAGATACTAAGATTTGCATTGGGTGTGAGATGAGGAAGGACAGGATTAGAAATGAGTACATTAGAGGGTCAGCTCAAGTTGGACGGTTGGGAGACAAAGTCAGAGAGGCGAGATTGCGTTGGTTTGGACATGTACAGAGGAGAGATGCTGGGTATATTGGGAGGCGGATGCTAAGAATAGAGCTGCCAGGGAAGAGGAAAAGAGGAAGGCCTAAGTGAAGGTTTATGGATGTGGTGAGAGAAGACATGCAGGTGATGGGTGTAACAGAACAAGATACAGAGGACAGAAAGATATGGAAGAAGATGATCCGCTGTGGAAACCCCTAACGGAAGCAGCCGAAAGAAAAAGACCATACAGAGCATGACAACATCTACTACAGTATACATGTAGAAATGTATTATAAGTGGCAATATTCAAATAGAGAGTGCTTCAAAAATATTTTTTTCTTTTATTGTTCTTATGTTCTCTATAGAACCCACCTGTAGTGTATCCATTGTTGCAGATTGCACTCGACACCTGTTAAGTATGTTACAAACTGTTGTTTCTGTATATACCTATAACTTATTGTAGGAAGCCACACAGTGATTGCCTACACGCACATACATGCCTTATTATATATTATTAAACTAACTGGATGCTGAAGGCTAACTTAGCTGCATTAAGCAGGAAGGTAGGGACCTTCTCCAAATGGAATGGTTGTCCAATGCAACAAACACACAAATGCATCCCAATATTCATTAATGCGGATTTTGAATTGTTAGTTAACCTAAAATTAATGTCTTTGGGGTGGAGGAGTAGGTGTACTTGAAGAAGACCTGTGTACATATGGAAACTCTTTACAGACATTGACCAAGTTGTTAATTTAGCCCCAGTTACTGGAGTTTTCGGGCACCTTGCCTAAATCTGTTTGCACCATACCACCCCATAATAGCAACATAGCAATTAATTTTTTGAAACATCTAGCTCTAAAATCTCTTAATACTAAGGTGTCAGCTGTTTTAAAATTATTTAAACTACATATTGAATCAGATTAATGTTGCTTGATTTTAGCACACGATTCTAGGAATAGGATTTTGATAATATTTTAATATACAGTCTCTGGGGAAAAAAAATTCATTGCACTCAATAATAGCCTGTTGTGGAAATTTTGCATTGCTCGAGGTAACGTCAAGAGGAATGCCAGCGATTTCCTTTTCAATCCTCCTTTTTAGTTTAGCAATGGTTGCAGGATATGTGTGGTACACTTGGCTGATAAGATGTCCCCACAGAAAAAAATCACAAAGAGTGAGATCTGGCGATCTCGGAGGCCATGGAATGTCACCATTGTGTGAAATGGCATGCCTTCCATCGATTGTCGGGCAGTATGCAAAGTGGCTCCACCTGGGGACTTCTTTTTTAAGGCTGAACCCATCTCTTCAAAATTACGCAGCCATGTTGTAATCACATGAGAAGATGGGACATGATCTTGATGTCCTAACTGGTAATGACGCTAAAATTTCCTTTGCGCAGCAGTCACACTGTCACCATCCTTATAAAAGGCTTTCACAGAGAGCTCTTGATGCACACCACTACACTGCTCCATTATAACTAATGGCAAGTGGCTTTAAATGAGGTTGTGTTCGTCCCAAACAATTGCCGACGTCCCAGGGTCGTCAACACCTAGTTTCAGAATTTCCCGGTTCCCTACACCAACCCTGTATTATCAGTTATACACTTAACCAGAAATAGTATTAGACCATATGGACTATGGATCATACAAGTTACAATGGAAGGATGATTTATAGTTTGATTGCAGTGTTTAAGTTTCAGCAAACATTATGGTAGAAGAAGTGTATAATCTTTCTTGGAATAAATGTAGAATTATATGGCAAACTCTTTATAATCTACAGTATGCAATGATGAACTTCATCAATTCTACATCTGCCAATCTGTACATTTTTCTGAACTTGCATTCTTGCCTGAAGAAGGGGCCTGAGTTGCCTCGAAAGCTTGCATATTGTAATCTTTTTAGTTAGCCAATAAAAGGTGTCATTTTGCTTGGCTCTTCTCTACATTCATAATGGCTAACACGGTACAACACCCTAGTACTTTTTCCCATGTTTAAAGACAGATAGTTAAGAAATGTCATTAGGTTTGATTAAGGCCTTGTTCACACGGGCGTTAAGTTTTTGGATAAACGAACTTGCTCTGAACGTCCTAGACGTTTATGTTGCATTTTGTGGTGGCGATCGATTGACTTCTACACCGGCGTTCGTTTGTCTCTGTCTAACGCCAGCCTGCAGCCCAAATTATAGTTTGTGTGTTAACCTGTGGAGGCAGTGTCGGGAACTGGATATGAAAGCCCTTGTCGTTTTATTTGAGGTGCTTCCTTTCAATATGGACCATTTTGCTATGTTAGATATTAATCTTCTTGTTTTAAAAATACTCGTAATACGGCGACGTAGGGAGAGAAAAAATCGCCGCCGCTACTGGGTTCATCCTCTGACTGCACAACGTCGGGTTAAAGGAAGTTTTTTTGTGCTTTATGAAGAAATGCGAAAATTTCCGCGCAAGTTTTTTAATTACTGTCGGATGTCGGTTTCCACTTTTGATTGTCTGCTGCAGCTGGTGCAATGCCACATTGCACGCCGATCAACCAATATGCGACTTGGTGTTAGCCCCGAAGAGAGACTACATGTCACTTTGAGGTAAGGAAACAGTAGTCGAGTGTGCGCTTACACCGGTGTTATGCACTGGATTGCCCCCCCTACATAATTGTTATCAAATATTATATTAGAACATAAATTAATAGGTTCATGGTTTACAAATTACATGAGACAATAAAATAAAATAAGCAATATGAAAATATATATGTTGTATATATATATCCGGTCCTCCGAAGCGTAAAATAAACGCGCAGAAAACGAACTAGAAGCGGTTTCCTTGCGTTCGTTGGGTTTTGAACGCCAAGAAAAAGCTGCATGCAACGTTTTTTTGATGCCGTATAAACGCGCAGCCGGACAAACGCACGTCACCAAAGCCCGTGTGAACACTCTCATTGACTCCTACGTGTAGAAAACACTCGGCGCTTGATCCGCGCTCACCGGACGCTACGAACGCAAAAAAAACGCTCGATTTTAACGTCCGTGTGAACAAGGCCTAAAACTTGTAGCTGAGAATCTTCTGCACTCCAATGACAATAAATATTATGTTTTCATACTGATTCTTGTCACAGTAATATGTAGAATAAAAATTGTTACAATCCCAGTAATGAACTTCTGAATAACACCACATCCAACTAACTCAATGTAAAATGATGAAGAACTAGCATCAAACTTTTATACATACTGAAACCAGTATGATCAGTATGAACTAAATTTGGGAAGACCTGTGTCTGAGAATCCACCATCACCTTTAATTATGTGTTGTAGAACTATACAGTCAGTACTGTGAAAAGCTGTGCTTAAATCTAACAATATTATAACTGATGAAAAGTTTCAAATGAAATTCTAGCCTAAACAAAGGGAGACAGAATGAATGCAGGTTATTACAGACTAACAAGTCTGTCTTCTGTATAATGCAAAAGTATGAAAACTATAATAAGAAATAAATTAATAAAGTGCTATTATGAAAATAATGTACTGTATAACAGAATATAGATACTTTCATTCTCTTTTGTGGACTGAGGTCATCAGTGAAGTCCCTCACGATCTGTTGTTTGATTCTTTTTCTAATTTTATATACATGACATAGATTATTGTATAGTTAGTAAATTTGTGGAATATGTATACGATTCTAAATTTGGAAAGAAACCAGATACTAAGGGAGCAACAAAAAGAATGCCTGCACAATCTTTAGAAATGGACAAGCAATAATGTGTACATGTAGAACTTAATATTTTATAAGAAATGTTAATTATAAACATAAGAATGGCAGACTGTCTTCCAGGAAGCAACCTCAGAAACGGTTTAGGGGTTTACGTTAATGCAAAATTCACATTGTCTAAGCAGTATGCAGAAGCAATTAAAAACGAAAATACACGTTTATATTGTGATAAGTGTTGAGTATAAATCAAGGGATGTTATTCTCAGATAGGTAAATAAATAGAACTTTATTTGTCCCCAAGAGTATATTAGTACAGGGTGGTCAAGATCTAATTATGCGGATCCAGATCGTCTGGATCGCACACTTCTTGATGGTCCGGGATTTTTCGGGTGATTTTTCAATGTAATAAACTTAATAAGTTATAGCGTAATGAAAATTGCATAATTAGATCTGGACCACCCTATATATTAAAATATAATATAATAACATAATGCGGTGGGTTGGCACCCTGCCTGGGATTGGTTCCTGCCTTGTGCCCTGTGTTGGCTGGGATTGGCTTCAGCAGATCCCCGTGACCCTGTGTTCGGATTCAGCGGGTTGGATAATGGATGGATGGATAATAACATAATAATACAGTATAATACAATAACATCGGCCTATAATGCAATATTTAGACCACATGTGTAGTTCTGTGTGCAGCTCTAGTTACCATGCTGCCAAAAAAGACACAGCAACAAAGTACATCATAGGTCTAAAGGGTACGTTCTAGTCTGACAGGCTCAATAAACCTCTCAAGTCTCAAATAGAGAAGGTTACATGGAGTACCTAATTCAGGTTGTCAAAGTGATATTTACATTTAATTTTCACTGATGTCCTCAAGTATGTGATTCACTGTTTAGTTGAAAGAATTTTTAAAGACTGAAGAAGGGAAGCACTTCTTTTATACTATGATAGTTTATCTAATTGTGTATAAACTATTGTTGCTGAAATGTAATATGTAGACTACAAAGAGGTTTTTGTGATTTGAGATTAAATACTTTTTGTGAAATTCTATTTAAAACCAGTTTATTTTTGTCTTCCATGTTAGTGAGTCTTGTTTTGTTTATGGTAGTATAAAGAAGTATGAGTAATGTTATAGAAAATTACATGGAAATAAGATTTAGAATCTTCAGTTTTCATTAGAGCAAAAATAGCAATTTCAAAAGTTTAGTAAGTTAAAATGTCAAGTGATGGCCTATGTCAGAATTTTTAAAAACTGCACAATTTAAACAGTTATTTAACTAAATTAAAAAGATACTTTCTTTCTTTTTGTGATCAGTGACCATCTTCAGTGTGAATTTAGGTGTGTTTTTTTTTTGTTTTTTTAATTAGAAATAGTTTTGTATTAACCACCAGCACATTAATGCCTTTTAAAAGTTTTGCTAGTCACATAGCAAGCATACAAGTTAATTGACTTTTTTGGAAAATCTTGAATCTAATAAGTAATATTTTAAATGTATTTTCCTCCTGCTAGCAGGTTGACCTCAAACCTGGCCGGTCACTTGAAGGCCCTGCTTATAATGGCCCAACAAGTGGAATCAACAGCAAAAATGGCAGCAGTAATGTTGGAAGCACAGGACGAACAAATCAGGCACAGCCCCGTGGTATACCATCAGATTCTCATTCCCATCATCATCATTCCTCACATCCAGCTTTGACGCCCCACTCCTCAGAACCTCATCTAGCTCATCACAGCCAGTCCAACACCAGTAACGTGCATCCACCTCAGCTTCAGTCATCAACACAGCCTGTCATTCCAGGTGGACCTCAGACCCGTTCTCCTCAAAGGGAACCACAACGTGTCTCTCATGAGCAGTTTCGTGCAGCACTTCAAATGGTCGTTGATCCTGGAGACCCTAGAACCTACCTAGACCATTATATCAAGATTGGAGAAGGTTCAACAGGGATTGTCTGCATTGCTACTGTCAAGAGCACTGGTCAGCTAGTGGCTGTCAAAAAAATGGACTTGCGTAAACAGCAAAGACGGGAGCTGCTTTTCAATGAGGTAGGTAAATTTAGTTGCTCTATGACCTGGTGTCTAAGTTTTGAGACTGTAAACCACAAGGTAACTGGCTGAATCCTCACCTGTGACCCTAAGAATGTCTACTAAACTGTTATTTCCCAATTTTAACTATAGAGGTAACAATTTACTTTGCACTGTTTACTGGTAAATTGCTTTATGAAGCTGAAAAGGCCGATACTTATGGTTGTTACTACTCAACATTTTCTGTTCACAACATTTTAAATTAATAATATATTTTTTTTTCATTGTATTTCACAGGTTGTTATAATGAGGGACTACCAGCATGAAAATGTGGTGGAGATGTACAAGAGTTACCTTGTTGGGGATGAACTTTGGGTTGTAATGGAGTTCCTTGAGGGAGGTGCTTTGACTGACATTGTTACACACACAAGGTGCAGTATGAAACAAGTGGTTTTAATATAAAAAGTCTTGAAAACTTGAGTATAGTAAACAAATTTACTCTATTAATAAAAATTAATTATTAACATTTGTGTTGCTTTATTTTTTTAGGATGAATGAGGAACAGATTGCAGCAGTATGCCTGTCTGTATTGAAAGCACTCTCTGTCCTACATGCCCAAGGTGTCATTCACAGGGACATCAAGAGTGATTCAATTTTGTTGACGCATGATGGAAGAGTAAGTTCTCAAATTTGTCTCTTCAGATTTTTCTAAATAGCAAAATATACTAGATGTCGAAACAATTCAGATTCTAAGTCTGTTTCTGTTGGTATTTCTCCTCAGGTGAAGCTCTCAGATTTTGGCTTCTGTGCTCAAGTGTCAAAAGAAGTGCCACGTCGCAAATCATTAGTAGGAACCCCTTACTGGATGGCCCCAGAGCTCATCTCTAGACTGCCTTATGGGCCAGAGGTAATCGGTCATCAGTCTTTATTTTTGCCTTTGATGTTTAACAAGGAAATTTACAAAGTAGTTATAAATATTAAGATGCAAGGTACAACCATGCATTTCATGTACTTAAAATTAGATGTAAACTTAGCAGTAATACAAAGATAAATCAGAATTGAAGGTAATTTGGAAAATTATGTGGTAATTCAATGGATAGAAGCTGGCACAGTACAACACCTTCGTGAGGGCTTATGGGCAGATCAAACACACACAGCACAGTGCTGCCTTTGAGCTAGTTGAAGCCAAGGTCAAATGAACATGGACTTTCTGTAATGAGATTTCTTTGGGCAGAGGGAGTGAATCCTGCTGAAATTCACTAAAGGATGTTGGCTCAGTATGAAAGTGAAAATAGCATGACTTAACAAAAACTTTATGAATGGGCAGAAAGGTTTAAAGTGGTAAGACAAAACAAAGCTTGATGTGGTTGACCATCAGCAATGCTCACACAAGCCCAGATCGATGTGGCAAATGCCGTCATCAGAGAAGAATGAAGGATTACATTGCCCACTGTTGCTGCAAATTTGGATATCAGTTATGAATCTATACATACCATAGTGCATGATGTCTTGGTGTACTGTAAACATTATGCAATATGGGTACCCAAAGAGCTCACTGATCTGCACAAGCCAACATCCTTAAGTGAATTTCAGTAGTTTTCATTCCATCTGTCCAAAGAAATCTCTTTATGGCATGGTGTTCAACAATGCTGCAGTCCCACAGCAAAGCGTCGATGTTCATTTGACCTTGGCTTCAACTAGACTAACAGCAGAGTATTTGATCTACCCATAGGAAATGAAGATCTTGTTGTATTGCGCCAGCATCAATCTATTGTGGTTACTACATAATTTTCAAATTGCTTTTACTTTTTGATTTACCCATGTAATAACATTATTATCAAAGCAGGAAAAAAATCAACAAATGACAATTTTTAATATGTAGTACTTAAAGGGTTAGTTGGTTAAAGGGAGACTCGGATATAGTTTCCCTCCATAATATTTGGGACAAAGACACATTTTTCCTTGATTTTCCATAGTTTACTCCATAGTTTAAAATTATAAATCAAACAATACAAACATGGTTAAGGTGCACATTGCAGACTTTAAGGGTATTTGCATGCATTTCAGTCACACCATGTAGAAATGACACTTATTATACATGGTCTACTCCAATTTCAGGCCACCATAATGTTTGGGACATAGCAATGGTATATTAAATGCTATATTAAAGCTGTCATATTTAGTACTTTGTTCCATAGCCCTTGCCTGCAATGACTGTCTGAAGTCAATTATTCACAGACATCATCTTCATCTTTTCTGGTGATGCTCTGCCATGCCTCTAATGCAGCCATCTTCATTTCCTGTTTGTTTCAGGGTCTTGTCCCCTTAATTTTTCTCTTCTGCATATTGAAACCATGCTCATTTGGCTTTAAATCAGTTGACTGGTTTGGCCATTCAAGAATTTTCCATTTTTTTTACCTTTGAAAAACCTCTGTGTTGCCTTAGCAGTGTGTTTAGAATCTTGTTGTAGGATGAAGCAGTGACCAATGAGTTTGGAGACATTTACTGGAACATGATCAGATAAGATCTATACTAATAAACGGCAAAGCCCTCACTCACTGACTGACTGACTGACTGACTGACTCATCACTAATTCTCCAACTTCCCGTGTAGGTAGAAGGCTGAAATTTGGCAGGCTTATTCCTTACAGCTTCCTTACAAAAGTTGGGCAGGTTTCATTTCGAAATTCTACGCGTAATGGTCATAACTGGAAGCTGTTTTTCTCCATTTACTGTAATGGAGATGAGCGTGAAACCCGTGGGGGCGGAGTTTCGTGTGACATCATCACGCCTCCCACGTAATCACGCAGTAGGTAGAAAACCAGGAAGAGGCCCAAAAAGCGCTGAAGAAAACATGCATTATATAATTGAGAAGGCAGCGAAACAATAAGAAGCGAGCGAGTGACATATACAACCATATTCATGAGTTCTGCTACTT
>JANRMT010062796.1:82367134-82387791 GCA_026402145.1 Polypterus bichir lapradei
ATTGACTCTAACCTTGACCCACCCCCCCCCCCATCCCACCTGGCACACACTTCTTTATTATCACAGAGTATCAGAAGGTACAGCACATATCCTGTCCAGATCAGGCTTAGTAGCCCATAAACCTACAAACACTCTGCGCACTTTCCTTTCTAAATGCTACAAGCAGGAAATCAGCAGCAGAGACACAGAATGTGGTTTACAGCACACCCTCCCATTCATTCCCAGTTGTACACATGGGACAAACCTCAGAAACATTTGCCACATGTACACAGGAACATCATAATACAGGCAGAAGAAAGGACCCATGGTCTCTTATTTACACATATACAAGTCCGACTGGACATAGATTTAAATGGGACTTGGTGCAAGTGAAATTCAAGGCTAATATTAAAAAGTGTCAAAGAGCTGGTTGAATCGTGGCTATCTAATGAAAACGCTATTAACAGACATTTGGACGTGAACTTAGCATATGCAGGCTTGAAATAGAGAACATGCAAATAATAAATAAGACCAACACCCAATGAACCCCACCTCATCAATATATATGCACAAAAAACACTCTTAAGTCCAAAGTTGTAGTGTACATGAGGAGCGGGGAAGACATTGGAAGGCAGATTGTTTTATCAGTGAAGTAAGATGGTACTATCGTGAAAGCAAAAAAAAGGTTTTAAATCTCACCCTCTGAAAACTGGTTAGCCTGGGTGTAATGAGTCTTAAAAAAGCGTGTAGGTGGCCACCTCACTAACTTTGTCCATACCGACAGCAGGAGGGTTGTTTCTACCTTTTATTTTTGACTGGCGTTGATAGAATCTTTCTTTCCAGTCTTTGCCTTAATTGTACTTGCTACGCAGATCGGCCATTCCTCCAGATTACTTCTTTCCTTCTCCCCAGTTAAATTTTGGCAGTCAGACCCATCTTTGGTTCATGACCGGAACAGTTTTAGATGAACCCTTCCAGATTCCACCCACAAAGGGTGATGCTGTAAATCACTACCTTTAAGTTCACAGAACTGTCCGGTAAGAAGTTCCTCCACTTGTATTTAGATGTGAGGGATCCCAGGCAGTGACAAGCAGCACATAAAAAAAGAACAAAGTACAATACAAAGTGCATAAGTAAAATAGTATTGTTACAATATATATCTTATGTGGTAGTGCTACACCATATATAATATGTGTGTGTGTGAAGCGTTGTCATTTCTACATGGTGTGACCAAAATCTGTGCTGATACCCTTAAATTAAAGCCTGCTATGTGCACTTTTTTCTCATTGCAGATTGTTTTATTTGTAACTTTAAACTGTGGAGCAGAGGGTTAATCAAGGAAAAATGTGTCATGATCCAAAACATTCTGTAGGGGATAGAGAGAGAGTCCAACCAATTCCAAATGTAGCTAGCTGTAAGACCATTTGTAGAGGGGGATCTATTAGTAATCTCACAGAGTTCTGTTACTTATAGGTATGTGTTTTACTGGGAAATGTCTGCATGAATTTTGTTGTGTTTGAGAAAATATCTCCATTGATGAGAAAATGTCTATGTTAATATCTACCTTATTAAGTGCAACATTTTTTTGTGTTATCTCCCGAATATAGTTTAAATGTATCTTGCCTTGCAGAAGCTATATAAAGGTTATTGTTATTCTGGAGCTAAATGATTCATTCATTTACTTGATAAGAATATACACTCAATCATCTGATTTAATATGCCGAGTATATTCATTGACTAATAATATTACCAACATTATTATACTTCTGTTTCCTCTAGGTTGATATTTGGTCTTTAGGTGTTATGGTGATAGAGATGGTGGATGGAGAGCCACCATATTTTAATGAGCCACCACTTAAAGCGATGAAAATGATCCGAGATAACCTACCACCCAAATTAAAAAATCTCCACAAGGTGGGTAACTTTGCAATATAGCCACAACAAACTATGAAGTAAATTGTGTCTTTAATTATTATGTACATTTGCTGTTGTAAGATTTACAACAGCAAACACCCCTGTGATATTACATTGTTACAAGAAAGTCTATAATAACTATAAGCTTTGTTGATTTGCATCTATCTTTTGTTACAGGTTATTAGTTTATACTTACTTTACTCTTTTCATTTACTTACTATACTTTACTCCAGAATTGCTCACTGAATTGGTTTACAAAGGTCACAAAAAATACTTGCTTTAAAGGGAAAGTGCAACAGCCACACTATGTCTCTGGTTAGGTCAGGTTGGGGAGCATGCACTGGTACAGCACGTTACCTCACCCTCCACATGACTAAACAGCTTGGGATCCTGGATGGAAACCCTCCCAGGGAGACACGCTGTCCAGTCCCACCCCACCCCCTGGAAATGACCATCTGTCTGCCGCAGCTAAGTGTTATGTGGATGTCCGCTTGGCCTGGTCCAGCCGCTCGGGTCCACAACAAGGAGGATCCTGTGAGCCAGATCACCCCTGGGGAATCGTGCCACATGGTCATAGTGCTGTAACTGATGCTCCTTCACAATGCAGGTTATTATGCCTAATTTGGGACTCCGTGAGCAATTGCTTGTTTGACACAAAGTCAAACCAGCTGTACTCAAGGATTCTCCAAAGAGATGCAGTACCAAGGGAGTCCAGTCTTCGTCTCAGGTCACTGGATAATGTCCATGTCTCGCAAACATATAGCAAAACAGGAAGCACCAGGACTCTAAAGACTTGGACATTCGTCCTTTTACAAAAATATATCAGGAGAGTCACCAGACACATGAATGTCGCTGCCGAGGCAAGTAAGCTTCTTGACAATGTAGACACTCCCTCCGCAGACAGACACACTGCTGATGGCTGTGTCTAAGAAGCCACTAAAGGCAAGAGTCCTGCTTTTTATCCAGGATATTCGCAAGCTCAGACACTCAGACTCCTCACTCACTCTCTCGAAAGCCCCGATCAGAGCTTCCCATTGTCTCAGAGAAAATCACAGCATCGTTGACAAAGTCAAGATCAGTGAATCTTTCTTCACCAACTGATGCCCCACATCCACTGGACCCCCACGACCCTGTCTAACATCCAGTCCATGCAAGCACTGAATAGAGTAGAAGCAAGAACACATCCCTGATAAACACCAGAATCAACTGGGAAAAACACAGAGGTTCTGTCTCCACTCTGCACAGCAGTCACAGTTCCAGTGTACAGGCTGGCCATGATATCCAGCAACTTTGGGGGGATCCTGCAAAGTCTCCAGATGTAAAACAGGCCTGCTCAATCAACTGATGTGTGGCTAATGACAATTCTGTACAAACATAAAGAACCCTGGTCATATTCAGTTCCTGCCTTGTGCCCAGTGCAGCTGGGATAGGCTCATCCACTTTAATATCTTATTTGGATTAAGAGTTTTAGGAGTTGTGCAACTTTAAATGTGTGTGTTTTAATTGGCTAAACTAGAGGAGATACAGAGTGGAATATTAAATATTGTATGGGGGTTGTTTTGTGGTGAGTGTTGTGTGGAGTTCCAGGTGGGTCCCATTTATTTTTCAGTTTTAGTAATAACATTTAGTAGAGATCAACTCTTTGTCACTTCTGTTTACTGAACATTCAGCAGTTGGTATTGGGCATTTAATAATTGAAATAGATCTTCATACATTATAAAATCAGTCAGTATGGATTGTTAACGATTACTGTTAGCAACTCTAAAACACAATAATGCTAGTCTCTATCAAACCTCAACCTTTCAACTTCCTACTTAAGTGCGTTCATATGGGTCTCCTGTTGAAGTAATTGGGGAAAAGTGCAAGGTCGCTATTGGTTTGTTACTTTGTCTGCAAAGAAAGCAATAAAAAAATAACTATTTTTTAATATATAAAAACAATAGGCTACAGGTGAAAGGTCAGCGTCACATCACTTACAACTCTTACAATTCAAGTAGATTTGTTTTGTACAAATTGTAATTCCAAGTTCATTGAGCGTTCATATGGTACACCATATGCACTTCAAAACAGACTATTCAATTGAAGTTAAGCATGTTTGGGCCTGGCCAGTACTTGGATGAGAGACCATCTAGGAAAAGCTTGGGTTGCTCCTGGAAGAAGTGCTGGTGAGGCCAGCAGGGGGTGCATGTCCTGTGGTCTGTGTGTGGATCTCAATGCCCCAGTGTAGTGATGAGAACACTGTGTTGTAAAAATGGTGCTGTCCTTCTGATGAGTTGTAAAACCAAGATCCTGACTCTATGTGTTCATAAAATAACCCTGGGCATCCTTTGTAAAGAGCAGGGTGTATCCAGATATCCAGGCTAAATTGCCCACTACAGTCTAGTCATTCTGCCCCCCTTATTCATGCCCAGTTTCTAATTGACTATCTCTCTCTTTCTCTCTCTCACCACTTCAGCTTTTAAAAGCTAATGTGTGGTGGTGATGTCTGCCATCACGTCGTCCAGGTGGTTGCTTCACATTAGTGGTGACTTACTGACGTGCTTTTAGTAGTGAGAAAATCACAATAGAAATGTAAAGAAAAGGTCGTTAACAAAGCATGCTGTTTCACTCTGTTAATAGTCTGGTACCCTGCCCACAGATGAGTATTACCTTGTGTCCAGTCTATTTTTCTTATGTTTTTGTGTATCTTTTTGTTACTTTTGCAACAATTATTGTTGTTTGAACAAAATTTTTATTTTTTTTTTTTTTTAACCCACTCATCCGTTTTCTCGGTACATTTAAGTCCAGCAAAAGCCTGTCTTGGCTGCATTAAATGGAAAGCTAGCATCATTCTATTGCTTGGCACACTTATCTGAATGATAACACATACACAGCACTACTTTCTTTGAAGGCAACGTAAAGGTCACAAGTTTAAATTACTTTTTTTTTATTTCTTTAATAAGCAATCACAATAACAATGTGCAAGTGGGACAAAAACTCACTTAGATACACAGACCGAAATGTACACTCCACACAGACAGAGTGACCATGCTCAGGAATCGAATGCAGCAGTGCTAGCCAATATGCTTTGCATTTTCCATAATGTTAGCTGTGTGCTAAAGAAAACAAAGCAAAGTGCTTTGATCAGCCTTTGGACCACCTTGGTTCATCATAATATATTAGCTATAATATGTTAGATATGATACATGTTTCCAAAACAGCCACTTAGGATGTTTATAAGCTGCTTTGTCACACAATTTCATATTAATATTTTAGAATGTACTATTGCATTGGTACATTTTATGCACAATAAGAGCAATGTTTGTACTACTTTACAGGATGTATTCTTACTAAAGGATGAAAGCATTATACAGTAACATTTTACAAATAAAGCATTACTGCGCTCTACTGTAAGTCACTGTGTTAAACACTGGGATGCATAAAATGTTTATAAATTATTAGTTGCTCTATGACAAAACAATATTTAGCTACAGAATTACAACATTTTGTTTTACCTTGTAATGTGTCATTCAAGATATTGAAAGGTACAATTAAATGAACAGTGGGCAACTTAAATTCTATAATAAAAAATGTTGCTGAGCATTGACCGGGACTCTCATGCTCTGTTTGCAGTTCAGATGAGCAGCATGCCAACTTAGGCTTTGACTGCCCTACCTGGTAGTTTCTCAAGCTGGTGCAGTTGCTTTACTGAAATTTTCTGAAGCAGTGTGATCTTTTGCAAGCTGTTGCTGGTAGTCCTCCATGATGTAACGCAGTGTTCATCACACATTTTGAACAGCTGCCTCTGCAGAATATTTTAGAAGCACTTCTTGCTTGATTTGATTGTATGAATACGTTTTGGTATCCAGCATTTGGGCTCAACAGTAACTTTTAATAGTATTTGCCAGACTTGGCAACCAGGCAGCACCTTTTGGAGTAATTGAGATGCTATGGAATTGTATGTCAGCTTGCTTTACCTGCTACTTTAAAGCATTTCAATATGAAGCACAATCACTTAACATCACAGAGTTTCTTCTTTGTGCACACTAATTCATTGTGTCGTGTAGTTTGTTCAAATCTTGTTTATGAGTGAGGATTGATGCTGGTATAGTTAGGTAACAAGCAATTGTTCAAAAATGTTTTCACAGCTACAGTTGTGCTTGAAAGTTTGTGAACCCTTTAGAATTTTCTATATTATCTATGCATAAATATGACCTAAAACATCAGATTTTCACTCAAGTCCTAAAAGTAGATAAAGAGAAACCAGTTAAACAAATGAGACAAAAATATCATACTTGCTCATTTATTTATTAAGGAAAATGATCGAATATTACATATTTGTGAGTGGCAAAAGTGAACCTTTGCTTTCAGTATCTGGTGTGACCCCCTTTGCAGCAATAACTGCAACTAAACGTTTCCAGTAACTTTTGATCATTCCTGCACACCGGCTTGGAGGAATTTTATCCCATTCCCCTGTACAGAACAGCTTCAACTCTGGGATTTTGGTGGGTTTTCTCACATTAACTGCTCGCTTCAGGTCCCTCCACAACATTTCGATTGGATTAAGGTCAGGACTTTGACTTGGCCATTCCAAAACATTAACTTTATTCTTTAACCATTCTTTGGTAGAACGACTTGTGTGCTTGGGGTCGTTGTCTTGCTGCATGACCCACCTTCTCTTGAGATTCAGTTCATAGACAGATGTCCTGACATTTTCCTTCAGAATTCTCTGATATAATTCAGAATTCATTGTTCCATCAATGAAGGCAAGCCGTCCTGGCCCAGATGCAGCAAAACAGGCCCAAACCATGATACTACCACCACCATGTTTCACAGATGGGATAAGGTTCTTATGCTGGAATGCAGTGTTTTCCTTTCTCCAAACATAACGCTTTTCATTTAAACCAAAAAGTTCTGTTTTGGTCTCATCCGTCCACGAAACATTCTTCCAATAGCCTTCTGGTTTGTCCACATGATCTTTAGCAAACTGCAGACAAGCAGCAATGTTTTTTTTGGAGAGCAGTGGCTTTCTCCTTGCAACCCTGCCATGCACACCATTGTTGTTCAGTGTTCTCCTGATGGTGGACTCATGAACATGAACATTAGCCAATGTGAGAGAGGCCTTCAGTTGCTTAGAAGTTACCCTGGGGTCCTTTGTGACCTCGCCGACTATTACACGCCTTGCCCTTGGAGTGATCTTTGTTGGTCGACCACTCCTGGGGAAGGTAACAATGGTCTTGAATTTCCTCCATTTGTACACAGTCTGTCTGACTGTGGCTTGGTGGAGTCCAAACTCTTTAGAGATGGTTTTGTAACCTTTTCCAGCCTGATGAACATCAACAACTCTTTTTCTGAGGTCCTCAGAAATCTCCTTTGTTTGTGCCATGATACACTTCCACAAAGTGTTGTGAAGAGCAGACTTTGATAGATCCTGTTCTTTAAATAACACAGGGTGCCCACTCACACCTGATTGTCATCCCATTGATTGAAAACACCTGACTCTAATTTCACCTTCAAACTGCTAATCCTAGAGGTTCACATACTTTTGCCACTCACAAATATGTAATATTCGATCATTTTCCTTAATAAATAAATGACCAAGTATAATATTTTTGTCTCATTTGTTTAACTGGTTTCTCTTTATGTACTTTTAGGACTTGAGTGAAAATCTGATGATGTTTTAGGTCATATTTATGCAGAAATATAGAACATTTTAAAGGATTCACAAACTTTCAAGCACCACTGTAAAAGCAGTACTTAATTAAGAGTTGAAGTTTAAAGTGCAAGATAGTTATTTTCAGAAGACTTTCAACAGGTTGCTTTGGAATACATCCTTCACTTAATCAATATTTTAATCTTTGAATAAAAAGTAACAATTATTGATTGTAAAATATATTGGTGTTTAGTGATTTCATTAGTGTTGCAGTACTTTGAAGAAACAATCAAAAAGTGAGCACATTTTTCAAACAAATGCAGTTTTTACTTCACGTTTGTCTCTCTGAAGGAGCTAAAGGAGATTTTTTTACTATTCCTGTTACCTGCACACCCTTGCAGGGTGGTTAATTGTTAGTTTTTTTTACTTGCCTTACTGTCTTACCTGCATGAAGGAATGCCAGGAAATACAATTTTATAGATTATTTTAATCATTAAACAGCAATTGGCCAGTTATACACAGATCAGCCAGTTACGCATAATAAGCAAAAGCTACACCAAAAACTGGAACATCACTAAAGTGGCTGACATTCATGGCAACGAGAGACCAAAAAATGGTTTCCAGTTGCCCTCCAAATGGTGACTGGTAGCAGCCTGGCAACTGTTAATGTCAAGCCCTGCTGCACAGTAAGACTGCATTTGTTTTTTGCACATCAAGATTCAGGGAAAAATTATTCATTAAATAGATTAAACTTCTTTGTTTACCTATTTTTATTGCCTAATATTCAATCTGAGTTTTGCTTCAGAGTTTCCCTTGCTCTTAGTTTACGGTTCTATGGAAACAGTTTTGTTGTAGTAGTGTGGTGGTGCGCAATCTCTTTTCTGTAGAGAATATTCTAGAATGCTTTGCTTTCTCATCCAGTAGAATAATAACTTGAACAATTTAGCATCATTTTTTTTTCCTTAACTATGTCTTCCTCTCTTTATGCAACACATGGATATATTCAGGAATGACTTTATATATTCCGAAAATCATTGTAATTGCCTGTTTGGCACCCCATAGGGAACTGTATAATAGATATATAAAAAAACAGCTAAGGGGATAGATATATAGATAGATAGGAAGGAAAGGCACTATATGATAGGCAGACAGGGAAGCTGCTATATAATAATAAAATTGCTGTTATTACTATATAGATAGACAGGGAGTTCAGGCAGGCAGAATGGCATAGGTTAAAAAAAAAAAAAAAAAAAATTTCTCCCCAGCGGGGAATCGAACTCGGGTCTCTGAGGTAAGGCAAGTCTGCTGCACTCTGAGCGACAAAATCTTACCAGTATACCACGGAAGCTGTTGTTACATTCTTGAACCTTTTGTGAAAGTGTTTATTTGATCTTTGGCCTTCAGGCTTCACACATTTTATAGTTTTTCCCCAAATTTTTTTAACATTTATTACTAAAATATGAAAAAGTTTGTTTTAACAATGTGTTTACACAGATTACTGTAGAAACAGAACACACATGAAATGAGTGTGTTCCAAATAATCTATTATTTCCACTCTAAAACTCCACTTCACTCCCAAATAATCAATCAAGGCATGAGCTGGGAGAAGTTTGTGCACGTTCTAAGTCGGTGGGGAGATGGAATAGCCGGCTGCTTGCAGCTTGAGTTTAGCAACACATTTACAGTGCATCCGGAAAGTATTCACAGCGCATCACTTTTTCCACATTTTGTTATGTTACAGCCTTATTCCAAAATGGATTACATTAATTTTTTTCCTCAGAATTCTACACACAACACCCCATAATGACAAATTTATTAAATTTGTTAAAAATAAAAAAAACTGAGAAATCACATGTACATAAGTATTCACAGCCTTTGCTCAATGCACCTTTGGCAGCAATTACAGTCTCAAGTCTTTTTGAATATGATGCCACAAGCTTGGCACACCTATCCTTGGCCAGTTCAGCACATTCCTGTTAGCATCACCTGTCAAGCTCCATCAGGTTGGATGGGAAGCGTCGGTGCACAGCCATTTTAAGATCTCTCCAGAGATGTTCAATCGGATTCAAGTCTGGGCTCTGTGTGGGCCACTCAAGGACATTCACAGAGTTGTACTGAAGCCACACCTTTGATATCTTGGCTGTGTGCTTAGGGTCGTTGTCCTGCTGAAAGATGAACCGTCACCCCAGTCTGAGGTCAAGAGCGCTCTGGAGCAGGTTTTCATCCAGGATGTCTCTGTACATTGCTGCAGTCATCTTTCCCTTTATCGTGACTAGTCTCCCAGTTCCTGCTGCTGAAAAACATCCCCACAGCATGATGCTGCCACCACCATGCTTCACTGTAGGGATGGTATTGGCCTGGTGATGAGCGGTGCCTGGTTTCCTCCAAATGTGACGCCAGGCATTCACACCAAAGAGTTCAATCTTTGTCTTATCAGACCAGAGAATTTTGTTTCTCATGGTCTGAGAGTCCTTCAGGTGCCTTTTGGCAAATTCCAGGTGTGCTGCCATGTGCCTTTTACTAAGGAGTGGCTTCCGTCTGGCCACTCTACCATACAGGACTGATTGGTGGATTTCTGCAGAGATGGTTGTCCTTCTGGAAGGTTCTCCTTTCTCCACAGAGGACCTGTAGAGCTCTGACAGAGTGACCATTGGGTTCTTGGTCACCTCCTTGACTAAGGCCTTTCTCCCCCTATCGCTCAGTTTAGATGGCCGGCCAGCTCTAGGAAGAGTCCTGGTGATTTCGAACTTCTTCCACTTACGGATAATGGAGGCCACTGTGCTCATTGGGACCGTCAAAGCAGCAGAAGTTTTTCTGTAACCTTCCCCAGATTTGTGCCTTGAGACAATCCTGCCTCAGAGGTCTACAGACAATTCCTTTGACTTCTTGCTTGGTTTGTGGTCTGACATGAACTGTCAACTGTGGGACCTTATATAGACAGATGTGTGCCTTTCCAAATCCTGTCCAATCAACTGAATTTACCACAGGTGGACTCCAATTAAGCTGCAGAAACATCTCAAGGATGATCAGGGGAAACAGGATGCACCTGAGCTCAATTTTGAGCTTCATGGCAAAGGCTGTGAATACTTATGTACATGTGCTTTCTCAATTTTTTTATTTTTAATAAATTTGCAAAAATCTCAAGTAAACTTTTTTCACGTTGTCATTATGGGGTGTTGTGTGTAGAATTCTGAGGAAAAAAATGAATTTAATCCATTTTGGAATAAGGCTGTAACATAACAAAATGTGGAAAAAGTGATGCGCTGTGAATACGTTCCGGATGCACTATAGATGAGCAAAAGACGCTGGCAAAGTGGTGAGAATGGTTTTAAGAAGCGATTTAAGGTGGGACGGATCTACAAGTTTTTTTGTAGGCTCTGGTAATTCTAGTGTTAAAGTGAAGTTATTTTAATATTCTACATTACTCAGATGAATAACCACTTTATTAATGCTTTGTGTCATTAACACCAAAAGAAGCCTTTATTTTTGTTATTTAAGAGTAAATGAGTACATAGATGTGTTTTTTACAGAACCTAAAGTGTTACAAAAATATATTGTAAGTATCCCACTAGTTCAAGTTAAAGATTTATCTTATATTGCATCCTTAGATAATAAACTTGGAGAAAATAATCAACCATTGACATGGAAAGTGCAAGTTTTATGAAGTTTTAAACAAAAACAAGCTACACAGTGCTGTAATGCTATGTGGTACTTGTTGATTGGCATTTGGATTGACTGGAATTTTATTCTTTTAGATAGCTTGCTATCATGAAAAGGGCTACTAGCCACAATAGGATGGTGACCTTGTGACATTGGCAAGTTCTACCTTTTTTTTAAGCTCCCTCGCAGCTGACACTGAAGATGTTCATTTAAATAATGGATTGCCAGCTCACATTGCTGAATCTTGCTAACTCAGTGCTGTTACAGTTCTTGTTTCCTGCCCTTACCCTACTGATACTAGAGTCTGCACTTTAGCAGGACTTTGATTATTTCCCATGCCTGTTTAAAATCCATGTAATGAAATTCTTGAAAGATTCTGAGAGGTGCTGTATCAGATAAGTGTGACTGTAGCTTAGTGTTACTTTATGTTGAAATATGGAAAATTCTAGTGTCTAACATCTGATAAATAGAAAAAAAACATCATGCTGTCATTTGAAAGATAAAAAGCAAAACAACTAGTTAAGTGTTTGGAACTATGTTGTTCGTAATAAACAGAACCGTGCTTTAACTGACTTTAAGTGCTCACAGCATACAGCTGTTTTAAAGTGGAAATCTCACAATAGTAGGCACAACTTAAGGTCATTTCAGGAAAGTTGTATGGCATCATCTGCAAAATGCCAGTCAGCAAGACATTCTTTCTCAGATGCCTGGAACCAACCATTCAATTGGCAGTTACAGCTGCAAAAGTCGTACATCCGTTCAATTATAAAATTGTAGATTATAATTGAAAATATATCTTTTATCTTTGCTGTGTTAATATCTTTACAATTTTTATTTATTTTTTAAAATGTTTTACACCTACATGAGATCACACCTTTACCAGTGTACAAAGTAGGTTCTGAAAATTACTGCATCCTCTCTGTAGAAAGGCAAAAATGAAGTCTTAACAGCCAGTTGAACTAAAGGAAAGTTTTCTTATGGTAGAGCCACTGACTGCCAATTGATGACAATACTTTAATTAGTATTTGTGAGCTTTTGTTGTGTTTGACTTCATCCTCTGTGCCAAATAGCTACCCAGTGACAAGTTACCATCAGTCTGTGGAGTCCAGACCACCACACCAGAATTCTGTTACAACTATTGCTGCACCCTTTATGTTGTGTTGGAAAAGTCTTCGTAATAAGTTTCACTAGTTATCATGATAATTAGGGATTTTAAAGTTAACTAGTTGTACATTCAAACACTTTGAGGCTGACCTTGTTGCCCAAGTGGTTACACGTGAACACTTTTTTTTAGGTAAAAGCTAGTGTGAAAACACAACTTTTGTTGCAAAATTTTACAAAATGTTTTCAAATGTGTAGTGATTGTTATATTTCTTCACAGTAAATGTCCGACTTTAATTTGATTTGATATTTATCTGAAATTTGAATGTTTTCATGTAGATGCTTGAATTTATTCCCACAACTGTGTTGAAATTATTTTCATGCGACTCTTGAAATGTCCTGGAGAGTAGAAGGGTTGTGAAACAACCATCTGATGGAGTGGTACCCCAGCCATGATGGGTCTTTCAAGCATGTATTGCTGGCATAGGATCTAGTGAAGAGACCTAATACTGTATAGTAGTTTGATTTTGCAAATAATGTGCATTTGGACATCGATGCATTACTGAGAATTGATATTTTGTTTAAGTAACAATCAACAATTGTACAGTGTCAAGAAGTGGAAAACTACTTGTATAGGGTGGGGAGTATTGTTGTACAATGACCATCTGCACCAGGTATGGATGGGCTTGGGTACTACCTACAGTGTACAGGTGGGTTTGTGTTCAGCTATGGGCAGACTTGGGTTCGTTTTGATTACCCTTGCAAAGCTATAGTTATGAGGCAGACTCTGGCAGTCTATTCATATCACCAATATCGTCAATCCAGTAAAGGGCAAACTGCCATAAATACTGTTATCATCTTCTTTATTGATGTGTTTGTGTTTTACACTAAATTTCTTTAACAACCATTTAATCATAAATACATTTGTTATTTTCTAGCTAAATAACTAAGAGAACCCCTTTTGATTTGTTGTAATCACTTTGCATACTGAGAGGGGATGACAGAAGGTGAACAGCACAGTGTATTTAAGTGACTTAATGATTAAAGTAAAAAAATATATATTTGTTTTTTAATTGTGGTATCAGACTCATTTGTATTATTTTATTTTTTTTTAACACAAGTGATTCACAACCATACTTTATTTGCAGATGCTATAGAATGCAATGGTAATATTGAAAAGATGCTGTTTTTCAGGCTGCCTGTAACCACAGTCAGAAAAGCTTGCTTGTATTTTCAGGTATAGCAGTCATTCAATGTCAGGTTCTTAATCGCTTCCATCAAAGTCTAGTATACTACACTACCAGTATGTTCATATCAAGTAACAATATGATTTGTGAAAATTTTGATTTTTATGTGGTTTCCATAACTTGAGAGTATTCCAGGCATCACTTTCAATGGTCTTTCAACTGCTTGTGCAAGAACAATATAAACTGATGGCAGCAGTGTGCCTCAAATGTCTGAACCTTAAAAAAGCTTCTGTGGAACTTTAGTAAGTGCATTGGAAGTTGTAGTAATAGAAATGCCACATAACTGCAATCCTTCAAAGCCAAAGGGGTCTCCAGAACATACTCAAAATTGTTAATGCTGTAGAAGTCCAGTTCATGATCTTCTCCCAAAATATTTCTGACCAACTACTGCCTGAACGTGACACACAACTGCTAACGTATAGCTCACTTCAGGCAGCGATAGAATTGAGGTTCCATATCTCTATTATAAAAGAAAATCTTGAGACGCGACTATTGCCAAGAGATTTTTTCAAGTCCCGCCCTCCTCCTCAACCATTTTCAACCACTCCCACAGTCCTCTCACCTCTCATTTGTGTGACAGAGTCTGACAGAGTTCCTGTGCTCCCAGCTCTTAAAAAATTTTGTTTTCCTCACTTTAAGTTCACAATAAAAGAAGACGTATTATGTCCAAATCTTATTGAAGAATTTCAATAGGGTTATCAACAGAAAAAAATGAGTATACAGGCAATCCTAGCATGAGAAACGATGAAATCAAATTTATGTGAAAATTGTCCTTTGGTTACACGGCAAATTGGTTAAATGTGTATCAAAAGACTATGCTGAAACAGTTGGTGGTGATGGTGCGGAAGGTGCGGAAAACACCAACTTACCATATCCCGTAGAATATGTACAACCATTAACACTGTCCGGTCTTCCACCGGCTGAATTACTGTTGGAGGAAGGATGTATTGGAATGTTATTGAGTGATGGGCTATACAATAGGACAAGATTAGTTGTATTCAAAATTAGTTGAACAATTCTGACATTTAAAATTTTAAAAGGTGACAAGAAAGGTAATGTAGTACATCTTCCACAGATACCATTAGACATCAAAGGAGATCTTGATATGCCATTCGTATTCAAACATTTACAGTTTCCCATTAGAATAGCTTTTGTTATGACAACAAATCACAGGGACAAACATTCGAAAAAGTTGGTTTATTTATTAGAGAGAAAGAAACGATATTCACTCATGGGTAGTTGTACGTTGCATTGTCACGATGTAAGTCCAAACACGGAATCAAAATTCAATGCGATATTGACGAAAATTTTATTAAAAAAAAATTGTTTTTACTTAAGTTTTTAAAGGGCGGCACGGTGGCGCAGTGGTAGCACTGCTGCCTTGCAGTAAGGAGACCTGGGTTCACATGTTTGCATGTTCTCCCCATGTCAGCGTGAGTTTCCTCCCACAGTCCAAAGACATGCAGGTTAGGTGCATTGGCGATTCTAAATTGTCCCTAGTGTGTGCTTGGTGTGTGGGCTTGTGTGCCTTGTGGTGGGTTGGCGCCCTGCCCAGGGTTTGTTTCCTGCCTTGCACCCTGTGTTGGCTGGGATTGGCTCCAGCAGACCCCCGTGACCCTGTGTTAGGCTATAGCAGGTTGGATAATGGATGGATGGATGGATGGAAGTTTTAGAGTAAAAGTGTAAGTTTAAAAAGTATTTGCGTGTTACTTTCAAAGCCAAACAAAATGAATACGTTTAACACAACGAATACCTCTAACACAACATGAAACCTAATTTTCTTTCAACTTATTACGTTTTACTATTTTCTAATATGGTTAATTACTTGCTGTAATGTAAAATAGTTCAATTATGCATATGTAACAATTCCCATGAAAATAACAATCTGTTTAAATTGTACATCCACTTACCCATATGCAAGTGGCATAGTACGTAGCGCCTGCCTGGGATTGGCAAGAGAAGCGAGCAGATGGCAGAGCCCCCAAGTACTATATAGTGGTGGACTAGAACATGAAAAGGGACTGTAAGGATAAATCAAACTGGGAAAGACTAGAAGTTTCCACCTATTTCATTAGTCCACATTGGATGAGACCTCTTTGCAGTCCACATTGGATGAGACCTCTTTGCAGTCCACTTAAGGAGACTTGTGGTGTTGATATACATTTCCTTTCAAAGCAGACTGCATATTTTACCTGTGGGTGTGCGATGAGCACATTACCAGTCCCCTCCATAATTCCTTACTCAACTTCTGTACAGTAATCCCTCCCTATATCGCGCTTAGACTTTCGCAGCTTCACTCTGTCGCGGATTTTATATGTAAGCATATCTAAATATATATCGCAGATTTTTTGCTGGTTCGCGGATTTCTGTAGACAATGGGTCTTTTTATTTCCGGTACATGATTCCTCATGTTGGTTTGCCTAGTTGATTTCATACAAGGGATGCTATTGGCGGATGGCTTAGAAGCTACCCAATCAGAGCACGTGGTCAAGTTCCTGGGTGCTGATTGGCTCAGTGACGGAGAACAGCATTCGATTCTGCTT
This sequence comes from Polypterus bichir lapradei, assembly GCA_026402145.1. Taxonomy (NCBI): domain Eukaryota; kingdom Metazoa; phylum Chordata; class Cladistia; order Polypteriformes; family Polypteridae; genus Polypterus; species Polypterus bichir. The sequence continues at coordinate 82,383,211 of JANRMT010062796.1, forward strand.
TGTGTTAGCCAGCATCTCACCTTGCTCATTCAGCATCAACGTGTTTCGCTGTGTAAAGAGTTAGCTTTTGTGCTCTTTTGTGTTTATCTTTGTGCATCGTCAAGCCCTTCGTTATGTCTCCAAAACAATTAACTCCTGCTACTGCTTCTGCTTAATATATCTAATATAACTGGGTAAGTAATTAAAATGAGTGCATTACTGTATATACAGTAAATATAAAATTGTTTGTTAAAATATGTATTATTACAATGTGTTTAAAACTGTATTACGTATTAAATAACTCCTCAATGATATACGATACATATGTTTGTGCGTAGTATATAAACAGTGTGTTTACACTGTGTCAACGAATCTTACCTAATATCTAAGAGAATATAAAGGGTTTATGCTGTATAACTGTGCGGGAAATGTTTATAAGAGTGTGGGAGGAGTTTATAAGGGCTTAAAATATATAAAAATAACCATATAAACATGGTTTTTACTTCGCAGATTTTCATCTTTTGCAGGGGGTTCTGGAACGCAACCCCCATGATCGATCACTGTACTTGGAAACATTATATAAGCTATTGATTTCTTTTTCCTTTGTGCTTGGTTTACTGTTAGGTTTTCTTTAAGTGAATTGAAACCACAGTCATTCTAGATCAAAAAAGCTTCTAAGAAAATAAGAAGTACACAGTTATGGCAAACAAAACAGTTGGTCATTGCCATCTATTCAAGTCTAACATGTTACAGGTTTTCTCCACCCGAACTTCAAAACCAAATCAAAGGAACATTTTTGCTCCAGAATAGATGATTGAATTGTTAAAATTTGCAAAGTTCTGCTCTATCGTCACTTAGATCTTTATTTTGTTCCATCATAGAAGATTGCATGATTAACCTCTGCTGCTTAATTGTCTTCATTGAAGACATGCTTATTGATTACAAACCAGTACCCATGTTACCAGAATTATTGTAATATAAAATGAGCTTCTAGGTTCCTGACAAGTCTACAGTATATTTGTACAGTGGCATGCTGCGGATTTTAGTGCATACTGAACAGTTTGTTTTTGAAGCTGTCGCTTGAGGTGTCTTTAAATTTAAACTGACCCATATTAACACTTTTTTTTTTGTTTACAGGTCTCTCCGTTGCTTAAAGGCTTCTTGGACAGAATGCTGGTACGAGATCCAGCACAGAGAGCAACAGCTACAGAGCTCCTTAAACATCCCTTCCTTACTAAGGCGGGCCAACCATCCTGCATAGTACCCTTGATGAGGCAGAACAGAATGAGATGAGAAACACTACACTTGGAGTAAATTTCCCCTCAGATTTGGGGCAGAGAAAACTTCAGGGAGCTCAAATAATAAGACGTTTTAATCAGTTGCCTTTATAACAGTTAAAAAATTACAGTTTTGTATTGTTTTTTTTTGTTTTGTTTTTTTTTACTTTCAATTTCTTTTTCCCCCCCTGAAGTGTTAATTCTCTTCCACTTTACAGTGTAGCAACACTCTGATTTAATGATCAATGAACCAAACATTCCTTGGAAGACTGGACTTGATAATAATAGTATATTTGGCCTTACTTGATACTTTACTGGAGCATTTTGAAGGGATCTGCTTAGTTTTTCACAAAATACAATGATAAAGCAGTCTAAAGCTTTAGTATTTTATGATGTGGAAGAGGAGGTCATTTAATGACATTTCACAAAAATTTGTTTTTATGAATGAAGCACATTTTCAGTGGTAAATTGATATGGAAACAAAAATCTGGATTTTTTTTTTTTTTTTGCAAAATTTGTTGTGAGAACACTACTGTTAATACTGACGGGACAAAACTAGATAGTTACTACTGACGAAGGAAAAAAATATATATATAAATATATATAAACTCTGGTAAAGTACTTTTATAAAGAACTATTTGTGTTATGAAGAGTTACACTACACAAGATTGACACTGGAATTGTTTTTTTCTTTTTTTATAAATATATTATAAATACATTTATATAATTCTTCTGTGAAAAGCTGGATTAGTTGTGTTTTTTTAATAGAAGCTGCACAGATGTAAAAATTGGTAAAATATTGAATTAAGTATGATTATCTGGGAGAGAGGAGCAATTTCTTTTAAAATGGCAAGGGATAGAGTTGATTGTCATTTTGTATATTTTGGTATGGTAGCCTTTAAAATTTGGCAGGTACTTTTGTTCTTATTATGAATTTGTTTTTTGTAACCAGGATTTTATTTTTCAACAGTGCAGAAAAAAATCATTCCATAATGAAAAGGTACATAATATACTTGGGGTTAAACATTATGACTAATTGTTTTGGAAGTAGCATGAAAGAATTATGGTGACATTAATAAGGCGGAGTAACATGTAGTCATAACCAGTACCGCTGTCTCATCTTTTAACAGTAAGTTGGCCTTGACATTAAACTGCTCTTGCAGGGCAGCTATGCGTGTTTTACTTTGTGACTCAGTTTCTCATATTTCAAGAAGCAATCAAGAAAGTAATGCTGTCACACTGTCTATACACTAGGAGATAGATGCTCAAGGAATTTGGTAATCGTGATTGATGTCTTTCAAAATTCCATTCAACTTATTATTTGGAATCAATTAACGGTGTAATTGTATTTTAATTATTAGAATATCCATAGAATAAATTGAAGTAAAAATTAAAGGGCAAATACAGTATTTCAAGAAAGTTGAGCTTAAAGTAAGCTGTGTATAATGTAATAAGGAACACTAATTCTTGTGTCAGTGGATACACAACACTACAGGACTGCTCACCTTTTAATATATGTTGTTAAATCTATTTATTTTGCTGAACTAGTACCTATTGATAACTGGTTTTACCCAAATTACAATGTGGTCGTCATTTACATTAAGTTTCTTGCCAGATTTTTTTTTTTTTTTGGGATGGATGTGCTATGTATGTATTTTTATCACAAAACAGTATTCTGTATTTGGATTGCTTTAAACTGGATGCTAATGTTTGATTGCTCTTTTTGTTTCCCCAATATTTAGTTTTTATCTGTTTTAGAAAAATGAAAAATGTTTGCATCATGGAGATTTAAATAGTTTTACAAATACAGTTTTAAAATGAACTGTGGACGACTATGTTCTTGTTTCACTAAAATGTTTAACTTTGGTCACACTTACGTAGTGTACTTTAGTATAAGTCTGAATTATAGTCAGTGGTGGCATTTAGTTATCAAATTACAAGCTGACGTAGCTCCACACAGCGTGGTAAGTTGCTTCTACCAAAAGAGTTTGGTATATTACGGCTGCAAATGTACAATTTTGTTAAATGCAGGGAGACAAAGTTTTTTGGGCCGAGATCTCAGAATGCTGCACATTGAAATTTTCAACCAGCGTAGTGAATGAACTCTTTTAGATTTGTAGTATTGAGTATTGTGAAAAGTTGTCCGTAAAGACAAAATGTAATTCCCGCCCTACTAAATACATAGGCTGAGTTCTCCATGTTTCCCTGGTATACGAGTTCTTATACAATAATAATGAGGTAGGACTGCAATTAAAGCTGAACACATCCTTATAGAGAAAAATATGCTAATCTATTAAACCTAACAAGAACATTTTATAACTCAATTAATTAATGTTACCTCCTGATTTGAATATGGAAACTTATCTGACGTCTCTGCAGTAGGACTGAGTATGTTGAGTTACAGCATAAATAAATATTACTTTGGGCGAGTCCTTGTGAGGTAAGTCCTTATGTTTGTGAAAGAGATGTCAACCAGCAGTTGAGGTTGGAGTTTTGTATTTAAAATATTGTTTGAATACATACAGACAGGCATTGGCACAAATGGACACTGCCATGATGTTATTTTGAATTATTACACACACAAGAAACATTTTTCAACATGATTTTCAAACACTGATAAAATATTTTGTGTTAATTTATTGGGGGGGGGGGGGAAACTGACATCCATCTTTACTTTATACTTGCCTCTAGTGATGGGTGAATCCTGTGGAGTTTGCTTCGCCATGAGTTCAGCAAAACCACTGAAACTTTGCTGAACTCCGTGAAATACACAGAAGTCAATGAGAAAGAAAAAACTGAAGTAGAGCTCCTTTATAACTTGTTCATAACTGGGCTTTGGCTAATCTGGCAAGCAAATCAGCCATACAGTGCTGGAGGACCAGCAGGGATCACTGGCAATACTTGTAACATTCTCATTATTTTCCGCTAATGTACCCCTCAAATGAAAATACTGCAAGTGCTTTGTGCGTTTGTAGGGTGGGAGGCTGGAGTACTGAAGTCACACGTACTCAAAGTAACCCCACAATAATCTTACAGGGCGCATGCTGTGAAGGCACATTGGAGGGAAAATGTTCAGCTTTGCTGGCCACAGTGTGAATTTTCAGAAAAATATTCTGCAAACAAGATCACCATTAAATACCAATAGTCAATCAACACTATTAGCCACACTACATATCGAAGACAATAGCAAATATTTTTAAAGTATTCTTTGTCTTGCTCTCTGCGGAGCTCCTTGATGCTTCACCTATTGTTTGATGTAACCTTTGTTCTCACTTATATACAGTAATCCCTCCTCGATCGCGGGGGTTGCGTTCCAGACCCCCCC
>JANRMT010062796.1:82388191-82452558 GCA_026402145.1 Polypterus bichir lapradei
TTACCTTTTCGGCAATCATTAACATCTTCTTCTTGCGCTTGGGCACGACACCTGAAGCAGTAGCAGATTGTTTTGGAGCCATAATGAAGGGCTTGACTATGCACAAAGATAAACACTAAAGAGCACAACTCTTTACACAGCGAAACACGTTGATGCTGAATTAGAGAGACGAGACTTCCTGGTTAAAACTGCATTCAGCACGCAGGAGCTCAACTGCGTGCTCTGATTGGTTAGCTTCTCAGTCAGGAGAACTTAACTGCGTGCTCTGATTGGTTAGCTTCTCAGCCATCCGCCAATAGCGTCCCTTGTATGAAATCAACTGGGCAAACCAACTGAGGAAGCATATACAGGAAGTAAAAAGACACATTGTCCGCAGAACCCGCGAAGCAGCGAAAAATCTGCGTTATATATTTAGTTTTGCTTTCATATAAAATCCGCGATAGAGTGAAGCCGCGAAAGTCGAAGCGCGATATAGCGAGGGATTACTGTATACTGTTCAATCATTTGTGATAGTCAATATTATACTAGCCATGTGCACCCAACTACGTTGCGCGTGTTAAAGTTGTCTGTGAAGGGCTCCCTGTTTAAACGCGGCTGCCAGTCGTGAACTGGGCCCTTCGTCGCACAGCATTATGCTTTTTTATAAGGGAAACAAAATTACAAAAGAAAACCCTTGGACATTGATTCGATAGGAACGGCCTACTTGGAATCACTGTCCGAATAGTAATTATGTGGTGGTGTAGGAGCATTCTGTCCGTTCACAGTCCGTCTCGTTTTCACGACGCTATCGTTTCCTCTCACGATGTCTTCTCAACCTTTCTCCAATCTCGCAGGTTGCTTTGTGGCAATCCAAAGAGTAAGGCAATATACACGGAGCAATGGTTATAAAAGAGGGACACATAGGTATCCAGGCTCTTTAAAGCATAAATAGAGATCACTTGACTGACATGTGAGCAAGGCACAGTACAACTATGAGACGCGTAGCTCTCGCCGGCTACAACATAACAATAATAATTTCCGGAACGTGCTGTTACGTTGTCAATTCATTTTACCCACTGTCTTTCTTTCATCCATATGTTACGTAGGCACGTACCTTTTATCTTCGGCAATTTCATTCTCTAACCAGGCCTCAGGAGCTAACCAGCATAACACTGTCCACCACCCCTTTCGTTATTCCGGCACATTGTTAACATCCGTGAGTAACAACAAAGTACTAAACTGTAAGGTGGTCTACGCATGCGTGGAATTTGCAGACAAACAAAGATCAAGATCTAAATGAAGATCTCTTTAGTTAATTTAAAGCACAACAATTTGTTTAGTTTGAATGTCTGTGTTTTGAGGTGTGACTGGAGTACTACAGTCTTCAGTAGTATAAGCCTGGAGGAGATTCTTAATGCAATGCCTATGTTTTAGCTGTCTCTCTACTGCCATCTAGTGCTTCTTCTAATTCATTCGCGGACAAACAAAGATCAAGAGCCAAATGAAGTTTATATATAGAGATTACAGTACAGTCATGGCCAGAAGTTTTGAGAATGACACAAATATTAATTTTTATGATGGCAATTTGCATATACAGTGATCCCTCGCTATATCGCGCTTCGACTTTTGCGGCTTCACTCCATCGCGGATTTTAAATGTAAGCATATCTAAATATATATCACGGATTTTTCGCTGGTTCACGGATTTCTGTGGACAATGGGTCTTTTAATTTATGGTACATGCTTCCTCGGTTTGTTTGCTCAGTTGATTTCATACAAGGGACGCTATTGGCGGATGGCTTAGAAGCTACCCAATCAGAGCATGTATTACGTATTAAATAAAACTCCTCAATGATATACGATATGCTTCCCGCGCGGTGCTTGATTGTTTGCTTTTCTCTGACTCTCTCACTCTCTCTGCCTGACGAGGGGGTGTGAGCAGAGGGGCTGTTTGCCTAGAGGATTCACATTGCTCCCTTCTTTGCGGCCGGCCGCTTTATCGCGATGCTTAGGCATACTTAAAAGACAAAAAGCACATATTGATTTTTTGATTGTTTGCTTTTCTCTCGCGCTCTCTCTCTGACATTCTCTGCACCTGACACGCATTCCTTTGAAGAGAAGATATGTTTGCATTCTTTTAATTGTGAGAAAGAACTGTCATCTCTGTCTTGTCATGGAGCACAGTTTAAACTTTTGACTAAAGGGTGTTATTTCATGTCTAGAGGGCTCTAATAATGTTAACAGTGTGGGAGAGTTTATAAGGGCTTAAAATATATAAAAATAACCATACAAACATATGGTTTCTACTTCTACTTATTTTCACCTATCGCGGGGGGTTCTGGAACGCAACCCCCGCGATCGAGGTGGGATTACTGTAATCCTGAATGTTATGAAGAGTGATCAGATGAATTGCAATAAATTGCAAAGTCCCTCTTTGCCATGAAAATGATCTTAATCCCAAAATAACTCGTTTCCACTGCTGTTGTGAAGAAGGCTTCAGGGTGCCCAAGAAAGTCCAGCAAGCACCAGGACCGTCTCCTAAAGTTGATTCAGCTGCAGGCACCACCAGTGCAGAGTTTGCTCAGGAATGGCAGTGTAAGTGCATCTGCACACACAGTGAGGTGAAGACTTTTAGAGGATGGCCTGGTGGGTGTCAAGAAGGGCTGCAAAGAAACCAAGAAAAACGCCAGGGACAGACTGATATTCTGCAAAAGGCACAGGGATTGGACTGCTGAGGTAAAGTCATTTTCTCTGATGAATCCCCTTGCCGATTGTTTGGGACATCAGGAAAAAAGATTGTCTGGAGAAGAAAACATGAGTGGCGCTACCATCAGTTCTGAGTCATGCCAACAGTAAAGCATCCTGAGACAAGGTTCAGGGTTTCTTTATTAGCCATTTGTGCATAAAAGCAACAGTCCAGGCACACTGGGATTCTTGTGCAGAGCTCTTTCAGAGTCATCAATAGTAAACATCCATTATCCAACCCAATATATCCTAACTACAGGGTCACGGGGGTCTGCTGGAGCCAATCCCGGCCAACACAGGACACAAGGCAGGAAAGAAACCCTGGGCAGGGCGTAATAGTAAACAATAAAACAATATAATAAATAAGATGAATTATACCAACACTATACAAAAAGGTGGTAATATCTACACAAAAAATACAATTATATTGTACAGTTAAAATATTTCCCATTTTATCAGTCGTCATATCCATGACCAGTGAAGTGAGGTGGTGTAGGGTTATTTCACATGTTCAGTAATTTTGTTTTGCCATCAGTCTGACTGTGCTATTGACAAACCTTGTGTGAGTGATGATGCTGTCTGCTCTGCTGTGTCTCAGATCGTACGTATAGTTTTTGTGTCTCAGCAGAGAGTGAGCTGGATGGACTGAGTCCCTGATAATTCCCTCTGCTTTTTTCCGACAGCAAAGTGCATACATAGAGTCCATATGAGGAGGTTTTGTCCCTATGATCCTCTCCGCAGTCTTTATGACTCTTTGCAGAGCCTTCCTCTCTGCCTGTGTGGTGGTCCCATACCAGACGGTGTTGCCTGCGGTGACAATGCACTCCTCTGTAGGCCTGGGTGAGGGGGCGATGGTTCAGGCCGGCTTTCCTGAGCAGCCTAATGAAATAAAGCCTATGCTGGGCTTGTTTCACTGTGGCTGTGGTGTGAAGAGTCCAGCTCAGGTCTGATGTAACCTGCAGTCCCAGGAATCTCCACCTCAGTGCCCTTGATGATAAGAGGCTGTAGAGGGGAGAGGATTCTTCCTGAAGTCCAGTATTAGTTCTTTGGTCTTGTCTGTGCTGAGGATGAGGTCATTCTCCTCTCCATAGACAAGAATGTTGTTTACCAGGGTCCTGTACCCTGACTCATCATAATGAGCCCCAGGATGGTGGTGTCATCAGCGTATTTAATAACGATGGTGTTGTCCTGGGTGGAGATACAGGCCATTTATTTGTTGGGTTGTTTCTCAGCCAAGGCAGTTGGCTCACTCACAATTTTGCCTAAAAACACAGCCATGAATAAAGAATGGGACCAAAACTTCTCCCAATCATCCAAGAACAGTTTGGTGACCCACAATGCCTTTTCCAGCATGATGGAGCACCGGGCCATAAGGCAAAAGTGATAACTAAGTGGCTTGGGGAACAAAACATCAAAATTTAGGGTCCATTACCAGGACACTCCCCAGACCTTAATGTCATTGAGAACTTGTGGTCGATCCTCAAGAGGCGGGTGGACAAACAAAAACACAAATTCTGTCAAACTCTTGATTATGGGCTGCCATCAGTCAGGATTTGGCCCAGAAGTTGATGTGACAGCCTGCCAGGGTGAACTACAGAGGTCTTGAAAAAGGAAGAAGGGCCAACAGTGCAAATATCGACTCTCTGCATAAACTTCATGTAATTGTCAGTAAAAGCCTTTGAAACGTATGAACTTCTTGTAATTCTACTTCAGTACACCATAGAAACATCTGACAAAAAGATCTAAAAACACTGAAGCAGCAAACTTTGTGAAAACCAACTCTCATGTCATTCTCAAAACCTTTGGCCATAAGTGTATAATAAATTAAATCACGTCTCATTAGAAGCTAATCAATCAAGCAGATGAACAAACTCCGATGTTGTTGGCTCATCCAGTCCTTCCACTTCACACCCGCCGAGGTTTTTCTAAACGAGGTAGCACGCTGTTTGTTGTTAGTTCTGCTGTTTCAGTTTGTAGAGTTAATGCCCCTAAATTAGCTAAAAGCTCAGCTCGGAGGACAGGTAAGATTTTTTTGGCTAACATTTAGCTACAAAGTGGACCAATTATCTAAATTTGTAACCTAGATAATAAGATTTTTTTTTTTTTTGCAGTATATTTGGTTAGTTCATATTAATGAAACAGATGTGACAACTCTGCATTTAGGGCAAGCGGAGGTCTGCCCTCCAGTCCACCAGCAGGTGGTGCTGTTGTGCATAAAACCGAGTAGTAAACTCACTTCAGTAATTTAATGTTCTGCTAAAACAATTTCTGCAAATCCAGTTAGTTGTCGGCGTCCGATTATTCCAGTTTTTTATGATATGCTCAATACTTTTTTTTATCTAGAAACATATTTCTTGTTGGAGTATGTGAAATTTTCTTTATGCCTGGTCTTACTTGGTTTGGCCTTTTGGCCCTGTGCTTATGTGCAGCTTGAACTTCTCAGTTTTGACTTGGGGGTTTGGAGGCTTGAGCCCTTTTAAGTGACCTTGTGATTGAACTTTTGCAACACGATTTAAAGAAAGTGTGGACATTGCTGTTTTGGAATAGCTGACATCATCACAATGAGTAACACCAATTACTTATGTACAGACTTTTTTACCTCCTTGGTCTCATGTTGGATCACATTCATACCTCACATGAACTTCAATGTGGTTTGTTTGCTTGGTTTTCTTCTTCTTTCGGCTGCTCCCGTTAGCGGTTGCCAGAGTAGATCATCTTCTTCCATATCTTTCTGTCCTCTGCATCTTGTTCTGTTACACCCATCACCTTCATGTCCTCTCTCACCACATCCATAAACCTCCTCTTAGGCCTTCCTCTTCTCCTCTTGCCTGGCAGCTCTATCCTTAACATCCTTCTCCCAGTATACCCAGCATCTCTCCTCTGCACATGTCCAAACCAATGCAATCTCGCCTCTCTGACTTTGTCTCCTAACCGTCCAACCTGAGCTGACCCTCTAATGTCCTCATTTCTAATCCTGCCCATCCTCGTCACACCCAATGCAAATCTTAACATCTTTAACTCTGCTACCTCCAGCTCTGCCTCCTGCTTTCTGGTCGGTGCCACCGTCTCCAACCTGTATAACATAGCTGGTCTCACTACCGTCCTGTTGACCTTCCCTTTCACTCTTGCTGATATCACTAATCACTCCTGACACTCTTCTCCACCCATTCCACTCTGCCTGCACATTGTTCTTCACCTCTCTTCCACAAACCCCATTACTCTGTTCTGTTGATCCCAAGTATTTGAACTCATCCACCTTCACCAGCTCTACTCCCTTCATCCTCACCATTCCTCTGACCTCCCTCTCATTCACACACACTTATTATGTCTTGGTGGTCCTACTGACCTTCATTCCTCTCCTCTTTCTTCTCATATCTCCACCTCTCCAGGGTCTCCTCAACCTGCTCCGTACTATCACTACAGATCATAATGTTGGTCAGTTTGCTTGGTGCCGCACCAAAACCACCATTTCTAGGGGGTCTCAGCCCACTTGCTTTGGTCCACTCTAGAGTGTGATTGCCGTGTTCACAAATGAACTACGGGGGAGACTGACGCAGAGTTTAGAAAGAAAGAAATACAAACACTAAACAGAGTATGAAAATATGTTACAATTGGGTGATGTTGCTACACATAAACAATCAGGACAAGAATATTACCAATAAATTGATTAAGGTGAACGCAAACTAAGTGGAGGGGCAGATAATGTAGACTCGGCCATACTGTTAAAGACAGACCCGGACAGAATGCAAGCTTGAGCAGATGTTTGTGGCAAATTCAATCTAATAGATGTTAACAGAAATATAGGAAGTGATGTTAGATTTGAGTGTGTGACTTCAGTTTCAAACCTTCCAAGTACAATTTGAGAGACCCACCAAGAGCCAAACTGAAGCCATTAAGAAGGTTATATAGCGCCTTGATGTGTGAAGTGCAAGTCACAGGAGGTTCTGCTCAGGCTTTATAACACACCGGTGAGGCCTCATCTGGAGTCCTGTGTGCAGTTTGGGTCTCCAGGCTACAAAAAGGACATAGCAGCACAAGAAAAGGTCCAGAGAAGAGCGACTAGGCTGATTCAGGGCTACAGGGGATGAATTATGAGGAAAGATTAAAAGAGCTCAACCTTTACAGTTTAAATGAAAGAAGATTAAGAGGAGACATCAATGAAGTGATTTAAAAAATTGTACAAAAAAACCATGTGATATATGTAAGCCATCATGACAAAGAGAAAGCATGTTTTTTAAAAAGGTTTGCAAACTTATTCAAATTCTGTTTGCTTGAATTCTCCTTGAGACGTGAGGAGAACTTGACTGGACACCATTTCGGAAGGCGCAGACCTGTGAACGTCAGGACAAAGGGAAGGTTGAATGAACGCCTCCTGATCCGGAGGGGCTCCTCAAAGCAAACCTGCTCCAGAGGGCACACCACATCAGACTGGGCTGAGCCGACACGTATGACCGAGGAGGATGAGTCTCAAAGTCCACATGAAAACCTCATACAACATTTCTGGAGGGACCTGAGGATGGCAGATTCTGAAACGGTGAACAGACGATGACAGGATGCTGGCCTGTGATGGAGAATTTCAAAGAAAAAGCCATACATGAAATTGGCAAAAAATCACTGGAAAAGCGCTAATATTATGGTCGGCCTCCCAGAGTCGCCTTTCCTCTGTTGGTATTTGGTGTGCGTTTGCAGGAGGAGCTCTAGGGAGTTTGTTCCTCACACCACACACTGATGTCCTCACCTTCATATGCAGTTGTCCAGCAGAGCCTTCCCCTTCATTTCTCTATTCTGGTCATTGGCTCTCCTCTCCTTTGTAAGAAATCTTCAGTTTCGTGGCAGTCTGTCATAGGGAATAACCTTCATTCTGCCCAAAACAACCAAACCCAGCAGTAGTCGTACATATGTCTTGTTTTGTTTTGGCCATTTCTGAACACAGAACTGACCTTTAGCAGGACCTGTGAACACAATGAGAGGAGTCCCCGGCGGCGGCTGCGGCACTGCTAATGCAATCACAGAGGTTTCTCTAATAACCAGTTAGCATCTGAACAAGACGTATTAAGGACAAGCTAAGGCATTTACTGTTAGGACCCTGAAGGAGTGGTAGCTGCTGAAAATGTGGCTTTGCAGTCATACGTGAAGAACACATTTTTTTTAAAAAATCACGTCGGGCACTAACAGCCATTAGCAACACTAATAATGTCTGGGCTGTACCTCTAAATCAAATGATATCTCGAATTAGAAAGGCCTCCATTTCTCTCACAACCATTCAAACTTCAGTGTGTGGCCTGTACTTGACAAGGTTTCTGCTGCCCACCCAAATTATTTACACCCTTGGTGAAGAAGACGAGCAAAAAAAAATAGCCATGAAAAGTGTGTGTTGTTCATCGGCTTGATCTTACAGTTAACATTTGAAAGAAATTAAACTTGTCAGGGAGGGAAAAGTGTGTCTCTGTTCTAAAAGAAAATCCTCAGACGAGACGATTGGCCAAGAGATTTTTATCAAGTCCAGTTTCAGGTTAGCAGCCCCGCCCACAGTCCTCTCATTCGTGTGAGTGCTTTTGTCAGACACGGTTCCTGCGCTCTCAGCTCTTACACATTTTAACATTTCCCAATAACAGAAGACGCATTATGTCCAAATCTTATTGAAGAATTTCATCCCAAAGAAGATCTTGATATGCCGTTCGTATTCAAACGTTTACAGTTTCCCGTGAGAATAGCTTTTGCTAAGACCATTAACAAATCACAGGGACAAACATTCGAAAAAGTCGGTTTATTTATTAGAGAGAAAGAAACTAAATTCACTCACGAGCAGTTATATGTTGCGTTGTCACAAAGAAAGTCCAAACACGGAATCAAAATTCAGTGCGATATTGACGAAAAGTTAAGTTTACTGAAGTTTTACAGTAAAAGTGTAAGTTTAGAAAGTATTTATATGTTAATTTCAAAGCCAAACAGAATGAAATCGTTTAATTTAACGCAATGAATACCTCTAACGCAACATGTAACATCATTTTCTTTCAATTTATTAATTCCTCGCTGTAATGTAAAGTAGTTAGTTCTATTATGCATACGTAACAATCTGTTTCAATTGTACATCCGCTTCTCCATACGCGAGTGGCAGAGCTGTGAAGTGGCTAGCGTGTGGCGCCCGCCCGGGGGTTGGCGAGAGAAGCGAGTGGGTGGGCAGAGCTGTAGATTTTGTTCTTTCGTTTGGTCGCTGCCTCACTTGTTACGGATGTCCCAGATGAGTTCACGCAGTTTCAGGGCAGTCAAACGTGAGTCGCCAGCCGGCCAGCCAGCACGTTCCTGTCGGTGGCCTGGTCACTTGATATCCTGTCACCAGGTGTTTCGTCAAGTTGTACCTGCCAGGCTCAAATGTGGAGGACAAAACTGATTTTAAGGTTTGTAGTCTTGAGTTTGTTTTAAAACGCGGCTTACTTGGATTATATGAGCGGCAGAGGCCGGGCGCTCTGAGCAGTCTGGGGCGTGACGCTGCTGGCTGTATCCAAGAACCTCTGCTTGTCAACTTCGGCTTCTTCTGGTCATCTTTACGCCCCCCATCGCTGCCTTTTCGGTTGCCACACATTTTGGGATTGAATTGTCGGCTGCCTCGTGTAAAGTCTGCGGAGCTACAAGGGTATCTGTTTTTTTTCCCCTCAGTCATTCGTTCGATTGTCAAATTAAAGTTAAAATCTACTTAATCCTCTTCTGAGCCCCAGAGGCTCACCCATGAGGCGCAAATCAGCCCCTGTGTTGTCTGCAGCGCCGGTCGCGCATTGCGCAATGGGGGTCTGTGATGTGACTGACAGCGGGGCTCGGTTGAGATTCAAACTTCATTTTGCAACACGGAATTATCCGGGAAGGCAATGTGTGAGAGGAGCCTGAGGCATTGTGGGTAGAGTGGGAACCCAAAAATACTCTTAAGATGTGTACTTTTGGGGATTGAAAGGGTTTTTTGTTTTCTTTTTCAAAACCTACCATGGAAAACAATGTCTGTGTATATTCTATATACTGTATGCATATATATATATATTGTGTGAGCGGCTGGGGGCGGTACCCAGCCGGGACACCCAGAAGAGGGATTACGCCTCCTCCGGACCATGAGGGGGGCAGCTGCCCTGGTTGCTATGGGGACCATGGGAACACAGCATGGAAGCTCAACCCTATAAGGGCCCGTGGTCACTGCCAGGGGGCACCCAGATACCTGAGAAGCCCTGGACGTCAGCACTTCCGCCACACCCAGAGGTGCTGGGGCAACAAATACCAGGGACACCCGGAGTGTTTCTGGGTGCTCAGCCGGCACTTCCACCACACCAGGAAGTGACAGCGGAAGTTCATCAAGAGGCACCTGGAGCAAGTCCGGGTGAAGATAAAAGGGGCCGGGCCACCTCCCTCCTTTCAATAGCTGGAGTCGGGTGGAAGAGGACGAAGCCTGGAGGAGAGGAGTGGAGGCGGTCAGGAGAAGAGGCATTGAGGAAGAGGCCTGGACTGAAGGGTGATTGGAGCGCACTTGTAAATATGGAAATAGAAATGAACCATTGGCATCTGCCTGTCTGTATCCAGGCTGTTCCTCACAATATGTACAGTACAGGCCAAAAGTTTGGACACACCTCCTCATTGAATGTGTTTTCTTTATTTTCATGACCATTTACAGCACTCCATCACTCCTTCTTGGTCAAATAGCCCTTACACAGCCTGGAGGTGTGTTTGGGGTCATTGTCCTGTTGAAAAATAAATGATCGTCCAACTAACCTGACTTCTGCACAACACAACTGCTGGTCCCAGCCCCATTGATAAAGCAAGAAATTCCACTAAATAACCCTGATAAGGCACACCTGTGAAGTGAAAACCATTTCAGGTGACTACCTGTTGAAGCTCATCGAGAGAATGCCAAGAGTGTGCAAAGCAGTAATCAGAGCAAAGGGTGGCTATTTTGAAGAAACTAGAATATAAAACATGTTTTCAGTTATTTCACCTTTTTTGTTAAGTACATAACTCCACATGTGTTCATTCATAGTTTTGATGCCTTCAGTCATGAAAATAATGAAAACACATTGAATGAGGAGGTGTGTCCAAACTTTTGGCCTGTGCTGTATATATATCTATTACAATAAAAATAACCTGAGACGAGACGTGACTTTCTCAGAGAGACACTTCCACATCCTGTGAAACGAGACTTTGTGCCAAGAGGTTTAACCATGTCCGGGTCCGGAAATAAAAGACAAAGTAGAACGTCGTAAAGAATTCAAAAACGTTGGCGCGATACACATGCAGAGCAGGTTCGAGATAATAGAAGTACAAAAATTTGAAAGTCTCAAAAAAATGATAGTAAAGATCACATTAGTGCAAACAAATAGAAATTATTACTCGGTGAAACAACAGAACGGCAAAAAGAGATCGAATATATCGTTCAGATTTAAACTTTAAGTCGGAGACATGTAGATCGTCTAATTCGTGTTGCCATCTGGGAAAAGCAGTGTTTCTTACCAATGAAGAGGCATATCCATGAGAATTAAAAGATTTGTTTTTTGGTGAAAGTGAAATCCACACACACGAGTGGCAGAGACGTGAAGTTGCTGGTGCGTAGCACAGGCCGGGGGGGTTGGCAAGTGAAGCCCCCTAGTTATTTATGAATATTATCAATGATACATTATTTAAAGTGTATCTTAACTCCTGCTTGTCTTTTACTACACCTAACTGCCTGAGGTTATAAATGTAGAAGGGAAGGTTACATACTACAATACCTTCTACACGGCGGTAAGTCTGTGAGATCTGAGGCGTTCTGATGAAGGCTACACATTAATAATACAAAAGGGGAAAGCAGAGTAAAATATTAGAGTAATAGATAGAGTCATATCTCACTCTATCAAGGAAAAACAGCGACAGTTTTTCCAGCGTTGTACCAACTTTTAATGCCCAATTACTACTCCTCCTGCCTTCACCATTTCCAATGAAAATATAAAAGTGCAGAAACAACTCAAATCTCTCAATCCCAGAATCAGCCCTGTTGGTTGTCTCTGGGACCTTCTCTAGGGATGTTATGTCTTTTTATTTTGTAATATAAAGACCAAAACTGAACACAGTAGTCCAGGTGAGGCCTGACCAGTGCGTTATATGACTTGAGCAGATCCTCCTTGACTTGTACACCACGTAGAATGTTAGGTTATCTATCTATCTATCATGTCATCGGCCTTCTTGGTCGTTTCTGTCCCCAGTTTGGCTGTTGATACTGCCTAGTCCACTGTGACTCCCAGGTCCTTCTCAGAACTTTCAAGTTCCTCCTTATCTGCCAATGCTTGACTACAATACAGTGAAGGTCTCCTCTGCATCATCTTCTGCAGATGTAGGGTTCTTGGAGGTATGGCTCATCCAAGCATAAAGTCCAGCGTCAAACAGGACTCGCATTTCATTAGACTTTGGCAATTCCTTGGTCTTTTATGTTTCTCTCGAAGGTTGACACCACATTTAAGAACTTGGCATAAGTCCTAGTTGTAGAGCAGGCCAGAGGTAATGACTGCAGTTACAGAATCCCATCGCCTCTGAGTGCATACAAGAGGTAACTGATTACAGGAATACCTCACAGGTTCGTCATGGTTTGAAAGCTCTCAAAGAAGGTACTGTGTGGTCACTTCACTTGGGGAGACAATCAACATGGAGCACTCCATGGTACAACATCTATGCCATGAACAGACTCTAAATTTCAATGAGCGTCTTCTACATTTGTGTAGTCCAAAACACTCACTCTCCTTCTTCACTTGTAGCTTACTGATTGTACTTCTGGTGGGACACTCGCTGGCTGTGAGCCCAAACACAAATGCCCACCCTTATGACAAAAATGTGAGTTTGTCCTTGCAAGTCGTGAAGCACCAGGACTGATTCAGTTGGGCTGTTGCACTGCACAAGTAACAGTAATGGAGGCACCAAGAAACTTTCTTCTTCTTTGTCTTCTTCTGGCTGCTCCCATTAGGGGTTGCCACAGTGGATCATCTTTCTTCATATCTTCCTGTCTTCTGCATCTTGCTCTGTATAACTTTTATTATCATGTACCTTAAATTAAGGCTAAAGCTGAACATTTTCAGAAAAGTTGTGCTGTGAGACAGCAGCCCCGGCCAAAATTCCACTACCTGAACATCCTAAGTTTCCTAAACATACACAAGGAAACTCGAAGGTCCTTATCACTGTGCCAATTGCCCACCAATATGCACTCACTCATCCTCCATTCAGTCAGTCGAAGCCATCAGCCTGCCAGGACGTTCACTTCTACCTCAAGTCTGCACTGAAGATTTTATTTAGCGATGAGTTGTAAGAAATGATACAAGTAATACGATATCGTGACTTGGAATACAAACACTTCATGTGTGTTCAGTGTCTACAACGATCTGTGTAAATGAAGGATGATAGAAGAAATGTGAGGCAGGGAATGTACACACAGCTAAAACAGAAACGTTTTTCATATCTCTCTATTATAATAATTATAAAAATTCTATGACAAGACTTTTTGGAAGATATTTTCAAGTCCTGCAAGACGAGACTTTGGCCATGAGATTTTTTTTAAGTCCTGCCCTCCTCTCAACCATAGAAAACCTCACACACGGTCCTCTCACCTGTCACTCGTGTGAATTTTAACGTTTTCCTCACTTAAAGTTTCCAATTAAAGAAGACGTATTATGTCCAAATCTTGTTAAAGAATTTCATCACGAAGGGTTATCAACATAAAAATTAAGTACAATCCTAGCACAGAGAAACGATGAAGTCAAACGAATTAACGTGAAAATTGTCGATTGGTCACACGGCAAATTGGTTAAATGCGTATCAGTAGACTCTGCTGAAACAGTTGGTGTTGATCGTGCGGAAGATGAAAACATCAACTTGCAATTTCATGAAGAATATCTACAACCGTTAACACTGTCCGTCTTCCACCGCACAAATTTACCGTAGAGAGAAGGATGTATCCAGTAGTGTAGTACATCTTCAGGGGATAACACTAGACAACAAAGGAGATCTTGATGTGCCATTCGTATCAAAATGTTAACAGTTTCCCGTTAGAATAGCTTTTGCAAAGACAATTAATAAATCACAGAGCCAAACATTCGAAAAAGTCATTTTACTTAATAGAGAGAAAGAAACGAAATTCAATCACGGGCAGTTAGTTATACGTTGCGTTGTCACGATGAAAGTCCAAACACAGAATCAAAATTCAACGTGATATTGACGAAAATGTAATTCAAAAAAGCGTTTTTACTGAAGTTTTACAGTAAAATTGTAAGTTTAATACGTATTTGCGTGTTAATTTCAAAGCCAAACAGAACGAAATCATATTACACAAGGAATAACTCTAACGCAACCTGAAACATAATTTCCTTTTAAATTATTACATTTTACTCTTTTTTAATATGGTTAGTTACTTGCTGTAATATAAAATAGTTCTATTATGCATGTGTAACAATTCCCATGAAAATAACAATCTGTTTAAGTTGTACGTCAGCCTCCCCATAGCGAGTAGCGCAGGCCCCCTAGTGTTATAATAATAACAGCTTAACGTTGGTGTGAAGTGTCGAATGTGTAAAGACACAGTCCAAATATCAAAGAAACACGCGTGTGTGTGTGAGACAGCAGAGACAGATTTGAGGTCATTCAAGTGGTCACTGGAGTCTAAAATACTTTTGCAAAATGTATACCGAAACAAGTGCGCTTTTATCTGAGAATAAAACTCAATAAAAAAAACTGTTCAAATATCATATTGCTGTGAATGTCTGTGTGGGAGGAAAACTAACTTCATAGAAATTGTGGTTTGTTTGCTCAACAGGAGACCAAGAAGAAGTAATTCACCTGCGTTTGTGTGTCTGCTTTTATCCCTTCAGTGCTAACAAGTACCATAAATTTACACCCACTGTTACAGACTCGAATCAAATGTAAGTTTTTATTGTACTAACCAACTGTCCCCTGCGGCTATTGATAGCTTTTGTATCCGAGGGCATCTTGATAAACAATATTTTTGGTTTCGCTACCAGGGGCGAGAATGTAGTGGAGCTGTGATCTCTTTGCCAAAAATATAAAAAGTTGGCAAGTTATCTCTGGCCAACCAGTAGGTCGGTACTCTCTTAACGTCAGACGTTGCCACTGTACCTCATCGTGTTCAGCTCTGACGAGAGAGCCTCCACCGCGTGGGGAGAAGAGCACGTGGCCATGATATCTCTACCAATGAGCAGCTACCCTCTAAAATACAAGGAGCTCTGATCTCTCTCTCAAAAACATCAAACGTTACTCCTTAGCAATCTCTAGATGATAACGTCTGCTGAACAAACGGGTATCGCTAGCTAAGTGGAGGCAAGGTGCATTCCAACATGTGGTGAGAGGTAGAGTGACTCGAAAGGGGACTGGCGCGTGAGTGAGTGAGAGAGTGAGTGAGGAGGCCCCGCCCAGCTCCCTACTCCTGAGGCCCCGCCTCCCTCTCCCCCTCCCCTCAGCCCACAGCCTGTCTCTCAAATAAATCGGTGCTGCAACCAAACTATGACACTTGGCGCAATGAGACAAGTCGCAAAATCAACCGGAATGTTCAAGCACATTATAGAAAAAAAACTCCGATCTAAATCCGTTAAGTAGTTCTCTCGTGAAAAGCGGACAGACATACAGACAGACGCTGGATTTTACACACTGTATATAGAGATAATAAATATGTGTTTTTACTATTATTATTGTGCGTCCGTCCAGGATTTTAAATCAGCTGTCGCTCGCAAACCATTTCACTTATTGACCTGAAATACACTACATGACATCTGCTATCCGCTTTCGGGGTGATGATTGACCTCAAGGGATATTCCACTTTTTATTTTATTGCGGAATCCACTCTCTGCAGCGGGCGGGCGCTGTTCTCATCCCTACCACCTTCGCCATCACTTCCTCTACCTCTTCATATCTTAAATCATTCTTGAGGCAGACTGAAGACTTAAGTGCCAGATAAAGTGAAAAATTAAAGAAAACGTACTAGGTAATTGAAACACAAACGCTGATTTAATCAGTTTTAATGCGAAAAGATGCCGACTGAAGAAGAGAAGAAGTGCGCCGCTAGGGTGGAGAACAGAAGGGGTGCCCAGGAATGAACAGGCACATCAACCTCTGAGCAAACAAATGCTAAACGTTCAGAGAAAGAGGATGAAAACTAGGAATACTAAAGTCAAGTGTATAACGTGCAGTGCGCCATTACTGGTATCTATATATATATAATTCACAAAGGCAAGACACCCATGGAAAACACGCCGGAAGGGGCGTGGATTCACTAAGCCGCCGACAAGTAAGACACCTATGGCGCACACAGGGAGGAGCTACGCCCACCAACTCCAAGACCATTGGATACGGCGACAACTCGCAGAGCCACGCCCACCAACTCGGATGTGACGACACAGAAAAAATGGTGTCATTTATATTCGTCTGTCGTAGAGGCCACATGCACCTCCGAGCCACGTTGACTGTTCATAGAGGCATGTTTCTCGCGGAGGTGAATCGCCATATGCAGCGTGTAAAACGGTTTGCGAGGGGTATCCCATGGCATCCTTAAAACGATCCTTAAACTGAGTTTAAAACACAATGAAGTAAGCAGTCTTTAAAAACCGAGTTTTCGGTTACGACACACGACCGCGTGCACCATAGCAAACTGTTTTATACGCTACATACAGCAATTCGCATCCGCGACAAACATGCGTCTTCTTAGATGCTCCTGCAGGAACACGAAAGACGTTTCCCTGCCCACCAAAGCTCCTTTTTCACCGGCCCGCCTCTACCCTCGCTCTCTAGGCATTCACACTGCCTGCCCATGTGCCCGGACGCAAAAACTCACCGACCACCCAGTTAGTCCCTTTCGTCTGTGCTAGGAGTCCACATGCACGTCTGAGCCACGTTGACTTTTCATTATTCTTTTCGGTTTCGACACCTGACCACGTCCACCATGAAAACCATGCGAAAGGAACAACGAAGCCCCACCTCGCTACTACCGTGCTCGGGTGTCTTGGTGGATTATATATAGAAAAGCAGCCACAACCGCACAGAGCAATGAAAAGTCTACGTGAGTCACAGGTGCATCTGGACAGTGCAAAGACGACAACGACTCAAGTGGCGAGTTGGAGGTGGGCACATGAGCAGGCAGTGCATACTGAACGAGAAATTCAGTCATGAACGATTGTGTGTTGGTTCGTTCCATGCATTGTTACAATGTTGCTTTTCTTGCTGATTTATTACATTACCGATTTTTCAAATGTAAATTTTTTCCCTGTGCTTAAAAACTATTACAAAACCGGCCTGATTATGCGGCGTATGGTACACCGCGGGTTGGCTAGTAATAATAATTATTCACTTCTCAAAGCGCTACATGCAGGGAGGACCCAGGATTCAAACGCATGGCTGCGAGGCAGCAGCTTCTCCACTGTGCCCCCTCCGTGGATCTTTGAGAAAGCCGCATTTCTTTCCACTGTGACCCCGCTGTGGATATCTGTGGATAACTGGTTTGAAACACGTAGACACACACCTTCATACAAACGTCTTTATTTTGTACCCATTGGACTTCAGCTTTACACGTTCACATCAACATGTCACGTGACCGATTTATTTATTTATTTTCAGTTTTATTCTTGAATAAAAACCCCACTTTGGTGAAAGTGTTAATTTGACATAGCATTCATCACCTGAATAATTCCTCACAACTCATTGCTAGATGGAAGTGAACGTTCTGGCCTGCTGATGGCTTTGGAAGGCCAAGCGCAGACTGCGTGCTGCAAATTGACAACTGGCACGGCGATAAGAAGCCACGCATGTCATGGCATCAGTCAGGAACATTAGGATGGTCAGGGATAACGACAACTTTTGCAAGCTTTAGGGATTCTATTAAGGAAATGAATGTAAAGCCAGCACCAGGGGTTTGGGAGACGTCTTCACACAGGAGTTCACAGTTAACACCGGGCAGAGACGTAAAGAGCTGTTAAACTGTAAACCAAGAAAGAAAGAAAAGCTGAGGGCAGGGCGAAGAGAAAAAGAACGAGAACCAGGCGCTGGGCTGTGGCACAGTTCACTTGGTTGTTAATGGGGGTTTAGAGCAAACAGATAAGCCAATTGGGGGCTTTAAGACGGGCACAGCAGGCGGCAGAGACACGCGCAGATATTTCACAGTGAAGGTGTGCATATTTTCTGTGGGAACCCAAGCCTCCATGTCTGTCAGTCTGAAGAATGAATGTGTAAATCTGCCTCGATCTGTGGGCCTCGTGCTTTGATTTCTTTATTTTTTGTGACCACAACAGTCAAACGCCGTCCTGCAGGTCCATCGTGGCTGCCAATTAGTAACCTGTTACTGCTGGTATTGGGATATTTTATTACACAATTACAATCAGTGGGCTTCTTTTTAAAATCTACAACTCTTGTGTGTGCTTTATTAAATTAGCAGCCAAACTCCAGGGAGTGAGCAGGTGACCACCATCTGTAGCTCTTCTCCTGGAGGGCCATCATCTCCTCTAATACCAGTTTCTTAATTTGATCGTTCCTGTTAACTCCGCGCATGATTTCATTCTGTGCTGTCGCTGCTCTCGTGCTGCCATACCACACATTTCCAGAACTGCTGATTTCCGTTTTACTGAGAGCACCATTAAAGTAGACCAGAGCAGATGGAGATCTTCACACTGAGCTTCACTTTATCAGATATTTTAATAAAAACAGCTATGGTATGATGGACGCATGGCTCAAATGGGATCATCTAGTGAGGAGGTATGAAAAGGTGCAGCTATTGTGACCAACCCTGCTACACTGGGCATTCAGGGTTAGGGTAGCGGATACTGGCCCAAAGGCCTGGGCACGGCATGGGTACACGGCTCCATTGATAAAACTTTATTTTAAAGGTATATACACCGATTTCTATAAAATGTCTAAAAAACTGTTAAAACCCAATAAATGTTGTCCTATCTGTCCGTCATCTCTAGTATTCAAGTAATTCTAAAAATTCCCTTCATTTTTACTTCAATTTGTTGATCTCAAGTAGACAGTTCAAAAATGATGCCCCCTACTGGTCAACTTAAAAAGTACTCAAAATTTGGAATAAATTAGAAAATTAAAATCTACCATTAATGAACATTAAAAGGACTTAAAATTAGGGTTATATAGCTTTACACAATTAATTAAAAAAGGTATTAAAAATTGTATATACATAAAAATTAATGAGGTAATCTTTTTTTTTTTTAGGGAATGGACAAGGAAGCCGCTAGCCAAGAAAAGTCGAAGATCACGACACAGTGGACTCGGAAAGAGCTCGGACCCCTTCACTTTACTGTCGTGTAGAATTCATTTGAAATGGATACAAGTCCCGTTTTTGGCCACCAATCTACACTTAATAACCCATAATGCCAAAGTGAAAACATGTCTTCAGAAACAACCATTTACAAATTTAGTAGAAATCCAAAACTGAAATCAACAACAATTTATTTCTACAGCACATTTTCACACAAATGATGTCGCTCAAAGTGAAAGAGAAAAAAGAGAAAATAAATAAGAAAATAAAATTAGGGAACACTAATTAGAATTAGAATGAAAGTAAGGTGCGATGGCCAGGGAGGACAGAAAAACCAAAAAAATACATAAATCAATTCTGCAGGGGTCCCGAGGCCACGAGACCACCCAGCCCCCTCAAGGCATCCGACCTGACATAAATGACCTCAATCAGTCCTCATGGTATTCAGGGTTCTCGTGGAAGAACTTGATGATGACGGTCATGGGGACTTCTGGAATTCAATCCATCAATGTAGGGACATCACGGTGCTTTGATCAGGTGGTGGTGGCGCAGATCGGCACCACAAAAAAACGGAAAAAGAACAGAAGAGAGAGTAGGGGTCAGTACAGATTACGGAGCTTTACTTTTAAATCAATACTTTGTCAAATGTCAGAAATCCCAGGTTTGAGTTTTACTTGGTACATCTCTACAAGCTTTGCGCACCTGCATTCCATTCTTCCTGACTGATCTTCTCAAGCTCCACTGCTTGGATGGGCAGCATCTGTAAAGTGCCATCTTCAGGTCTCTCCAGAGATGTCTAAGCTGAGCCACTCCAGTGTTGTCTTGAAATGTCTGAAGCTGAAATGTCACCCCAAGTCAGAGGTCACGTGCACTCTGGAGCAGGTTTTAACCAAAGACCCCTCTGTGTTTGGCTGCATTCATCCATCCCACAATTCTGCCCAATCTCCCTCTATAAATCGCCCTTCTTCACGTCTCTCCACAGAAGTTTAAGTCTGGGCTTTGGCCTGGCCACCCAAGGACTGTAAGACACCTGTCCCAATGCCACTCCAGCATTGTCTTGGTTGTGTGCTTTAGGTCATTGTTTTGCTGAAGCATGATCTACCACCCATTCTGCGGTCGCATATGCTCTGGAGCACATTTTCTTCAAAGATCTCTCTGGATTTGGCTGCATTCATCCTTCCCTCAAATCTGACCCACCTCTCTGTGGAGTTCTACCCAAAGAATTCAGTTTTGGTCCCATCACACCAGAGATATTTTTCCCCTCATGTCCTTTAAGTGCTGTCGGATGACTTTAACTGAAGTGTGGCTTCTGTCTGGCCACTCCACCATAAATGTCAGATTGAAGGAGTGCTGCTGAGATGACAGAACATGTCGGAAGGACTTCTGAAGCTCTGTTAGATTAACCATTGGGTTCTTGGTCACCTCCGTGGCCAAGGTCCTTCTTGTCTGGTTAGTCAGTTAGGCCAGACAGCCAACTCTAAGCAGAGTTCTGGTGGTTCCACTCAAGCACAGCCAGACACCCAGTTCAGCATTGTCTTGGCCGTATGGTTCAGGTCACTGGTGAACCATCACCCCTGTCTGAGGTCACATGCACTGTACAGCAGGTTTTCTTCAAAGTCCTCTCTGTATTTGGCTGCATTCATTCTTCCCTGAGTTCTGACCAGTCGTCCTGTACCTGCCAACACCACGCTTCACCGTAGACATGGCATTAGGCAGGTGATGAGCAGCGCCTGGTCTTCGACAGATATAGTACTTGGACTTCTGACCAAAGAGTTCATTTTCTGTCTCGTCTGACCGAAAAATCTTATTCTCATCGTCTCAGAGACCTGGAAATGTCATCTGGCAGACTCCAAGTCGTGGTTAGCCTCGTTACTATAAATGCCCAACTGATGGAGTGCTGGTGAACGGGTTGTTAACCTGACAGGTTCTCCTATCTCAGCAGAGATCTTTTAATGGAGTGAGCATTGGGGGTCACCTCACTGTCCCTAGGCCCTCATGACAGGGTTACTCAGTTTGGCCAGGTGGTTTCAAACGACTTCCATTTCACAAATATTGAGGCCACTGGGCTCCTGGGAATACTCATTTAGAAATGACTTTATCCCCCCGCCCTGATCTGTGTCTCCTCACAATTTGATAGCGGTGGTCTGTCTCCAGGGAGTTCCCGAGGACTTTGTCCTAACATACAGCATTAATTGGGAGCTCATATTTACCTTAAATAAATAATGTCCAGTCGATTCCGCTTATCGCCAATGGACTCCAATCAAGCACTTGACACATCTCAAGGAGAATTAAAGCCAACAGGATGACTGGATCACAATCGAGAGAGAGACACAGCAAAGGGTCGGAATACTTTTTGATTTTTAATTAATTTGAAAACCTCACTTGTCTTAATGGGATACTGAGTATACCTTGATGGGCAGGAAGGACAAATGTGTCCATTTAAAATGAATTCTACAAGACATCCATCCATTATCCAACCCGCTATATCCTAACTACAGGGTCACGGGGGTCTGCTGGAGCCAATCCCAGCCAACACAGGACGCAAGGCAGGAAACAAACCCTAGGCAGGGCGCCAGCCCACCTCAGATCTACAAGACAAAGTGTGCAGAAAGTGAAGGGGGCTGAAAACTTCCTGAATCCACTGTACCAATAGATCTGAAGTCTAAACTAAAACACGAAACCTAACTGGTGGTCCAAAGGGAGATCACTAGAATTGTTCACACAGAGACCTTTTTGTTATCATCCACAATCTCAAATGCCGTCAAGCACGCAGCACCAGGTTATAAATGGTCATACTGGTGTCATGTGGTGGGACTTCTGGGAACAACACCACAAAATGGTCAGTCAATCATTTTTCTAACCTGCTTAGTCCTGAACAGGGTCACTGGGGGGCACTGGAGCCTATCCCAGCTAGCACAGGGCACAAGGCAGGAACAAACCCTGGACAAAGTGCCAGTCTATCCGGGGCACACACACCCCAAACCACCTAACCTGCATGTCTTTGGATTGTGGGAAGAAACTGGTGAAACCAACATGGACAGAGGGAGAACATGCAAACTCCATGCAGGGAGGACCTGGGATGCGAATCCGGGACCACAAAATGGTGCCAATGCAACATGAAAACATAACAATAATAATACCGTATTTACACGTGTACCACGCGCACATTTTTTCCCGAAAATTAGCATTAGAAAATCAGGTGCACGTCATACACAAAGAAATGTAATTCTGTAATGTTTCCTTCTTCTGCTTGGGCTCGCGGGCTTGCACTCTCTCTCTAAACGCTTCCTATACAATCACAACGCACGGCGTACACGGGGCAAAACGGTTTCTGTGATTTTCTTTGTAAAAATTAGGGTGCGCGTCTTACTCGAGGGCGCGTGCTACACAAGTAAAAATGGTAAATACAAAAGTCCAGAGCCCAAATGTAACAGAAATAATTATATAAAAATAATCTCTCACACTCCACAACTCTCAAAGATCCTGAGAAAAAAAATGTACTCTACGCATTAAATATTTTTTTCACTTCATCTGCATTATAAAACCGCCCACCAGTTATGTATCAGTTTGAATTTAAATGTATTTTAGGTTGTATTGTTGTTATTATTTTTCATGTGTTTGTTTTATTTCGGGTGGTTTCAATTGTAATTGTTTACTGTCCCTTTTAATGTTCTTATGTTCCTTGTGGGTGGAGCCTCAAGAGGCGGAAAGGACTTTTTCAATTGAAGACAGGACTCTTGACCAATGAATGACAAGGAAAGGTGGGTCTTCAAGTCAAAATGTCCCTCCGCAAGTCTTTGGGATTACTGTTTATGTACATGCTGATAAATCTGATAATTTAACAACTTTTTAGAAAAACAGAATTTGTTGTGCATGTTTTGAGCAAGTGATTATATAAAAGACATGAGTATGGTGAGATTTGTTTTTCTTTTTCCATGGATTTTTTGCACATCGCTTGACATTGTCCAGCATTGGCCAACATTAGTCCCATTCTATGAGAAATGTTAGGACGTCCTTTCTCCACAAAAGTATTTTGCTTGGCCCACCATTACAAAGTAAATGGGATAAGTAACATTTATTAAAAAAGAGAGAGAGAGATTCTATAAAAGCTACACCCCCCCCCCGAAACACATAAAGTATTATCTATGTTTCTATTATGACAAAAATAATCATTAGCAATGAAAAATAGATTTGTACAAAGCTGTGTGAAAATGAATCCCAGATATCTAAAAAAAACCAACAATCATGACAATTGTATCGTCACCTCACAAACAAGTCTGAACAATCAAAAGCCTAATAAGCAGACTTCACGTAATGAGAGCCAGTTGAACAAACTCAGTTTCAGAATGGCAGGAAGGTGGAGGATCAAAGTAGGAACAAAACCAGAGTGGGACGCCAGAATTAGACACAAATACAATTCTACCCATGGAGGTGGACTGACCAAGAGGGGCACTGAAGAGAAGTGGGTCTTGAAGTCAGGCCAGGAGGGGCAGACGTCTACATTCAGTGTTGAATACTGGATGGCAGACGAGGGAGAAAAAGCTGTGTGTTTGTGAAACGTTATGGTCGCTCACTAAAGAATGCTGCCTTCCTGATTCTAAAATGGTTTGGGTTGTGACGATATGAGACTCTCTTCACATCCTTCTGTAACGTCCCAGTGTGACCTTCTTTTTTATGTATGACTGACAGATGACAGTTTAGATTTTACAAATTTGAATCTTACATGTACAGTATATCCCATTTAGGATACAATGCATTTACTGTATTATCACATCCATCCATCCATTTTCCAACCCGCTGAATCCAAACACAGGGTCACGGGGTCTGCTGGAGCCAATCCCAGCCAACACAGGACACAAGGCAGGAACCAATCCCGGGCAGGGTGCCAACCCACCGCAGTGTATTATCACATGCATTACAAAATACTGTACAACAGACAATGCACTGCAAACGTTAACACCAAAAGTTTAGAAATGGGTGTACCTGCCACACAGACAGAAACTGGCTGGTATTATATAAACAGATCAGAATTTTTGTATTTAATTTTTCCTTTAAGTTACAGTATATGTTCAGATTGTCTGTTGCCGCATTTCTACAGCATTTTCTAAAGAATTGTCAACAGCACTGCTAAAGTTTGTGCTGCACCCTCTATTGGAATGAAAAGGCATTGTGTTTTATACTACATGCCTGACAAAATAAATTCCACTACAACTGGGGTCCTGTGAGGGTCAGATAAAAATGAACATTTAAATTCACTATACAGCCCAGTACTGTTGATTTACTGTGGAGCACATGTTGTAGTAGTAAACGAAGTAGTAGATCTGTTTTAATTGGCACAAGAGGATTGTATTTCAGAATTATAATGAGTGACCAATACTTTTTGCATAACAAACAGAGTGTATTTTTTTAAAATTGTTTACTTTAAAGTTTAATAATACTTTGTGTATGTCATATATATACAGTATATATATATAATCTTCATTTGGATCTTGATCTTTGTCCGCGAATGAATTAGAAGAAGAAGCACTAGATGGCAGTAGAGAGACAGCTAAAACATAGGCATTGCATTAAGAATCTCCTCCAGGCTTATACTACTGAAGACTGTAGTACTCCAGTCACACCTCAAAACACAGACATTCAAACTAAACAAATTGTTGTGCTTTAAATTCATTAAAGAGATCTTCATTTAGATCTTGATCTTTGTTTGTCTGCAAATTCCACGCATGCGTAGACCACCTTACAGTTTAGTACTTTGTTGTTACTCACGGATGTTAACAATGTGCCGGAATAACGAAAGGGGTGGTGGACAGTGTTATGCTGGTTAGCTCCTGAGGCCTGGTTAGAGAATGAGATTGCGGAAGATAAAAGGTACGTGCCTACGTAACATATGGATGAAAGAATGACAGTGGGTAAAATGAATGACAACGTAACAGCACGTTCTGGAAATTATTATTGTTACGTTGAAGCTGGCGAGTGCTGCGCGTCTCACAGTTGTACCGTGCCTTGCTCACATGTCAGTGAAGTGATCCCTATTTATGCTTTAAAGAGCCTGGATACCTATGTGTCCCCCTTTTATAACCATTGCGCCGTATATATTGCCTTACTCTTTGGATTGCCACAAAGCAACCTGCGAGATTGGAGAAAGGTTGAGAAGACATCGTGAGAGGAAACGATAGCATCGTGAAAACGAGACGGACTGTGAACGGACAGAAGCAGAAATGCTCCTACACCACCACATAATTACTATTCGGACAGTGATTCCAAGTAGGCCGTTCCTATCGAATCAATGTCCAAGGGTTTTCTTTTGTAATTTTGTTTCCCTTATAAAAAATCATAATGCTGTGCGACGAAAGGCCCAGTTCACGACTGGCAGCCGCGTTTAAACAGGGAGCCCTTCACAGACAACTTTAACACGCACAACGAAGTTGGGCGCACATGGCTAGTGTATATATATATATATATATATATATATATATATATATATATATATATATACTAATAAAAGGCAAAGCCCTCACTGACTCACTCACTCAC
Organism: Polypterus bichir lapradei; assembly: GCA_026402145.1. Classification (NCBI taxonomy): domain Eukaryota; kingdom Metazoa; phylum Chordata; class Cladistia; order Polypteriformes; family Polypteridae; genus Polypterus; species Polypterus bichir. The sequence continues at coordinate 82,413,707 of JANRMT010062796.1, forward strand.
TGACTCATCACTAATTCTCCAACTTCCCGTGTAGGTGGAAGGCTGAAATTTGGCAGGCTCATTTCTTACAGCTTACAAAACCGAATTACACAATTGAGAAGGAAGCAAAAAAATATGAAGCGTCTGATACATACAAGCATATTCATAACTGCAGCTACTGCAGAAACAAAGCACACGGTGGAAAAAGTCAATGTCCTGCTAAAGGAAGACAGTGTAAAAAAAAAAAACCCATGCATGCAGTGTGTCACATCTCAGATAAAGAGGAAGACGAGCTGTTTATTGATGCAGTAAGAAACGAATCGATAAATGAAATCTCTTATCTTTACAACGATTGACAAACACGGAATGTAACTTGAACACAACACATCCTACAAATGGGTACATGGGTATTTTGCTATATTATTTATTTTTATATATATATATATATATATATATATATATATATATATATATATACAGAGAGAGAGAGAGAGAGAGATGACAACAACACTCATATCAATGACAAAACAATTACATTAACAATCATGTTACGTTATTTTTAAAATATTTCCTTTTCTTTTTCATAACTTCTTTAACACACTACTTCTCCGCTGCGAAGCGCGGGTATTCTGCTAGTATATATATATATATATATATATATATATATATATATATGACAATCAAATCTCGACAAATAAAGTACATTATGTTCATTGCATGTAAAGTTGATGTGACTATTTCTGGGGAAGGGGGTCCATAGCTTTCATCAGATTCTTACAGGGGTCAATGACTCAAAAAAGGTTAAGAATCCCAACTCTAGATGATGCCTCACAAATATAAAGGTTTAACTCTTTCAGGGCTGATGTCGACTTTTGTCAAAACTGAGGGGAAGAGGACGGCAATCAGTTGTAAACTGCAACAAAACTCGCCCTTATGTTTTAGTTCAACTCTCTTTGCTAGAAGGAAAGTAGAAAAGAGCAAACATCCTCTAAAATGGCATTGACATCTGGCGAGAGACCAAAGCGAATGTGCAAAGCAAATACTCCATGGACATTTTATGTAATTTTGTTGAACAGGACTTTGACTTGTCAGACTTCAAGTTTGATGCAGGTGATCTGGAGATGGATATCGAAAATGAAAGTGAGGTACCAGCATCATCTGATCGGTTCCCAGCTGATCGTGGTGCTGAACACTTTTGTGTAGCTGATGCGTGTGCAGCAGAGTTCGCCTGGGAGGACCACCACTTATGATAACAAACGGTACAAACCATATTGCGTCAGACTGCGACCGCCACCACAATCCTCTTGCTATGCCAAGACAGCCAGCCCACCATGCATTCCTGCTGACCACCTAGGTGCCCCCATGCAGCCACTGGCACCAGACATGCCAAACAAGCGCCATCAGCAGCCACAGCACATAGCAACAGATGTTTTATGTTGATTTATGTGTGAAACCATCACTTTGTGTGCTTTTCAGAAAACTTTTTGGAAAAAAATATTTAGCCCTCAAAGAGTTAATACACCTGACCGAATGTACCTACAAGATGTACAGAAATCAGATTTTATATTTCGCTCACCCACCCCCTTTAACCCGGAGCGTGCTACGCGCCAGCCACTTCACATGTCTCCCTCTCGTGTTGTGAAGAGGGTGGCTGAATGCATGCTAAAGAGATGTGGTTGCTCCTCCAAAACCCCCTCTTAAAGGTGAAACAATGGGAAACAAATAGTTTTTTTTTAGCTCCTCTTTGCTCGATCAGCTGCTTTGCTGCTGCTGTGCTGTGTGATCTGCATGTCGCGCAGCGCTTCGAACATTTAAAAGCCTGTACAGCAGCTGTCCTTTTGTCTCACTGCCTTGTTTCGTGGGATGTTGAAGTGTCTCCGAGAAAATCACGTCTCCTTCCAAGCCTTACAAGATTCTTTTTATAATAGAAATATGAATTTATATACATTGGAACGAGCCTCGGACACAGACAGGAAGACATGGTAAATTCAGCACCACATGTTTATTTACAACTATATTTACAAGTTCAATAAGTGCCACACAACCCACAGACTCGCCCAAAGTCCAGGCCAACACCACACTATGCCTCTTCTTCAGGCCGCCGCCTTCCCTCCCCTCCAGACCTTGTCCTCTTCCACCCGACTCTAGCCCTGAATGAAGGGAGGTGGCCCCTTTATAATTACCCGGATGTGCTCCAGGTGTTTCCCGGCAATCTTCCACCGACACGTCCGGGTGTCCCTGCTCTTCTTCCCCCCAGCACTTCCGGGTGTGGCAGAAGTGCTGAGGTCCAGGGTCCCCAAGGCATTGGGGCGCCCCCTGGCAGTGACCACGGGCCCCTACAGGGTTGAGCTTCAAAGCTCTGCACCTGTGGCCACCAAAGCAACCAGGGCGGTCGCCACCTTGTGGTCTGAGGGAGGTGTAGGCCTCCCCAGCCATCTGCGACAATATATATACGAGGTGTGGCAGAAAAGTAATGAGACTGATTTTTTATTTACCAAAGTTTTTATTTTTTTCAAACATCAATGTTATCCCCTTCAAAGTAGTTCCCTTGGGCAGCTACACACCGATGGAGACGTTGTTCCCACTGTTGGTAGCAGCTCTGGAAGTCTTCAGCATGTCCGTTACACTCTTTTGGATGTTTTCTAAAGTCCCGAAATGACGTCCTTTGAGGACATTTTTCAGTTTAGGAAAAAGGAAAAAGTCACACGGACTGAGGTCAGGTGAATAAGGGGGCTGGGGAACCACAGGAATGCCTTTTGAGGTCAAAAATTCTGTTATGGAGAGGGCAGTGTGACATGGGGCGTTGTCATGATGGAGCATCCATTTGTCTGCAATGTCTGGTCTCACGCGAATGACCCTTTCTCTGAGCCACACTTGCCGATTCTCCAAGCTTAACACAAAATTTAATGGCACAACGTTGCTCCAAATTCCGCTGTTCCATTTTGCGTGACGCACAACCAAAAACACAACTTCGCTAATAGCAGTCACAAAAATCACGTAGTTAACGGAAGGAGTTGAAACTCGCACTGAGCTATGGGAGGGTACTGATACACGTGCTCTATCAAGGACAACAGCGCAGCGTTGCCAGATCGCTTGCAGTGTTGCCAGTCTCATTACTTTTCTGCCACACCTCGTATATACACACACACCATATACCCTCCTTTATATCTATTTACAGCTCACAGATAACACTTTATATTTCCCAGATTTGATTCTTGCACATATATTCCCAACAAGCACATAGGATAAAGGTATGCAGTATGCAGAAACAAATTCAATAAGTATTTGGAAAACCCACGTACAGAATACAGATGCTGAGCAGAAGGCAGATGCAGCTGTCAGTGTCTCTAAATGTATCACTACATTCATTCTGGTGCTACACTTCAGTGTGTAAGCTCACGTGCCAGCTCGTTCATCTCCACTGCTTGGCAAGCTGTCACCATTTTTTATGCAAGGCTAAGCATATGCTATTTGGCCTTGAGCAACCGCAAGAGCAAACATTGGAAGTTCTTGATACAGAAAAGCAAGGGAAACAAATTAAGTGTTTACTCAAAATATTCTGTGTAAGGAAGTGTGTTCTCCTTAAATATATTATTTAATTCAATAAGCAGTTCCATAAGCACACAACGACATATACAACAAGCATTGAAACGTACAGGTCATACGTAAACACAGAAGCGGCTAAGTGTACAAGTTACTCGTCTATTCCCTCATTTTTTTCGCACTGTGCACCCTTCCAACATTACAGCCTTCTATCTACGGATGGCAGGGGGGACTGTCATGTCTAGTTTGGAAAATAAGAACATCAGTAGGGAAGTGAGTCTAGTATGATCTTACTGGACATTACTGACCACCACTTGCAGTGTTTGACAATATATAATTACAGGGGGTCCTTGGGTTACGACACAGTTCCATTCCTACAACAGTGATGTAACCCGAATTTTGGTGTAAGTCGAAACTCACCCTATCCTAAGTCACTTACCTACCCTAACACATTTGCAAAATCATAATCTAGAACATCAAAACACAACTAAGCCACAGAAAAAGGAAAAGGACGTAAATATACTGTACTGTAGGAACAGAAAAAAAGAGTGTAAAAAAAATCCTTACCTTAATTCCTACTCACATCTCAATTTTTTAAAGTTTTTATGGGAGTGAGAGTTGTAAACTCGAAACGTTGCATGTCGAGACATTGTAACTCGAGGACCGCCTGTATATAAGAATACCAAGTGATAACCCACTCTGGAGGCCCCTTCTCAGAGGTCCTGTGCCTTCTCATAACAGCTCTTGACCTGCTCACCCTGCTCCTAATCAGACATTTCTACTTTCTGAATGCCCTTTACGTATTGAGAAGAGTTCTGCCAGTATCATATCATTCTCTACACTAACAAATCAAAGGTACTAATAACAACGACTGTCACCATTTTGCGTGTGGTCAATTTGTTCTTTCCTGTGTTAATTCCCTTTCTGGATCTGCCAAGTCACTCTTTGATGCCCGTCTCTTACAGATTGCATCAGCCTGGATGTTAACATGTAATACAGTGACGCCTAATTAACTGTCCTGTTTAGATTACAAAATGAAGAATCAGTTGATGCTTGTCATGATCTGATGTTTCTGCTTATAGAACATCTTGTTTTTGGGTGTCCCCTTCCTGTGGTAACTTGAGGTAAATTTCTTTTACATTTCTTCTAGTAAGCCATATATTACGGGCCTAAAACGTTTCTTTATTTGTAGACATGTAAGGAATTTGCTTGTTTTTGGATCTCCCACCATTCAGGCGCTGCTGCACGTGGAAAGGGTAAGACAAAGATAACAGTATGGGACACACTTTAGTTGTAATGTTGATGTATTTTCTAAAGGTGTATAAATGGTTTCTTACATTTTCTGAATTTTTTTTTCCTTTTCACTTTACTTTTGATTGTATCTGTTTCTCTTTTTAATGTAATGTTACTTTTACTTTAGGTTAAGTATTACGCACACAAAGTAAAAATCTGAACACACAACAGGAGGTGAAGCTTATAAGAAGGATTTAGGAGTCGTGGTGGACTTGATGCTATCAACTTCCTGATAATGAAGAGAAGTCATCAGGTAGGCTAACAGAATGTATGGTTTCAGTCATGTGCAAAAGTAAGTGCACCCCATGGAAATTGTTGACTTTTTCAACAAATGTGAACAGGCAAACAGTAGACCTTCATGGAAACAGTGCATACCGATAAAGGTCATACACATGAATAAAAACAAAGGGACAATTTGCCCTTTCAATAATTTTTTCAATAAAAATAGCAACAGATATAATAGTCCACTAGGGAAAAGGTAAGTCCACCCTTGGCCTGAGAAGCTGGTATTGTCCCTTTTAGCAGATATCTTGTGTGTTTAGCATAATGGCCCACAAGACCCTGACATCAACTTGGTGAACTTTTTGACCTCTCCTCCTGGCAGAATTCCTTCAGTTGAAGATGTCTGAGGGTTTCCTTGCAGGTACTGCCTGTGTTAAATCCCCCCACAACATTTCAATTGCATTCAAAACAGGGCTTTGACTTGGCGTGTCCGTAACCATCAATTTCTTCATTTCTGAGCCAACCCTCAGTGGATTTGCTAGCATGCTTCAAATCGTTATCATGTTGAAAGGTTCATTTCCAGTTTAACTTCAGCTTTCAGGAGGATGGCCTGGTTGTCCTCAAAGACACTTTGACAGGATAGAAAACTCATAGTTGACTCAATGACTGTAAGCTGCCCAGGCCCTGAAGGAGCAAAGCAACCCCAAACCATAACATTTCCACCACCATGCTTCAGAGTCAATATGAGGTTCTTCTCCTAATAGGCTGTCTTTGGTTTGCACTCCATCATGTCTACTGTCACTGTCCAAACAACTCTGTCTTTGATCCATCTGTCCAGAACGCATCATTCCAGAAGGCCTGGTCTTTGCATAGATTTTCATTGCCAAACTGTAATCTTGCTCTTCTGGTTTTTTTTTTTTGGACATCAAATGCTTTCTTCTGGCACACCTCATATGCAGGTTACATTTGTGTAATCTCTTCCTAATTGTAAATGCATGCACTTTGACTCCACATTTCACAAGAGTTACCTGCACATCCCACAATGAAATTTTGAGGTCCTTGAGGACTGCTTTAAGTATCAAATGGTCAGCTGTACAAATGCACAAATTAGTAGTCGTTTGAAATCTACTCCACTCGTCTATGATTTTTCTTACAGTGAAATGCCAGACTCCTACGCATCCACAACCTTCTGTCTGAGGGCACAAGAGAGCTCTCTTGATCTCTGCTTGATGACTCCACACACATCTATAGTAAGATAAGGTCCACCTGCATGCTCCCTAAGGAGGTTCTAATCATTGGCACCTCATCTGGAACACCTATGACTACAGGCTAGGAGTTATAAGGACAGACTGAAGGAGTTGAACCTTTTCAATTTAAGCAAAATGAGATGAAGAGGTGATACGATTGAAGTGTTTAAAATTATGAAAGGAAATTAGTACAATGGATCAAGATGGTTACTTTGAAATGAGTTCATTAGGGACACAGTTGGAAGCATAAGGGTAAATATTCACAAAAACGTTACATTTTTCTTCACACAGAGAACCATGGGCACATGAAGTAAATGATCAAGTAATGTGGTAGACCCAGCCTTTCCAAATGGAGGCCCACGAGCCACATGGGGCTCAGAAGCAACCCCGACTGGCCCAGTCCGTGGTCTCACCAGAAACGCAGAGAAAAACCAAGAAAAATACATTTCAACCTCCAAAACAAACAAAAAAAAAAAAAAAAAAAGGAGTGGTCTCCCCTACTCAGATATGGGGATGGATATTTGAGGAGTAAACCACCATATTATGTACATGAAAGAACCAACAACAACAAATTAAATCAATAATATATTGAACAATTATTATAAAAGTAAAGTTGAAGTCCACATGACCATCATCATCAAGTCCTTCCATGAGAACCCTAAATATCATGAGGACTGATTGAGATCATTGATGTTAGGTAGAATGCCTAGAGGGGGCTGGGTGGTCTTGTGGCCTTGGACCCCCTGCAGATTTTGTTTTTTTCTCCAGCTGTATGGAGTTTTTTTTGGTTTTTTTTCTGTCCTCCCTGGCCATCAGACCTTACTTTTATTCTATGTTAATTTGTGTTCTCTTATTTTAATTCTTACTTTGTCTTTTTTTCTCTTTCTTCATCATGTAAAGCACTTTGAGCGACATTATTTATATGAAAATGTGCTATAGAAATAAACGTTGTTATTGAATAAATCAGACTCTGCAGCTGCATGAATAAAAGGTAAAGTACCACTTCTGGTTAAAAGAAATAACCCAAAAGGTGATGGAAATCTACGTTTTGTACCTAATTTGGTTGACCGAAGTGAAAGGTACTCAAGGTATCATGTTTACACACACACAGACGGACACAAAGACAATTCCAAAAATGGTATTTTCAGACTTGGGGATGTCTAAAACATCGAGATTCATCAAAATCTCGAAATGGAATTTTTGGAGGATTCCAATACTTTATATACGAGAAAGTCAGGGAGGTCTAAAACGTCGAGATTCTCCAAAATGTCGACATCGAATCTTTTGGACGATCACAGTACTTTCCCTATACTTCACAGACAAGAAAGTTTAAAAAAAAAAAAAAAAAAAGTCAGCCTTCCGCTTTTCTGCCTCTTCCTGCTCTTTTACCAACACTCACTCCCCTCTCACCCTAATCCTGTCACTCCGTCCTCTCCAGGGAGGTGGCTACAAAGTGGTTTCTCCCAAGACCGACCCCACAGCCCATGCAGTAGCGAGTGAGATGCGTCACAATATCAACATAATGCAGGATGTGTAACAAAGCCATGCCTACTCACACATGTGGCGGTTTAAAACAAACCTGTGTTTCCTTGGCATTGTATTCATGGGCGTTAAGTTACCACTTGTTATCACTTGTTATGGGTCTGTGCACCGATAGCTTTGATAGTTCTTTTTAATTGTGTTAAATGCACTTTGTGATGTGCTTAGGTCACCACTGCCACCTCGCAGTAAGGAGATCGTGGGTTCATGTCCCGGGTCCTCCCTGCGTGAGTAGCGAGAAAAGCACTCTATAAAAGTAAAGAATTATTATATGACCAATTTAATTTATTTCAAAAGGGAAACAAATGTCATTGCTAATACTTTGCACTTTTTTGTTTTTATGCACTTTGAGATGTCAAATATTGCTGCTACCTCATATTCTGTCCAGTTATAGCTTTTTAAAATTGTTTTTATGCACTTATTGATGTGCTTGTGTCAGATGTGATCAAATTAAAAAAAGGCAACAATGAATAAAGAGTGCTTGTTTTTCAGTACATTCATTTGTGTTGGTTTAAAGTGTGTCATTATCTGCTGCTTACCGGCCACTCAAAATGTCTGGACCAGCTTTATTTCTTGGTTTGAAATTCTGGCTCAACTGGATTTGTAATGGAATAGCCCTGTGGTAGACAGTAGGACTTTAGAGTCTTTCAAAACTCGACTTTTGCTATTTTGGAGGAGTTAAGTGGATAGGACTGGCGAGCTCTGTTGGGCTGGGTGGCCGGTCCTCTCTCTAATGTTCTCTGCCATTGATTAGTACCTCTTCTCTGGGCCCTGAGGAAGACACAGCAGGTTCTGAAATGTGCCAATAGTTTGACATTAATGTGTACCTCCACAATCGCAGGATGGAGCACCTCTGAGAAGGCCCCTGCACGTTGGTGGACTTCTCCTTTTTACCAGTGGCTCCAGCTCTTTAAAATTATTAGAAGTACTTTGAGTTGAGGTCGGTAGAGACTGAGCGCCGGTGTAATTTTTAATATAACTATTTTCTTTACAAGTCTTTTTTTTATTTTTAATACAGTGCTTTCAGAAAGGTTTCAAACCTGTTCAATTTTTTGTATTTGTTACATTTCAACTTGTGCCAAAATCATTTACATTCATTTTCTCCTTCAAAGCAACACTAAATGCCCCACAACGGCAAGGTGAAAACAGGAGTTTAGATATTTTGGCAAATTTATTAAAAAAAAAAACAAACCCTGAAATGTCAGATTTGCACAAGTATTCAGACGCATTCTCAGTACTTCGCTGAAGCTCTTTTGGCAGGGATTCCAGCCTGGAGTCTTCTTGGGTTTGACTTGAAAAGTTTCCCACGCCTGGATTTTTGACATTTCTGCCATTCTTCTCTGCAGATCCTCTCAGGCTCTGTCAGGCTGGTTGGAGACTCTTTGTTGTCTATTTGAAGTTTGCTCCGGAGATGTTTGATTGGGTTCAAGTCCAGGCTCTGGCTGAGCAACCCAACGACATCCTCTTTGCTCCATTCAGCTTCCCCTCGACTCTGACTTGTCTCCCACCCCATAGCCTGATGCTGCCCCCACTATGCTTCACCATCGGGATGGCACTGCACAGGTGATGAGCGGTGCCTGGTTTTCTGCATACACGATGGTTAGAATCGAGGCTGAACAGCTCGATCATGGTTTCATCAGATTCAAAGAATCTTGTTTTTCACAGTCTGAGATTCCTTTTGGTGCCTTTTTGCAAACTCCAAGAGGGCCTCCGTGTGTCGTCTTACGGGAGGAGAGGCTTCTGTCTGACCACTCTGTCACAAAGCCCAGATCAATGGAGTGGCACAGTGATGGTTGTTCTTCTGGAAGTCTGTCTCATCTCCACACAGATTCCTTGGAGCTCAACCAGAGTGACCATTGGGTTCTTGGTCAGCTCTGTTACAAAAGTCCTTTTCCCATGATAGTTCGAGCAGTTTGGCTCGGTGCATAGCTCTAGGAAGAGTTGTGGTCATTCCAATCTTCTTCCATTTAAGAAATATGGAGGCCACTGTGCTCTGTGGAACTTTCAGTGCTGCAGGATGTTTTTGTAGCCTTTCCAAATCTGCCTCGACACCATCCTCTCTTTAAGGTCTGCAGGCAGTTCCTAAGACCTTACATCTTGGTTTTTGTTAAACAATGGGGTTTTCTATAAACAGGCATGTACCTTTCTTCATGTCCTAACCATTGGCGAACTCCAAACAAGATGTAGAAACATCTCAGTGATGAAGAACAGAATGAAATACACCTGACACAAACTTCAAGTGTTATAGCAAACAGTCTGAATACTAGTGGCAATGTTATTATTTTTATTAAACTAGGGGGCTTCGACTCCTCCTCGCTTCACTCACCAACCCCGCCCCAGGCATGCGCTACGCGCCAGCCACTTCGCATCTCTGCTGCTCACATTGTAAGAGGAGGGCTGAACGCACCCCAAGGAGATGAAGTCGCTCCTCCGAAGCCCCCTCTTAAACAGTGACACTTTTTTTTTTTTTTTTTTTTACTTCCTCTTTCCTCGATCAGCTGCTGCTGCCGCCGCCAGCACTTCACACATTTAAAAGCCTGCACAGCAGCTGTCCTTTTGCCTCACCGCCTTGTCTCTTCTCCCCCAGACATCCTCTGCTCCTGTTAGGGGTCCCGCTCCTGAGGCCGCACCCCTATGAAGAGGAAGATTTTCTATTCTTTTAATTGAGAGACAGAACTGTCCCCTCCGACTACACATGGAGCTCAATTCACTCCTGAAAGAGACTTATGTTTGAATAACGTTTCTGTCTCTAAAATCTCCTGTGTATCTGCAACTCTGTGACGCAAGCGGGACAGCGTATGTGGATTTCACTTTCACCAAACAACAAATCTTTTAATTCTCACAGATATGCCTCTTCATTAGGAAGAAACACTGCTTTTCCCAGGTAGCAACACAAATTAGACGATCTACAAGTCTCCAACTTAAAGTTTAAGTCCTAACAATATATTCAATCTCTTTTCACTGTTCTGTTATTTCACTGAGTAATAATTTCTGTTTGTTTGTGCTAATGTGATCTTTACTAACATTTTTTTGAGGCTTTCGAATTTTCGTACTTTCATTATCTCTAACCTGCTCTGCATGTGTACCACGCCAACGTTTTTGAATTCTTTACGACGTTCTACTTTGTCATCTACTCTTTGTCTTTTATTTCTGGCCCTGGGCGTGGTTAAATCTCTTGGCACAAAGTCTTTTCTCGCAGGACATGAAAGTGTCTCTCTGAGAAAATCACGTCTCGTCCCAGAATTTTTTTTATTATAATATAAGAGAGATTTTGCAAATATTCCCAAAGTCATGTACAGGTAGTCCCCAGGTTACGGACACCTAACCTACGACTTACGAACGGGGCTGCAGCTGCTATGCATGCGCCTCAGTAACTGCCGCTCCATCATCTTTGGCCTGGGGATGCTGCAAGCAGTGGCTGGACGGAGGCTGGAGGTTGGCGATTTCGCTGCTCACGCAGTGTAGTGTCCCTTGGGCGGCTCCCGGCGGCAAGCAGGGACCCGTGGTCCATAGTCACGGGGGCCACAGCTATCGCTCGTGTGCAGGACGGAGGCTTGATGGAGCGGAGGGGGGCATTTCACTGCCCACCCACCACACACGGCTGCCCCGTTCGTTCTCGGTGGGCGGCTGGTGATGCTGCAAGCAGTGACCCAGTTGTGGCTGAATGGAGGCCATTGAGGGTGAACGGGGTGGCGGGGGGTAGCATTGTAGTGTGCCTCGGGTGGCTGCCTGTTGAAAGGGGGCAGTGGTGGGCAATTCACTACCCACCTTTGGCTGCAACATGTTTGTTCTTGGTGGGCGGACGCTGCAGGCAGCATACTGTAGTGGAGGTGACTGTGTGGTGGGCGGGTGGTAAATCGCCCCTCGCCGCCCCCATTCATTCTCAACAGCAAGCCTGCTTATACTGTTACGCACATAGCAGGAAGTTGTCTCTTGTCAGTACATCAGACGTGTTGACGACGGGTGCCTTCCTGCTGTGATAGCGTGTACAGTGCTGTGCAGAAGAGCTCATCTTAACCTTTTGTCTTCACCTTTCAAGAATGTCTCTGAAACACAAATCTGATGCAAGTGCTGGTGATACAGTAAAGAAGAGAAAAACCATCACCATTGAAAATAAAGTAGAAATAATAAAAAGGTCAGAGAGAGGTGAAACTCCATCATTCATTGGCAGAGCACTTGGTTACAGTCGGTCAACAATAGCATTTATTTAAATAATGTACCTGTTCCGACTTACATACAAATTCAACTGAAGTACAAACCTGCAGTCCCTATCTCGTACGTAACCCGGGGACTGCCTGTATTTGCTTTTTCATTCTGGGGCGTGGACGGCGCGGTGGTGAAGTGGCAGTGTTGCTACCTTGCTGGGTTCGTGTCCGGGGTCCTCCCTGTGTAGAGTATGCATGTTCTCCCTGTGCCTGTGTGTATTTTCTCCTGGTGCTCCTCCCACAGTCCAAAGACGTGCACATTAAGTACATTGGCTCTAGTTTTGTGCGTTTTATTGCTTGCTTTCTCTAGCTGGAATACACTCCAATGCTTTAACCCAGTGTTTTTCAACCTTTTCGCTGGAGTGGAACCCTGCGCGAATGGTTACCTTGCTCACAGAACCCTGTGCAATTATCCTCCAGTATGTCCTATATCATTAAGAATTTTTCGGCGGAACCCCGGTTGAAAAACACTGCCTTAACCTATTAACATAACAAAAAGTGAAGGGGTCCGAATACTTTCTGAATGCACTGTATTTATTGCAAAGAAGTGTACATCAGCTCCCTTCCTTTAATCTAATACTAAGCATTTTGTTGTGTAGCAAGGGTGTCAAACTCAGATCCTGGAGGCCTGCAGCTTTCTCTTACTGCCACTTTCTTCATTAGTTAACTGATTGGCTGCACGTGGAACATCCATTTTTTGTCATTATATTCATTGACTTGCGTCTCAAAATTCAGAACCCTGAATTGCTTCTTTTTTTCTTCGCTAGGAGCCAAATAACAATGAGACGTAACATGAACCAACAACTGATCAAAATAAACTGGTCTCATTTGGACCTGTGGTTATAATATCTGTTTTAATAAAATATAACAATATACAGTACAGGCCGAAAGTTTGGACGCACCTCCTCATTCAATGTGTTTTCTTTATTTTCATGACTGAAGGCATCAAAACTATGAATGAACACATGTGGAGTTATGTACTTAACAAAAAAAGGTGAAATAACTAAAAACATGTTTTATATTCTAGTTTCTTCAAAATAGCCACCCTTTGCTCTGATTACTGCTTTGCACACTCTTGGCATTCTCTCGATGAGCTTCAACAGGTAGTCACCTGAAATGGTTTTCACTTCACAGGTGTGCCTTATCAGGGTTATTTAGTGGAATTTCTTGCTTTATCAATGGGGTTGGGACCAGCAGTTGTGTTGTGCAGAAGTCAGGTTAGTTGGACGATCATTTATTTTTCAACAGGACAATGACCCCAAACACACCTCCAGGCTGTGTAAGGGCTATTTGACCAAGAAGGAGAGTGATGGAGTGCTGTAAATGGTCATGAAAATAAAGAAAACACATTGAATGAGGAGGTGTGTCCAAACTTTTGGCCTGTACTGTAAATATATCAAAAAAAAAAGAAGAAGATATGAGAACTATTGCTAACAATCCACAGAATTAAATAACAGGTTTCTTTAACAGCGAGATTTGGCCTGTAATTAGGAAATGAGTTGGACAGAACACCGTATCCCTTCAGGACTGTTTGAGATCCCCGACTTAACTAGTAAGGTGTTGGCATGCTTTGCTTCTTATCATTGTTTGACTGCTAGTTAAGTAAAAATTAAAATAAGGGCACAGAATCTTTATAGGCAAGTAAATAAAAACTAAGGTGAAAGAGGTCTGTTCCAATAGAAGACGTAATTGGTGACTAATTAAAAAAATTGGTTTGAACAAAAGCGTGCAGCCACTGTGACCCTCCAGGATTAAAGTTTGACAGCCCTGGTCCAGATGTTTTTTCTCTACAAAGAGACGGTTATTGAACATACTCAATTGAATGCTGACCTATTCCCTTGTATTTGGATTAGACAGAAAGATGAAGTCCTACTTGTCGCAAGAAGAAAAACTGGACTTTTACTGAAGCGCAATAAATAATATTACAATACTAGGGGACTCCGCCCCCTGCTCTCTTCGCTCGCCCACCCCCGGGTTTGGCTTACTGGATATACGATTTAAAGAGATTGTTAGTTTCATGGGAATTGTTACATATGCATTATTTTCACTCTTATTTTAAAACTTTTGTAAAAGCAATACTTTATTTCCGCCCCCGGGTGTGGTTACATCTCTTTCTCGCAGGACGTATAACGCTGCTCGCGTTGTGCAGGGGGTGCAGCTGAATGCACGCTAAGGAGATGCCGTCGGATCATCTGCTGTCTTTCCGCTGCTGGCGAGCTGCCTGTTCTGCTTGTCTCGCTGCCGGATCATTTCAAAGCCTGTACAGCAGCTGTACTTTTGCCACTTCGCATCTCTGTCGCTCAAGTTGTGAAGGGGGATGGCGAGGGTTAGGTTGGCTAAACATACGCTAAAGAGAAGCAGTCGGATCATCTGCAGGCTTTTTGCTGCTGGCGAGCTGCGTGTTTTGCTCGTCTCTCAAGTACTTTAAGTAAAGGCATCAGCTAAGTAATAATAATAATTGTTGTTTTAAGAGCTGGGATCACATGAAGCGTGTCAGCCAACAGCAATCCAACAACTGCTAGGTTAGATGTCCGTGGACTTGTTTTAAATGATGGCTCACTGCCTTGTCTCGCGTGACGTTGTAAAAACAATACTTGTCCTTTATTACTGGCCCTGGGCATGGTTGAATCTCTTTCTCAGGACACATAATGCGGCTCGCATTATCAAAGGGGTGGCTCAACGCATGCTAAGGAGGTGCCGTCGGATCATCTGCCGTCTTTCTGCTGCTGTCGCGCTGCTATCAGTCTTCCGTGCTGTACTTCGCCCGCCCTCCCTCCATTGGACCTAACAGTCACTTAAAACAAAAAAGGCTTCAACCTGGCTGGGACGCTACAATACTTTTGAATTTTTACTGTTTTCATATTCTTTACCTTTCTCTGCATGTGTATCGTGCCACCATTTGTTTGAGCCTTTCGAATTCCACGGCTTTCATAATCTCTTATCTGCCTTTTTTTCTCTCACTTTTGCGTCTCTTTTCTCCGCACTGCTCTTTCTTCTTTGCATAGTCATTGACGTTTCATGTAGAACGTATTGTCCTTATATACTTTATATGTGCCGAGTGCACAGGATCTGTGTGTGCTATGTGCCTTTACACGACTGAGTGCTCTTATTTGATATTGTTTGCGTCTCGTGGGTCTTTTAAGTGTCTTCCGAGAACTTCTGAGAAGATCACGTCTCGTCGCCCCTAGCTTTTCCTTTTTTTTTTTATAATAGAGAGATGGCAAACAACAATCCCCCTCTCAGATATACACCAGAATGACTAAAACGAAAGACAGTTTCTGACTTGGCAGTCACAGTCACTGTGAGTTACCATAAAGGCACATTGTGAGAGGACATGCAGGTGATGGGCGTAACAGAGCAAGATGCAGAGGACAGGAAGATATGGAAGATGATGATCTGCTGTGGCGACCCCTAACAGGAGCAGCCGAAAGAAGGAGAAGAAGTTGTAGGTATGAAGGATTCCGAGTTGTGTTTTATTGACACACGTGTACTGAATAATTTGTTGGCTGAAGATCCTCAGTGTTAGTGTGTCAGAGAGAGGATGTGCAGCATCGTTCATAATGGCACTCAGTTTTGCTTTCATCCTGTTCTCCACTAACACCTCTACTTGTTTGAAAGTGTGCCTTTTCTTCTCTTAAAAATCTGCTGCTCTGCCCTTTCTTCTATGCTACGAGAGCAGTTGAGCCTGTCATTGATGTTGACCCTCATGAAACTGTAGGAGTGCACCACCTCTACATCCACTTCCTGAATAGTGACCGGACGTAGAGGCTTTTTGGTGTGGTGAAAGTCAATCGGCAATTCCTTGGTTTTGCTGATGTTCAGTTGCAGACAATTCTCTTTGCACTAAGTTCTAAACCTTCCTCCTGTCCTCTGTGTCATTCCTCTTATTGAAACAACACAGAAGTGCAGAATCTTCTGAGAATTTCTGCAAGTGACATGCGCTGGTTTTACATTTAAAGTTAGATGTGTACAGGGTGAAGAGGAAAGGAGACAGAACTGTTCCTTGTGGTGCTCCAGAGCTGCTCACATTGTTTTTCAGAGACACAGTGCTTGAGTCTCACAAGCTGGACACCAGAAGCTCATCCTCACAGTGTTACCAGCATGTCCAGGTGAGATAAGCCTTGTGCAGCAAATGGATATTGGCATCCTCCACTCAATTCTTTGTCTGATAGGCAAAATGCAGTGGGTCCAGGTGGTCTACGACAA
Source organism: Polypterus bichir lapradei (assembly GCA_026402145.1). NCBI lineage: Eukaryota > Metazoa > Chordata > Cladistia > Polypteriformes > Polypteridae > Polypterus > Polypterus bichir. Next base: position 82,429,941 of record JANRMT010062796.1, read on the forward strand.
GAGGGCTCACACAGTCCAGGACCGTTCTCTCAGAGGTATTTATGATGTGAAATGTTAAGTGCCACTGGTCTGTAGTCATTTGATGACAAAGCACATACCTTCTTTAGGACTAGAAAGTAAACTGAAACTCCTGCAGAAAACCCACAAAGACACAGAGAAAGTGTGCCGACTCCTCACTGAGAGTGACCAAGAACAAAAAATGCATCTGTAACATAAAATTTAATCAAAATCAAATAATTTAACTACATTGCTGCTGTGGTTATGCTGCTGCCTCACAACAAGAAGGCTAGGGTTTATGTCCCAAGTACTCACTGTGTGGAGCTTGCATGTCCACCCCACGTCTACATGGATTTCCTCCAAGTGCTCTGGTGCTGCTAAATTGGCCCGAGTGTGCGTGTGTGTATACCTTACGATGCATTGGCACCCTATCTAGGGATTGCTGGCTGGGATAGGCTTCACCTTAACGGCAAACCCTACCCTGGATAATGCGTGCAGTGCGGTGCAGTGCTTCAGATTTTGGTCTTCAGACCCTGTAGTTGTGGGTTCAAATCGTGCTACTGACACTGTGTGACCAAGAACACTTCACTTGCCTCTGCTCCAATTGGAGCAAACAAAAGAAATGTAACCATTTGCATCTCAAGTACTTTAAGTAAAGGCATCAGCTAAGTAATAATAATAATAGAAAGGGATGTGTGGATAAAATAAAACTCAAAATAATTATGTGCGGGTGGCACAGTGGGTAGCGCTGCTGCCTCGCAATTAGGAGATCCGGGTTTGCTTCCCAGGTTTTCCCAGCGTGGAGTTTGCATGTTCTCCCCGTGTCTGCGTGGGTTTCCTCCCACAGTCCAAAGACATGCAGGTTAGGTGCATTAGTGATCCTAAATTGTCCCGTGTGTGTGTGTGTGTGCGCGCGCGCACCCTGCGGTGGGCTGGTGCCCTACCCGGGGTTTATTTTCTGCCTTGCGCCTTGTGTTGGCTGGGATTGGCTCCAGCAGACCCCGCGACCCTGTAGTTGGGATATGGCGGGTTGGATAATACATGGATGGATAATTATGTGCAAATTAAAAGTACCCCAAACAAGATAAGTGTTTTTTTCTTAAAATCCACAGGGATGGAGGGGCGGGATAAATTCTAAACTTGACCATGGAGTCCAGACTGGCTATTGATATTCTTAGAAAGGGGCTTTATTAAAAAATGCTGTTAATCCAAGCCTAAAGGTTTATTGCTATTATGAAGCTCTCATCCAGATCAAAAATGAATGGAATATTTTACTGGCATGCTTACTTTGATTTGAATGCCAAGGATAACGGCTGCCTCTTATCGTGTCCTTGAAACCAGGCACTCGGACTGCGCTCAGATAGCGGAGGAACGTCGAGGAGAGGAAGCGCTCACGTTCTGTACGGGGAACACTCGCTGCCTCGGTGCGGGAAGGGGGGGGGGTCTTGGGGGGAGAAACGATGATGCCATGAAGGACCTGTACAGGACTAACAGTCTTCCAGTTTTCTCAATGATCCCTTCTTATAAACAAATAAGGAAAACAAAAAAAAAAAAAAATCAGCGACTGCGTTCCTCGAAGTGACTCGTTTCCTGGGAGGGTGACGTAGGCCGACGTCACGGACAGAGGCGGGTCTTCTGGAGCCTAGCGGTGCGCACTACAGTATAACTGACAGTTGCTCGTTTAAATCCGGAACACCAAAAACACAGTCTCATCTGGACCGGGCAGGTCGGGCGAACGAAGAGAAGGAGTAGCTTTCACACTAAGACAGCACAACTCTGTTCGTATTCGCATTCTACGTCCTCCTCCGCGCCGGAATCTCTTAACTTTGAGGTAAGTGCTTGCGGGACATTTAAACTTCAGATGTCCAGTTACAGATTTGTGTATTGGTGCGATGAAAAGATCGGCATCTATATACGTACAAAGACAGTGTCGTATCAGTGGCAATGTTCTAGCTGGGATTTACGTTCGATTCCAAAGTCCGTGTGGAGTGTACATGTTCTCCGTGTACGAGTGGGCTGTCTTTGGATGCTTATGATTCTAAACTGTCGTCCCACGCGTGCCTGGTCCTATCTTGGTGCTTGAAGCTACTCTAATAGATTTTTGGGTACCGGGAGAAAAAGATAACATAATGTCTTGACAGAGCATAATGCTTTTCCCTGTCATTAAGTACTTTTATGGTAGCTGTGACAAGGGTTCTGTTTTGTTTTCATATTTGCGATTATTTACAAGGTTTATATATTAAAACAATTCCTGATTTATTACTTCATTAAGATCTTAAACAGCTATTATCCATTGACAAAGACATAACTTCACTCATTTGCAGAAGTGACTATTTAAAGATCGCCCCTCTGAAACCAGACTTATGAATCATACAGCTTCCCTTAAAGTGTCTCTCAATGCGTGTGTATATTTGTTTAAAACGAGAACGCCGTGTTATTAAGAGTTCAAATCGCGATGAATACATTCATTACCCCCGTGGTTCACATGTATCCGTAATATCAGGGGCGACGTGATGGCGTAGTGATTAACATTACTACCTCCCGGCTGCGGTCCCCGGTCCTGAATTTGTCATTATTTGGATGGTCATTATATGTTCCCATCCCAGTATGTCCTGGAATTTCTGGCGGTTTCCTTCCTTATTCCAGAGAAGCAACTGTTTATTTGGTCCAGGATGAGCCCGAGTCGCTTTCTGGATATCTTTGATGATCTGCCAGATTCTGCTTTGCGCCCGTTGCTGCCCCAATAGATTTGCAACGGACTTGCGCGTTCAAACAATGGACGGACTGCCATAAATAAATAGATAAAAAAGATCTGTAAATATACAAGACTGGAGGTGCTAAAAGGTCAAATTAAAAATATCGCCCAAACTGTCCTGTTATAAGGCATGGCGATTTTCGAGTTTATGAATCATTACTGGCATGTTGAGAAGATCAGCGATTTCATTGGCTTGCGAAAGTAAAGAATAAAAACTTGTAACGGGTGTAAGGGCAAAAAGTGGACATCCGGGAAAACCCTTTTGAAATTGGAGCAATCCAAACTCACACTGGGCCTGCTGGTACACGACCGTTGTGTATGTAGATGGGCCAATGTGAGAATATACCGTACAATTTCGACACGTTGGACACAACCTGATTCTCAGAAGTTTAGCACAAAACCGCACAGTTCCTGCCTCGTATCTTACCACCCGTAGTCCATTGCACAACAACTTAGCTTGAGGCAGCCGCTCACACCACAAAGGCTAACGTCAGATTAAGGCAGTGACGTGACACCCCACGCGTGTCTTTTGAATGCTTACCGGGTGACACTCTTCTTCTCTACCACAAGAAATGAGAGCAGCAGGTGCTTCACATCCACGCAGCATCGAGATCAAAGCAGGAAACTGCCTTTGCTGAGAAGCCGGCCCATCAGAGAACACCCGCTCCGGGCCGAGCCAGTGGCTCCAATAAATCTAACATCCGGGACAGTGAAAGGAAAGCCGAGCCCGCGTGGGAAAAGCCGCGAGAACACGTGGGCAACGCGACCACAATCGCGGTGGTAAGAGGAGGCCGGGGACTGTGGAGATTTTTTGTGGTCACGGACGAGAGTTCTTGATTGGGCACTTTTTTTTTTTTTTTTTTTTTTTGCACGCAGGTGGCATGGAAGTGGCCGTTCCTCGCCGTAGTGATTTACACCCTTAAAAATAAAGGTGCCAGTTAGAAACAAAATACAGCGGTTCTTCAGAGCGATGTCATAACCGCATCTATATTTTAAGATTCGAGATTTAGACTCTGAAAAGGTTTAAACGTTTATTGGTTATTATGTTCACTTTTACAGAGTCCCGAATTCTCACTTGTGTGTCCACGTCAACATGCATCATGCCACCACTCTCAGGCACCATGATTAGTGAGTTGGGCAGAAACTAGAGAAGCTTAATCTTCAGCAACAAGAACTCAAACTAAGGCATGGGAAATTTTATTCACACCAGTGACTTTGACATTTGATAATCCAGCACACAAATATTACTTAAAATCTGAGATGTAGTGGTTAAATTTGTTTTAAAAAAATGTGATGGCCTGTCCTGGAACAACCCCACTGAGGAAGATAACAAGTCCTCACCCAGACCTCATTGCTGATTGCCAAAGAGCCCCAAGGTCCACCGCTGTTAGTGAGCAGAGCTAACTTACCTTAAAGCTTCTGTCTTACCTACTGAAATCATTACCTTGCACCATAATTAGGTGTAACAGATTTGTGGAACACCAATGGGTTCCTGATTTTAAAATGACTCTCACTGTATACAATAACACAGGCTATGTTCAGGTTGTCTTGATCTGTTAGAAAGCCTACTATGCATTAAAGATTTCTGTTTTGTCCACATACCTTTTCAAAGCCCAAAGACCCAATGTTATATGCAAGGAACTCTTCCCGCAATGAAATTGATCGTTGTCAAGCAAAGGTTCAATGACGAGCCTCACAACTCATTAAAGAATTATTTAAGCACCTTTATTTTTAATTGTAACAGAAATACGGTGTGAATAGATAAAAAAATGTCTAAAATACTTAACGTCCATCAGAGAAATGGACTTTCCTTTGTTCTCGATATTTGGGTTCAAATGGTGAAGCAGTGGCAAAAATCTATGAAATCTATGTACATTTGTTTATTCGTCTATATAATGTCTTTCAAACCTCCTAATTATATAGCGCATTTCCTATCTATATATCTCCCTCTATTAGAATAGGCAATATACAATGGAGATAGATAGGAAATACACTATATAATTAGGAGGTTTGAAAGGAACTAGAGAGACAGACAGCAAGGAAAGGCACTATATGATAGACAGACTGGGCACTAGCTCTCCATCCATACACCCATTTTCTAAATCTGCTTGTTAATTGCTGATTTTCATATCTTTCTGTGAATCTATTTTATATAGTGCCTTATCTATCTATCTATCTATCTATCTATCTATCTATCTATCTATCTATCTATCTATCTATCTATCTATCTATCATCTATTATATAGTGCCTTATCTATCTATCTATCTATTATATAGTGCCTTATCTATCTATCTATCTATCTATCTATCTATCTATCTATCTATCTATCTATTATATAGTGCCCTATCTATCTATCTATCTATCTATCTATCTATCTATCTATCTATCTATCTATCTATCTATCACAAGTTTGCTAGAGATGGCTATAGTTATCTTATTTTGTATGGCTGATTAGTTTCATCTACAGAAACTCATTTGTGTGATGCCGATTATTGACAGTCTCAGGTTTTTATCGAGCCATCTATGCTGTTCATGTCACATCTGGACTTCTGCAGCTCTCTGCCAGCTGGTGTACCAGGATGTATCACAAAGCCACTGTAGATTATTCACAATGCAGCGGCACATCTGGTGCTTGACCCACCACGACCGCCATGTGTCACTCCTCTGTTCAGACCAGTAAATTTAAAACCCTTGATTTCTGCCTTCAGGGTAGTCAACAGGTCTGCACCTGCGTATATGGAGGTAATTGTGAGGTCCTGTGCTCCTTCTCACCCACTCAGGTCTGCTGGTGATGCCACCTCGTGATGGCATGAAGCCTCAGTCCAGACTCTCTTCGTGTGTCGCTCCTAACCGGTGGAATGCTCTGCCCACCTCTATTTGAATTTCGGACTCCCTCGGTGTGTTTTGTTTGCAGACTCTCTTGTTTGGTGAATTTCCTTTCTGATTGATAATGACTTTGATAGGATCGTTTAGGTGTAACTAAGCCTACATTTTGTTCTGGGGGTCTTCACTTGCGGTGATCAATTTTGTCCCCTTGTCCTGTTACACTCATTCCTAAACAGTCCCCCAAACTGATGTTTACTTGGTTATGTTGAGCTCATTTGTAAGTTGCTTCAAATGAAAGCATCTGCTGAGCAAATAAATGTAAATATAAACCATGTCAGTACTTACATCAACAAGGTGACAGGACCACTGACTCACTCTGGGACCCTCATTGAGCCCCTTAAATCAGCCAGAGCTGCATCTCGTACAGTATGTGAATAAGAGAAATAGAAGCGATAAAGATGCTTGACAAGGCGTTTACTTTAGAAAGGCGCCATATGAAAGAGCAGCTTGTCTGTCTTGTCCGGTTTCCTCCCACATTCCAAAGACAAGCAGGTTAGGTGATTGTCGGTGCTATACTGGCCTCTGTGTGTGTGTGTGTGTGTGTGTGTGTGTGTGTGTGTGTGTGTGTGTTCACCCTGCGATGGACTGGCGCCCTGTCCACAGATTGTTCCTGCCTTGAGCCCTGTGCTTGCTGGGATCGCCTCCATCCTCCCTGAAGCTCAGCTCAGGATTAACCAGGTTTGGACAGTGGATGGATGGACGGAGGTTTCCAATTGATGACATTCAAGTGCCACCCACTTGCTGCTCAGGATGTGACCAGTGAGTCTGCTGCAGACGCATTAAACAGGAACTTGCTTTTCACTTCTCATTTAGACCTCTGTGGTCAGGCCGGCGGCTTCTTTAACTTCTGTGCTGAGGTGCTCAATGATGTTGAATTTGATTTATTTTTCTTGAACCTATCTGGTTCTTCCCAGAACTTGTGTCTATGAGGTGTTCAGTGCGCACCCAGACCCTGTGGTGATGTCCTTGGTTTTCCACCATCTCTGCCTCATTATTTTGATTCACCTTCACCTTCCATGATTTTTCAGGCAGTCCAGATGAAGATGAAGTCCCAAATCAATTCCATTTCCCCTTATGTGGCCTCTTGGGCAGATTTAATGACCTGCCCTTTTTTTTAAAAGATGACTGATTTGTGGGATTCTTCCAAAGTAAATGAAAATTGGCAAAGCCTCCGGTCTGAAGAGTTCACTCACACTGTGTTCTGCCAGCCAGCCCGTCTGTTTGTTTTGGACTCGGACTTGCTTGTGCTAAATAACAGTGCCATTCATGCAAAACCTAAAGTACCCTGGACTGATGAGAGTGGAGCTTGCAAAATGGAATAATACTTAAAAGACATATCTGTAAAATATAACAGTCACAGAACTAACTGTTAGGAACACCTGCTTATCCAGGAAAGGTTCTATTTAGCCAATCATGTGGCAGCAGCGCAATGCACAAAGTCCTGCAGATGCAGGTCAGGCGCCTCAGTTCATGTTCACATCAAGCACTAGAATGGGGGGAAATGTAAACCTCAGTGATTTCAACTGTGGCGTGAACAGACAGGCTGGTATGAACATTTCTATAACTGCTGCCCTCCTTGGATTTTCATGCACAACAGGCTCTGGAGTTTACTCAGAAAGGTGCAAAAAACAGAAATACATCCAATAAGCAGAGTGGCAGTTTTGTGGACAGAAAAGCCTAGTTGATGGACAAGAATGACTGGTTTGAGCTGTCAGGAAGGCTAAGGTAACTCAGATAACCACTCTGTACCGCTATGGTGAGCGGAAACGCATCTTAATGTGCACAACATCTTGAATCCTTGAGGTTGGGTGGGTTTACAACAATAGAAGACCAAATCAGCTTCCACTCCTGTCTGCCAAGCACAGAAAGCCGAGGCTGCAGGGTTCACCGATAAAAGCGCGATAGACATATGCGCCCCGACAAAACCGCGACGGACAAATGAGCGCCGACAAAATCGCGAGAGAGGCCAAGAGAGTGGGAGGCCCGGGCTGCAATTCTTCCTACATATGCAGGGCGAGATCTTAAGGACTATCTGCGTGCCGTGCTGATGGCATGCCGCGTCTCATAATATTGACTTCTAAAATAATCATTATTAAATATGCTTTAAACTAGTAATTCATATTTCATGAAACTTTCGCGATTTTGACGGCGCGTTTTAATCGCCGCTATTTTGTCGGCGCGCATATGTCTATCGCGCAAATGTCGGGTCACAGGCTGGTTGAACACAGGCCTACCAAGCCTGGACAGCTGAGACTAGGAAAATGTTAACCCGGTTTAATGAATCTCAGTTTCTGCTGAAGCACGCAGATGGTGGGGTTAGAATTTTGCACCAACAGCATGAATCAATGAACTCAACCTGCCTTGTGCCAACAGTCCGGGCAGATGCTGGTGGTGCAATGATGTGAGGAATGTTTCCTTAGCATTCTTTGGGCTCGTTAGTACCAATCAATCATCGATTGAATGCCATGGTGTATATGATTATTGTTGCTGACCATGCGCATTACTTTATGGCCACAATGGATTGTCTTGTAATGGCTCCTTCCAGCATGACCACACATCATGTCACAAAGCAAACGTCATCTCTGACTGAACATGACAATGAGTTCAGTGTTCATCAGTGGCCTTCCCAGCCACCAGATCTGAATCCAACAGATCACCTTTTGGATGAGGTAGAACGCGAGATTCACAGGATGTGAATCCAGTGAAGTTTTTTTCGCCCCCATCCCCTTACAAAATAATACAAAATACATTTCATACACTGCGGTGGGCTGGCACCCTGCCCGGGGTTTGTTCCTGCCTTGCGCCCTGTGTTGGCTGGGATTGGCTCCAGAAGACCCCCTTGACCCTGTGCTAGGATATAGCGGGTTGGATAATGACTGCCTGACTGACATATCATGCAAAAATGAAAACGACGGAAATATGAACTAGATTTCTAAGTATTAATTACCATTGAGGTATTTGAATAATGCCCCTTCATTCTTTTTTAATATCTCTTCCCTCGCCTTTTTCTTTTTTCTAAAAGCAGCAACGCTCTCGTTTGTTGGCTTCATCTTGAGATTGAGAGAAGAATAAACTGTTAATAATGAGATTGAAGGGTTCGTCCCTTTCTGCCGGAATACAGTAAGTCGATGGAGAGCGTCTTCGGTCGGAGTAAGTCGGCGCACTGGTCAAGATTCGTGTTTGCAACATATGTATTTGTAACCGTTTTAAACATTAACAACGGTGTCATTTTTTGACATGGACAACACACATTCGCTTCCCAAATCCCTATCAAACAAAATTGTCAAAAAAGTCTAAACAGTCCCGTGCAAAATATTTATTGAAAAGTGCCCTTCGGGGCGGTCAGCCCCTTCAGCCAGAGTACTGGTGCCAAATCTGCTGAACTTGCGTGATGCAATCGTGTCAGCATGGACGAGAGTCTCAAAGGATCCTGTGGAATCCATGCCATAAAGTATTAAGTTTGTTTAGAGAGAAAAAGGAGTCCCTAACTAGTACTAATAAAGTGGTCAAAAGAATTGAATCAGTGAGTGTTCTTTGGCATCGTGAAGGCGTGAGTGGCAGAGTGGCGCAGTGCTTCACAGCTGCTCAGCCCTGTGCTCACGACACACTTTGCACTCCACACCCCATCATGGCATGACTTTCCTCATGGCTTTCTGGATCGGCTAGCATGGCGTAGCTAAACTGGGCTGTTGTGAATATGAGTGCGTGGGTTCTATGGTGCGAACGACAGCGCCATAATGGCCTAATTTTTAAGGGGCTCCACCTTCACGTGCGCCCCTTTAGGATTGTTACTGCGGGAATGTACGATTGAACCGCGCCGAGCTTTTATTGAATCTCCGCTTTTGCACTAGCAAGCTAGGATATGCGAAAAGTGCAAACGAGAGGAGCAGCCAGCAGCGGATCGATGGACTTTGGAAAAAATCCAAAGAAAGTGTCGCCCCCAGTGTCGATCGAACACCGCAGAGACATGTACGCTCTTCTGAGCAGTACGGCGTTTCATGAAATGTTGCAGTTCTATCGAGTAACATCAGCATGGCAACGCGTTTAACAAAATCCTGTCTGTGAGAAAGGGCGTCCCTCCAAGGTGGCAGGAAAGTCTCTCTACCTGCCCACCAGCCCCCGCGATCCCCATCTGGATCAAGCAGGTTTTGATAACGAAACATGGCATGAATTTTTCTGCGTCTTTCTGATTTGTACTTCAGCGGTGGGAAGACGTCCCACCTAATTGTATTCTTTTGAAAACTGCGTGACGTGTTTCGATTCAGGCGCCTCCCACATCTCAGACCGTTCAGAATGTCAGAGCTGGTAGGCGTGTGGGCAGACAAAACAATCCGCTGCCAGTTTGTATTTAAGAGGCACCCACGATCAGTTCCTGACGTTCCTGTCTTGTCCGGGTAACCCGGCGGATGGTGTTGGTGGTGGGTGGGCTGGAGGGTTAAATGTTACTGTAAATGGCAATAAAGTCCGGAAGAGCTGCAAGGTGGCGCGGTGGTTTGCTCGTTGTCTGAGTGCAGTTCACACATTGGCAGTCGAGGAAATCAAGGGTGGATAGAAAAGTGTTAGGGTTTCTTTTTGATTTTTATTTAACATACTGAAGGGTACAGAGTAGGTGAACCCATTAGGTGACAGAGGTGGCTGCCCATGGCGCCATACTCTGAGGGGCGCCATTAATGAAAGTAAAAATACGCACGCTCCGTAGGTCCGCGGTATATAAACAAAGGGGTGCGGGCACCGGTCACCGAGGGGATCAAGCCAGCTGGTCGTCGACTACCCGATATTGTCAATGAGAGGCGACGTCTGTCCACTGTGCCTAGGGCTCCAGGAAAAAGCAGGTTTGACAATGAATGAATGAGCTAATGGGGGACTGAAATTCAAAAATTGGTTCAGAAAGGACGACTGATGAGTTTCATGCCTGAAGTGGTTAAAACTGAGTATTTGAGAAAAAGATTGGTTACATTTGCTTAGTAGACATTTTTTATCCAAAGCGACTTACAAAGGAGGTCAACATAATCGAGTAAACATCAGTCTGGGGCACTGTTTTGAAAATTGATTACCACAAGTGACAAGTTCAGAAACAAAATACAAGTGAGTTACACTTCCTTGATAATAAAACCTAACAGCTAATATCAGGCAGAAATTCACCAGTGGAGAGAGTCTTCAGAGACTTCTTAAACACATTGAGGGAATCAGAATTTCAAATGGAGGTGGATAGCTCATTCCTCCATCTGGGAGCTGCACATGAAGAGCCTGAACTGAGATTTGATACCATGTAGAGGTGGGTGGCATCAGCAGATTTGAGTGGTCGAGAAGGAGTGCAGGACCTCATGAGTGTCTCCATATTTATAGATGCTGACCTGTTGACTACTCTGAAGGCAAGCATCAAGGACGTGAACTTAATATGTGCTGCTACACAAGGAGCCAAGGTAGTGAACTGAAGAGAGGAATGACACACACTCTTTTTGGCTGGTTGAACAAAAGATGTGCCAAAGCATTTTGGATTATTCATAGTTGCGTGGTGGCATATCCTGGTACTCCTGCCAGCAGACAGTTGTATTGTCCAGACGTGACAAGACAGGCACAGATTTCTTGATAGAAACCTCTAATCGGCATCACAAAAATTAATTCCTGTAGATGAAATCTAACCAGTTCTATAAAACCAGATGTCTAGAGCCATCTCTAACAAAGCTGTGATTGATTAGATAGATAAATAGATAGATAGGAAAGGGACTATATAGTTGATAGATAGATCGATGCACTTCTACAGGGAGCCAACGAGGTGATAATTTTCACATAATTGTGATTTAAATTTCTTTTTTTATGTTCAGAACTAAAGCCTCAGGTAAAAATATTTACTTGTTTGGCTGACACCTTTATCCAAGGTGACTTACACTTATGAATAAAATTTCTTTTTGGTTTTCCATTTGGAGCACAGGCAGGTCAAGGGTCACACCATGTCAGAAATGGGATTTGAATCCACAGCCTTAGGGTTGAAGTCCAAAGCCTTAACCACTCCACCACACCACACCACACTGCTACAGGCACAAAGACTTTGTTGTGCTCCTCTCTAATTTCAAGTTTGCCAAGTCTCCATCAGTATCTGTAGTCCATCCATTACCTCAACCCGTCAAAAATACAGGGGAGACACAAATTATTATCAACAGAGCACGAGGCTGGCTGCCACCAACTTTGGAAGGGATGCCCGCCTGAAACAGAGGGCACACTCACTGACCTATGCTGGGCCAAACAAGAGTCCACCAGAGACGCCCATCTAAAGCCGGTTTGGCTAGTTGTTAATGGTTCACGTTCTTCAAGTTTTGCACATTTTGGACACCATCACAATGTAGGTGCTATAATATTCTTCAACTCCAGTTCACTCACACTGGAGCCTATGAATCAAAACACAGGTCTTTGGGGATGTGGGAAGAAAACCAAAGTACCAGGAGGAAAATTCACACCAACACAGAGAGAACTTGCAGTATTGACATTAGAATGGTATTAAACCAGCTAAATCCAGTTCAGGGTCGCCTATTCCAGCAGCATGTGATGTAGGACAGGAAAGAGTGCCAGTCCATAAAGTCTACAGAGTGGTTCTTCAGAGCAATGCCACACAGGAGCCATTTTTGGTTGCCAAAGGACTCATCCACATGACAGTTCTGGACAGAACCCTTTAGAGGCTCCATACAGTAGACAGCGGTGAACAGATGGTAACAGCTGTGTGAAATACCAATGATTTGAAAATGACTGCCTATAATAAGTCAGGCCAAGTCCAGGTTTTCTTAGTGTCCTACTACGTAGCCTATCATGTACTCAACATTTTATTTTTTCTGCATATTAGGAAGTTTTTCAAAGCACAAAGAGCCAACTTCACATGCAGAGGACCTTCCACAGAATGAAGTGGTGCTTCGTCAAGCAATAGTTCTGTGAGGAAGCACACAACCCCATAAAGAGCAATAAAATGCCATTAAAGAGCCATTCCTTTTAAGAGTGTGGGTGTTAAAAGAAAGCCTACCAACAGAACGTCTGTCTGGTTTTTTTTGTGCTTTAACAGACAGAAATAAAAAAGAAAAACACATAACAACAGAATTAAAAATAGAAAAACCGGGGGGAAAAATGGTTAGAAGTTTATGTTTGGAGGTGTTAGTGGTAAAGGGCCTTTTAAAAATGGCATTTGTCAACAACGATTTAAATGTTTTCTCTGTAAGTATCACAGACTAAGGGTGTCAAATTTGCTTGTCACATTTTTCTGCTGAAGGTTCAAGTCCAGTCTGTTCACTGACCACTGAAATTCTGTCGTTTGAAATAACTGGTGTTCATATTAAAATCCGTAAAAATCAGCACATCAGATGGACTTGTAATAACAGGAATGGCACAGACTAACATTACATAATGTGCTATGCAAGACTTTAAAGTCACAAACCAGATGCCATACATACAAGATGTGTTAGTTACATTATTAAATATTGCAGTAATTTTAGAATTAAATCAAGAAACCGAAGCCCTCCAAGGAAAGGAAATGACCCAAGTGATGATAAGCAAATGCCACAAATGACTTTTTCACTAGACGCATGCATTGCTGTTACAAATGTTTTTAAGACCTACAAATGCACTAACAGTCATAATAGAGAGAACAGCAAATATGAAAATCATACTTCTAAAATGTCTCAAATCCTGGAGTAGAGAAATCTCCAGCTCATCACATTATTTTATTTTCACCATTGGTTGCGTTAACATATAATCAATAATTGGGTTCTCTAACAAATCACAGGATTGGAAAATACATTGCACAAGTTAAAAATAGCAGAGAATACAATGGATGGAAAGAAATTAACATACAAAACAATAAAGACAGTGAGTAAAGCAAAGGAAAACTCCTTAAATAAAGACAGTATCTACATCAGGGAAGTTGTGCAGAATAGCAACTTACAAATAAATGCACAGGACATGCTGTATAAACTCCATCTTTCCTTTCTATTCACACCCTCGGGCAACAAGATCAGTTTGACATCTGCACCCACTTGACGTTGTGTAGCGTGACGCTGGCTTTAGACACACGGCCTGCTCTTCAGTTCCAACAGAAGAACAACTGAAAGAGAACTCCGTCCACCCAAGAAAAAGAAAAAAAAGTGTCCATATAGTTCTCACTATTTTGGAAGAGTGCGGACACAAAGACTAAAACTGTTAAGTTTGACTTCGGTTGGGCAAAGTCTGAGGGGGATAAACTGGGATAAGCTTTTAAAGTGTGCAGACAGTCGAGGAGCAATGGAGCAGGTTAACACGTAACGCAGGACAGATATATACTTATGTTTGGAATTAGTAGGAAATTTTTAATAAAACTCCACGGTGGGTTAAAAAAGAAACTGTAAAGCTGCAAGCCAATCAGAAGACAAGTTTCTGAGGGTCACAGGCGTGATTGGTGCCTTGCAGCACAAGAGCTTCAAGCACAGCTTCACAGTGCAGGTTGACAAAAGCAAGTGTCAGCGTCTACTGTGAAGAGGAGACTCTGTGCTGCAGGTTTGACAGGGCGAGTGACAGTAAGAAAGCCATTCCTCAAAGGACAAAACAGGGCCTTGAAATACCGGCTGTGGACTACTGGAGACTGGAAGAAAGTCTGGTAGACAGATGAATCAAATTTGAAATCTTGGTTCATCACGAAGGGTGTTTGTACGCCGTCGACTTGGTGAAAGGATGGCTCCTCAGTGTGTGACACCAACTGGTGACCCTCAGAAACTTATCTTCTGATTGGGTTGTGACGTTGGGTCTGTCAGATCTTTCTTATCAGAGTTTCTTCCAGTTTCCAGTTTGTCTTTGGATTGTGTTTTGGATTTGCACTGCCACTTTGGTTTTTTTGCAATTTCTGTAAATGAAAGGCCTACACTTCTAAGGGCTATATGGCTCTGTCTCATTTGTTAATTGCCATTTTCTTGCCATTATACAGTGTAATATGGTACTTCAGAAGGTGTAGTAACACAGTCTGTTCCAACTCTGCTTTAAGACAGACTGAAGGTTTTTAAGTAATCGACAGAAGTTGGAACACCTGTCCAAACTGTTTGCTTCAACTTGCAAGGCTTCATTTCCTTTAATTGCTGCAGAACATGTGTCTGCCTTGAGCATGGGACAGGCGCTATATAGAAACAAATTATTATAAGGTCAGTAGGAACAAGACAGAATACATGTGTGTAAACGAGAGGGAGGTCAGAGGAATGATGAGGATGCAGGGAGAAGAGTTGGCAAAGGTGGAAGAGTTTAAATATTTGGGATCAACAGTACAGAGTAATGGGGATTGTGGAAGAGAGATGAAGAAGAGAGTGCAGGCAGGGTGGAATAGGTGGAGAAGAGTGTCAGGAGTGATTTGTGTTATCAGCAAGAGTGAAAGGGAAGGTCTACATGACGGTAGTGAGACCAGCTATGTTATAAGGGCCGGAGACAGTGGCACTGACCAGAAAGCAGGAGACACAGCTGGAGGTGGCAGAGTTAAAGGTGCTAAGGTTTGGATTGGGTGTGACGAGGAAGGACAGGATTAGAAATGAGGACATTAGAGGGTCGGCTCAAGTTGGACGGTTAGGAGACAAAGTCAGAGAGGTGAGATTGCATTGGTTTGGACATGTGCAGAGGAGAGATGAGGAGTATATTGGGAGAAGGATGCTAAGGATAGAGCTACCAGGCAAAAAGGAAAAGAGGAAGGCCTAAGAGGAGGTTTACAGATGTGGTGAGAGAGGACATGCAGGTGATGGGGATAACAGAACAAGATGCAGAGGACAGAAAGATACGAAACAAGATGATCCATAGTTGTGACCCCTGATAGGAGCAGCTGAAAGAAGAATTAGGTTGTAACCTATTTGTTTTTCCCTGAAGAATTCCCATTTGTAATATTCTGAAATTTCCCTTTTTTCAGTTTTTGCTAACCTAAACTTTAAATTTATACCTCAGGCAGTTTACTGCTTAACTTTTTACCATTTTAGGTCATTTGTTGCATTTCAACTGAATAAATGTGAAGAAAAACTAGGAAAACTGATGTGTTGTAAAACCTTTGACTGGTACTGTGTATAAACCCCGGGGTGTCACTGTGCACTGGGGAAATTCCAAAGGACTGGAAAATGGCAAATATTATCCAGTTACAAAAAAAGGGTGATTGAGCAGATTGAAGCAACTATAGGCCAGTAAGATTAGCGTGCATCACAGGAAAACGAATGTAAGGAACTATTAAGGAGCAGACCCCCGTGACCCTGTGTTCGGATTCAGCGGGTTGGAGAATGGATGGGTAGAACTATTAAGGATACGATTGAGCAACACCTGGGAAGGACAGGAGTTATAACTGAACAGTCAGCATGGAGTCAGAAGAGGGAGGTCGTGTTTTACTAACATGCTGGAATTCTATGAGGAGGCAACAAAAGGATACAAAGTGGAGTTTATGAGATTATTTATGTTGACTTTCAGAAAGTATTTGTTAAAGTGCCACATGAGGGGGTGGGCATCAAACTAAAAGAAGTGGGAGTTCAGGGTGATGTAGATGGGTACAGAATTGGGCTCAGACACAGGAAGCAGAGGGTGATGGTGCGAGGAACCTCATCAGAATTGGCCGATGTTAAGAGTGGTGTCCAGCAGGGGTCAGTGCTAGGGCCGCAGCTATTTTTAATATATATAAATGATTTGGATAGGAATATAAGTAACAAGCTGGTTAAGTTTGCAGATGATACCAACCCAGGTGGATTGGCAGTTAATCTTGCATCCGTTATATCATTACAGAGGGACTTGGACAGCGGACAGGCTTGAGCAGATTTTTGGCAGATGAAGTTTAATGTCAGTAAATGTGAAGTATTACACATAGGAAGTAAAAATGTTAGGTTTGAATACACAATGGGCAGTCAGAAAATCGAGAGTACACCTTATGAGAAGGATTTAGGAGTCACTCTAAGCTTTCAACTTCCAGACAGTGTTCAGAAGCCATTAAGAAGGCAAACAGAATGTGAGGTTATATAGCGCCCTGGTGTGTGGAGTACAAGTCCAAGGAGGTTCTGCTCAAGCTTTATAACACATTGGTGGGGCCTCATCTGGAGTAACGGTGTACAATGTTGGTCTCCAGGATACAAAAAGAAACAGCAGTTTTGGGAAAAGTTCAGAGAAGAGTAACTTGGTTGATTCCAGGGCTACAGGGGATGAATTGTGAGGAAAGATTAAAGAGCTGAGCCTTTTCATTTTCAGTAAAAGAAGATTAAGAAGAGACATGACTGAAGTGTTTAAAATTATGAAGGGAATTAGTCCAGTGGCTCGAGACTGTTATTTAAAAATGAGTTCAACAAGAACACGTGGACACAGTTAGAAACTTGTTAAGGGTAAATTTTGCACAAACATTAGGAAGTTTTTCTTTACACAGAGAACCACAGACGTGGAATAAGTTCCCAAGTAGTGTGGTAGACAGTGAGACGTTAGGGACTTTTAAAACTCGACTTGATGTTTTTTTAGAAGAATTAAGTGAATAGGACTGGCAAGCTTTGTTGGGCTGAATGGCCTGTTCTCTTCTAGAATGTTCTCATGTTCTAACCCATGACAGGATTAGGAGCCAGAGACAAATGGACCTGCACAGTTCACTGTTAACAATTAACCTAACATGCATATCTGGAAAGAAATTGACACCAACACACTGAGAACTTGCAAACTCCACATAGAAGCCATTTTCTGTTATGTTGTGGGGGAGAGAGCAAATCCCAAATGCTAGAGGAGCATTCCAGTTCATCATTATTTTTGTAATGTGTAAGGAGGCACACAGTTACAGGGAGAACATGTTAACCCTGAATGGCCCTGTCCAGGTATGTAGCAGCTCATCACCACACACTGTTCGGCTCCCCAATGTTATAAGCAGAAAGGTCAGTGAGATCTCAACTGAAAGAGTCCTGGCATCAATGTCTGTGACCTCTTCACATCTTTACTCATCTCGCATATGAAACTTTAAGTTGTGAAGGTTGCATGCGTGTCAGTGTTAGTCTCCTCAGTCTTGTCCAAGTGTGATATTGAGAAAGTGTAGGTGACTCTTCTCTGTGATATGTCTGTGTTAATCTTAAAATGACACATTTTCCCACATTCACCTACAAGATGCAAAACTCCAGACTTCTTCCACCTCTTGTGAGGTGTGCTGACTTCTTATTTTTAGTAATTCTGCTGTTTCCGGTATCTTGACAGAACGCCTGTGCTGGGGTGAAAATGATGACAAGGAGAACACCAGTGATGGTCTGTTTTCACTCAGTTGTCTGCAGCGCATTGCTGATGCTCACGCCAATCGACAACACAACAGCTGCACCTTCCAACCAGACCTCTGCAGGTAATCCATGATGGTTAGGCCAGCAAAACAAATCACAATCTTTAAGAGTACAGTATCTGGATAAGATATGGGGACAGCTTAGCTATTAGATAAACAAATGAGCAACAAATAGTCTCAACAGTCTCATATCATCAATTTTGTTATGTTATTATTTGTGTTCGAGTCTTGACTGCAGTTATGTTGTACCTCAGAATTATTCATAATCAGCTAGTAATGGTCTCAGATTCACATCCCTCAATCACACCCTCCCCTAACACAGCACAAACTCAGCTAATGAGGTGTTAAAGCCATGACCCTTAGACACATTGATCCCTATGGCCACTCTCACTTGGCCTAAGTGGTCTCAGAGTCTTGACTCTCAGCCACATGGTACCCCAAGAATGCTCAAACTAGGCCATGAGATCTAGGAGTCATGACACCTAATCATGTTGTACCCTAAGATTGCTAAAATGTGGCCTATGAAGTGTCAAAGCCATAACCCCCAGGCACATTGTATCCTAAGACTACTCAGACTTGGCCCATGTAGTCTCAGAATCATGACTACTAATCATATTGTACACATGTGCTGCTCAATCACAACCACTGAGGCGTTGGTGTCATGTTCCCCCAACACTGTTAAAATCCATCCCATGAGGTCTCCTAGTCATGGATTCCAATCAAGTTGTGCCTATGATGTATATGATTCCCATATACTCTGCTGCTTAATCTCATCCCATAAGGTGTTTATGTCTTGACCATTGGTCACAGTGTACCCCAGGACTGCTCAGACTCAGTCCCAGACTTAGCCCATATGGCATCATTATACAGAAATGCTGCTTAAATACATCTCATGAGATGTTGTCTCCATGATCCCTGGTCAAATTGTATTCTGAGGACTACTGAGACACAGCGCATAAAGGCCCAGGAATTGTGACTCCTAATCATGTTGTACACAGATGCCTAACAAACTTGGTCCATCAGGTATACGCGTTATGATCTCCATTATGATGTGTCCCAGAACTACCCTGTTAAGGTGAATAAAGAGTTAGTGTCATGACATGCCAATCAAGGTGTAGACAAGTGCTGCTGGGACTCAGACTATGAAGTCTTGGATTCATGAATCCCTACAGGACTGCTTAGACTTGATCAATGAGGTGATGGAGTTATGACTTCTATCATGGTATGCCGCAGGACTGCTCAGATATAGCCAGTAAGTGTCAGTTGCATGATGTCTGTCATGTTATGATAAAGACTTCTCAGACTTGGCCCATGAGGTGTTATTGTCATAATCTCTGTTATGGTGTGTCTCAGATTTGGTCAGTAAGTTGTCGGTTTGATGACATATGTCTTGGTGTGCCTAAGACTACTCAGACATGATGTCATGACCTCAATCATGATGTGTCCCAGGACTGCCCAAACACGACCAGAAAGTTTTCAGCATCATGATGTCCATCATGGTGTGCCCTAGGACTGCTGAGATTTGGCCCAGGAGGTGTTGACATCAAGACCCCCATCATGATGTGTCCCAGGACTGCTCAAACACGACCAGAAAGGTTTCCGCATCATGATCTCCATCAAGGTGTGCTTCTGGACTGCTCGGATTTGGTCAACAAGGTGTTAGTGTCATGACTTCCATTATGTTGTGCCCAGGAATGCTCAGACTTGGCCTATGAGACACTGACGTCATGACCTCTGTCACTGGTTCGCCCCATGGCTACTCAGACTCAGTCAGTAAGGTC
This sequence comes from Polypterus bichir lapradei, assembly GCA_026402145.1. Lineage (NCBI taxonomy): Eukaryota > Metazoa > Chordata > Cladistia > Polypteriformes > Polypteridae > Polypterus > Polypterus bichir. The sequence continues at coordinate 82,449,611 of JANRMT010062796.1, forward strand.
ATGACCCTCAATCAAGGTGTATACATGGGACACTTGGAATGAGGCCATTAGACTTTGGATTTAGGAATTCCTCTAGATCTGCCCAGTTGCTGCCCATGGGGTGTCAGTTTAATGACCTCTACCATGATATGCCCCAAAGTCTTCTAAGACTTAGGGCATAAGGTGCCTTGAGATTGACTTCCATTGTAAGTGCTGATCAAACTCAGCCTCTAAACACGTTGTACCCTAAGACTACTCAGATATGGTCCATGGGGTGTCAGTGGACTGCTCTGACTCAGCCCCACAGAACCACGCACCCTGCAGGTTTTCTTTCCTAACACCCTCTTAAATGGACGGTGATTGTCGTCTGCTCCTTTTGACCATATTGTAGCTTAGCCTGGAAGTTCTAGTGAACACAATTAGCCAAATAGAGAAGTTTCCCTAGTGTATACAGTATGTGTCTTGGGTTGACTCCTGTCTGGTGGTCTCTGGCTCCTGTGACCCTGAAGAACACTATGGTTTCAATGAACACTCACAGCTTCCAGGGCCGTGGTAGTTGCTCTATTGCCTGCCTTGGTCATGACTAAGTCTTTTTTTTTTATCAGTGTTGATTTCAAATCCAAGAGGCAGAGGCTTTGTGGTCTGCTCTGTTCTACTGGGTGATGAAGATCTAGTCTTTGTCATAACCAGCAGGCATGTAAAAATAAATAAATATTAATACAAACAGACGTGCTGCTGAGTCAATGAGAATTTTAGCAGTAACATGAAAACAAGGAGAGCTGCAAGTGGTGTTACAATGCCTGACAGGCCCAACCACTAACTTGAACAATGTCACCCACCTGACCCTGACCAGAGTTGGCCCCAGCTGTCTACTATGATGGATGGATGGTGAACAGTCCAGGTTGTGTTTGTTCCGTTGTTTGCATAGTCATAAGACTGCAAGTTTGTGGTTCCAAATGTATTTATTTATTTTGACTTTTTGATTTTATCATTCCAGCTTCTCAGCGATGCAGCCACCCACCAGTTCCAGAGCATGGGGGCTTTCGCTGTGTGCCATCTCCCTGTAATGGATTTTTCCACAAACGAATAGTGGAATATTTCTGTGAGACAGGAAGGACCATTCAGGGCAACAAATCAGCATTGTGCAAAAATGGAAGGTGGATGCCATCGACTCCTGGCACTTGCAATCCAGGTGACTATGACTTGGGTGAGACTCAATACAGTTTAGGAACAGGGATGTGATGAGCAGCCATGTATAATATTCTAGACACACACATAAGGTATCAGGGATGCCTCAGTGGCAGAGGGCACCATATAGTGGTGCATGTTTCCCTGATCTGAATTGGCACCAGATATTGGACTTGTTTGTTATACCTGCGTGCACATGGCAGGCTTCATTTTCCCTCTTTGCTCAAAATGTTGTTTTCTTGTGGGCACCTTGGAAGGCTCCAGCATTGCTACTGGCAGTGCCACGCAATTCCCATCGATTAAGCCTGAAACTGGATACAAGATGGAAGAACACAGGAAATGAACATCTAAGTAAGGACAGCTCAGTTTCCCAAAGGGCCACTATACCTTTACCAGGCCCAGCAGCTCCATTTCACTTCAAGGTTTCAGGCTACCATGTACTGTACCTCTGCTCAGAGTTCCAGAGTATTGGCTTAACTGGCCTTACCATGGTAGCACCTATAACTACGTTCCTCTTTCTTGCCTGAGCAATTGGCAAATTCGGAAATGTGCAGTAAAAACAGGAAGTGTTAAAGGGATTTTTTTTTTATTACTCTAAGCCGCCCCAATCACCACTTCCTCTACCTGTGTGCAGAAATCTCCTTCAAACTTGCCAGTGCATGCAAAAAAAAAGAAAAAAATAGCTGCTCCACTCCAGCGATACAAAGGCAGACTTTCACCCAAGCTGCATCCATATGCTGTCCACGCAGCCGGGCGCACATTTCTGAGCAGTGTCACCAATGGCTGCTGGGCTCATATTTCCGGCAAACATCAGGTTTGTCATCTGGTCTCTGTTTGTTTTTTTGCTTTAATGTGGTCATGCTTTCTTTTTGTAGACCCCAACTATGAAGATAAGAACTCGGAAAGCAACCACCTCCCCACTGTGGCTACAACTGCTGTAGCCGTTTCAGTGTTCCTGTTGACGACCACTGCCTGCATGCTGGTGAAGCCAAAAATCCGAGCCTGCCGCTGTGAAAGGTAGGAGGCCATACTGCTAACTTTGACGTGACTTTAAAGCTGCACAGAGACTGAATCTTTAATTAATTCAAGGGGGCGGGGGCATCAAAAATTACCAAGTCTGACCCATTAAGAGAAACTCCAAATGAGATCTGCATTTCAACATAATCTCCTTCCACACCCTTCTGTACTTGTTAGAACTTTCACAAAGCTTTTCTATTTCCTTCAGCCTGTTATTATGGCAAGCCAAATTAACATTTAGAGATATCTCAAAATGAATTTTAAGATATCTGGAAATGCATTTTAGATATCTTAAATTGAATTGCAGATATCTAAAAATGCATCTATTTTAAGATATCTAAAAACCATTTTATGATATCTCAAATAGATTTCAAGATATCTTGAAATGATATGCTGTACATTTTGAGATATCTGAAATGCATTTCAAGATATCTTAAATGCAATTCGAGATATCTTGAAATATGTTAATGTGCATTTTGAGATATCTCAAATACATTTCAAGATATCTTAAAATACATCTGCAGGCATTTTCAGATATCTGAAATACATTTTCAGATATCTTAAAATAACTTCCTGCGTATTTAAAGATATCTCAAATACATTTTCAGATATCTTAAAATAACTTCCTGCGCATTTCGAGATATCTTAAATAACCTTAGAGATATCTCAAAATCACTTCCTGTAAAATTTCTTATACTTTCAATGGAACTTCCTGCCTATTTTAAGATATCTTGAAATGTATTTGAGATATCTTGAAATGTGCA
>JANRMT010062796.1:82452568-82479811 GCA_026402145.1 Polypterus bichir lapradei
AAGTTATTTTAAGATATCTTGAAATGTATTTGAGATATCTTGAAATGCACAGAAAGTCATTTTAAGATATCTGAAAATGCATTTCAGATATCTCAAAATGAATTTGGGATATCTTAAAATGAGAAGGAAGCTATTTTGAGATATCTCGAAATATAATTTAGATATCTTAAAAAGCATTTAAGATATCTTGAAATTCATTTTTTTCAGATATCTGAAATACATTTTTAGATATCTAAAATGAATTTCGTGATATCTTAAAATGGGTCTCTGCTCCATTTCAGATATCTAACAATGTATTTCAAGATATCTCAAATTGTATTTCAAGATATCTAAAATGCATTTTAAGATATCTTTAAAAGGACACTCAATTATTTCAAGATATCTCAATAGCATTTTCAGATATCTACAATACAATTTAAGATATCTCAAATACATTTCCAGATATCTCAAAACAGCTACCTGTCCATTTTCAGATATCTCAAATACATTTTCAGATATCTCAACATCACTTACTGCTCATTTCAAGATATCTCAAATACATTTTAAGATATCTTATAATAAACAAGAAGTCCCATTGAAATAATAGGCAATTTTACAGGAAATGATTTTGAGATATCTTGAAATGCATTTAAGATATCTTAAAATGCATGAAAGGTCAATTTAAGATATCTGAAAATTCATTTGAGATATCTTGAAATGCAGAAACAATTATTTTGAGATATCTGAAACTGTATTTGAGATATCTTGAAATGCATTTGAGATATCTCAAAATGTATTGCAGATATCTTAAAATGTAAAGGAAATTATTTTAAGATATCTCAAAGCGAGTTTCAGATATCATAAAAAGTAAATTACATTTTAAGATATCCAAAATTCATTTTGAGATATCTCTAAATGTTAATTTGGCTTGCCATATGTTATTGTCTTTTTGGTGAGCCACATGGATTCTTCTTTGCCAGCGGCTCCTCTTGCAGTCTCAGTACATTTAAGTTGTCATCAATCTGATTCTGTTATCTCCTCCTTTGTGGTCTTCATGATCATCTCCCAATAATTTCAGCATCTTCTTTGACATACATTTTTCATCTGTTCTCCATAATATCTGAGCTATCTCAGTCTATGCTCGCTGACCTTATGCTACTCTTGCTTTGTTTCTAATGTCTTAACTTTTCTCTCAGGCTTATATTACACATCCACCTCAGCATTCTTGTCCCAGCAGTTATTGTTCTTTTCTCGTCATTGTCCATGCTGCAAATCCATATAGCGATCACAGGTCAAATCGTGACTTTTCTAAGCCTCTCTTGCTTGTGCAGCCACTGTTCCATAACTTACTTTACGTCTTCATCTTCCTCATGACACATGCCTGGTGGTCTTTCGGACTCGGGAAGAGGAGATAGCTAATGGGATCAGGTCTAGGGATGTTGTGATCCTGTCATAGAAAAGCTTAAAAAACAATGTATGCATCAAAAACTGAAAGCCCAGCTTGCTATTAGATCACACACGTGTGTACCAAACTACCAGGATTCACCACCTTTGGCAGTCTAGCTCCAACTCAAGAGACAGGCTTTGGGCCTGCAAGGCCCCAAAAATGGAACAACAGCTTTTAAAGTCAATACTATCAAAAGCAGAGAAACTTCTGGTCAAATGAAAATAAATATTTAACATTTATTTATCGAAAGATTCATAAAAGGGCAAAGGAAAAAAACAACGAAACCAAATAAACCGATGCTAGCCAATCCAAGATCAGAATCCAGAAATAATTTGTTATTTCTATGAAGTTTTCCACAAAACGTAGTGAAAAAGGTGTAGACCTTGAAATTTCCTTAATGAGACCAATACTTTGCAAACATGGTGTGGAACGCAAAAGCAGGCCTCACCTCTGAAGTCTTGGCCCAAACTCAAAAGGAAGGCTTCAGTCTGCACAGGCCCCAAAAAAGACTTTTAATGTTTAGAAATCTCAAAATATAGTCAATTCTTATTATCCATGGGGATTACATTTCCAGAAAAACACTATGGAAATGGAAACCGTGGTATCTGTAGCATTGATCCTATGAGAAGAAAGGGGTTAGGTTCTGGCAGACCCTATTCACAATACGCTTTTGTTACCTGTTACTATGAACACATCATTTTGTGTATTGTAAATCAGCTAGGCTCATCACAACGTGTTTGCGCTTAACAGCATTCGGTAAAACACTTTAGCTCTGTGTTTCACTGGCAATTTTGAAATTGAATATATTTATCTGATAAAAGGCATAAAACACTGAAAACACATGGAATATTATCTGAACGAAGAGACTTGTCAACATAATAGAAGCTGCACGAATGAAATCCTTAAACTGTGTTGCTGAAACAGACAGCAGGCAAAAATGGAGGGATGGATGGAACACTTTGTGGCTGTTCTGGCTTGCAAACAACAAGTAGGCAGGACTCATGGGGTTGGGCATGAGGAGCTGGGGTTGGGGAGGTCATACGGGATTCAGGCTTGTCAAGTCAAGTTTCACTGCAAGCGACCAAGGCAGGGCTGATCTGAGGACCTCACTGAACTATCTAGTAGGTGGTAGTAATGGCCGGTCTGTACAAAGGGCAGGGACTAGATCAGTGTGAACTTATGCCCTGCACTTACTTGTTTATCGGGAACAATTACATGCATGCATGGAGTGGTGGTTCTGAGGCTAAGGATCTGTGGTTCAAATCCAGAAGGGATCCTACTCCGTTGTGCCCTTGATCGAAGCCTTTGCTCCAGGGGCACTGTACAATGGCTGATATTGTGCTCTGACCCCAAAGGTCATGCAAAATGACAATTTCCCCCTCAGGGACTAACAAAGTATATCAAATCAAATTAAAAAAATCATGAATGAGGTTCAACGGCTTACCCAGTCCTCTCAGCACCATTTAGATATACGTTAATCCTTTCAGCTTGATGCACATGACATCACTAACCTGGGCACGAGCACAAATAGTCCAGAGTAGACTGCAAGTATGACAGAATGGGTTACACTTTTATAACATCAGATCATTAAATCTGGGGGAATGGAATCCATGTATAGCGAGGATTTATTGTATATTAAAATTTTTATTTGAAAGGAGAGGATATCAGTGAACCTCTGAGGCCTCCTGTATAAAACTTGCTTATGCTTGGAAACATGCATAAGTGATTTCTTACACAAAAGTTGGGATATATCAAACACGACTTACTGCGTAAATTGACTTAAAGTTACAGTGAGAATTTTAGTGATTTAGGTGACAGGACAATATCATTTCGTGTTGTATTTTAATGATGCGTCAGTCACATTTTAATATCCATCCATCCCTCCATCTTCTAAACCCAGTTGTTCTAAACTTTTAACAGAGCAGGGATTGCGTAATTTCTGTCTGATGGTCTGTGTAATGGAGGCTCCAATTCAGCACACAACTCCAACACTGCAAACAATGGAATCTAATCCTAATCCATGTCTAATCTATGATCAAATCCGTAAACCATAAATACATAACACGAACACCAGAAAAAACAGATAAAGCAACAACACTACCTAAACATGGTCCATTTATTCATTACTAATGGCTACTGACTTAATCAGCCCCCTAGAATATGTCTTCTGGGCTTAGGCTCAAAACATTTTGATTGCCCAACATATTTCTTTAATACCTGACAGCCATGTTTTGCACATCTCTGCTCACTTGTTTTCTTCTTCTTCTTCTTCACTTTCTCCCTGTACAGGAGATTTTCAGACCAGCAGAGCCTCATGTTTAATGGCTCTCCAGTCTTGCTGCCCAGCTATGAAGTTGCCGTCTTTGGAGAGGGGGCGGGTTCAGCCTGCTCAAACCCCACCCACCACTTACAGAGAAATCTTCTGGAATCGACTGCATTGGGCCCACCATCCAATCAGAGTCTGGATTTGCCTCCTCCTCCTCCTTATGAAGCCATTGCGCCGCACCCCATTCATGAGCAAGGCAGCAGCATCCCAATTTCTGCTGCCAATGAGAAGGACACCTAGAAGGCTGCAGGACTGAGGCATCTGCCTGCTTGTTGACTTTGGAACACCACCATCTTTATGAAATTTGCTTTTGGAAAGAACTGCATGGAGTTTAATCACTGTGGACCGTAAATATCACATTTTTAGTGTCAGGAAGGGATCTGGAAAAGTTCTGGATTTGCTTGTTATCTGGCTATTGGAGTGGAGAAAAACTAAAGACAATCCAGGTCATTGAGGTCTGAAAATCCTGATTAAGCAAAAGAATGTGTCACAAACCCATGGACTCCTAGCAGATGTTAAGAAGACGTGCATTTGGGATGGAAACCAACAAGAACTTCTTCACATTAAGGATGCAGAAATCTGAAATGAGTTACTGAGACATTTGCTCTAGCAGACAGATTGGAACATCTTTGCATTTACTAAACCAAATGCACTTGTCTTTTGGGAAGATCTTGCAAATTCTTTTTTGTCAAACAAGAAACCAAAGGCAAAGGGCTTACTATAATGGAAGAAGACCAGGCACCTGGTCACTTTCTGCCAAAAAACATAAATAGGGAGCAGAAGAAGAAGACTATGTGAGGTTGGAAAGAATGACCAACAGCTTGTGTCACCAGTAAATGTCCACACTCTTAACCAGGAGAGTGCGGTAAGTTGTTGAGAATATTCGGCTCTGGTAGAACACTCTGGAAGGTGAACACCAGCACTTGTGACTTTAGACCCTGCCCTTTCCAACATACTGCCTCATCACAATAAATTTGCGGCCTAGGAAACTTTATAATCCAAAGTTTGCTACCGCTTTATTTCTGACATGATGCAGCAGTATGAAAGGCGCTATACAATGCATTGTGAATGCAGAAGTTCATGCTGTTCACTCTGTTGTTTATTCTGCTGTGGCTTGAAACTACAGGGCACAGAAACCACTTAAGTATGGAGGGGGTTTATGACTTTGGAGGAAAAGCACTTTATTTAGATTGGAGCTACTGTAGTGCAATTTAGGTCGTGGCTAAACATATATACTGTACATTTGAACATATATGAGTGCAATGAATGTATATTTAGAGATGGCCAGTGCCAGCTGGCTTTGAGGTTTTAAAAAAGAACTACAATTTAAATTGGTATCAGAGACTTTTGGGAAACCCAGAAGATCATTTGTGACCTGTAAAGTTCTGGCTCATGCACGTCACTTTCTGGTTCTGGTGGCTGTGAAAGTATTGGAATCAAGACAGAAAGAACAGAAATTCCTCAACATTTATGCAAATAGCAATAAATCAATCAATCAAGCAAACAAGCTAATTAATTACTCAGTCAATTAAGCCCAAAAATTAATCGAATGACTACCATCTTATCGGGTGCCCAGGTGATTGTTGGTGATCTCAATTCTGGCTCAGGTGCCTTTCACAAAAAAACCACACAGGTGAGAATTTCAGCGTACGCTGCTCATCTTCGACTACTGCTGTCACCATGTGGAGTCCAGACGCGGTGGAATTTGCTGATTCCCGGAGCACGCCAGATTACACGACCGGCTATCATAGGGGACATCAGATTAGTCAACTGTAGTCATCTTGAATACATTCCTTTGAAGTTAAAAGTTAATCAATTAACCCCAATTATGTAGTCAATCTTTCAGGATAATCAGTTTATTAATTGAGGTTAATTCATTATTTCAATTCTTGTTTGAATCGATTGCTAAACCATGAGTTAATCAATTCAATTTTTTTATTAGCTAATCAAGTAAGCCTCTTACAGAGGATAAAAATAAAAAAATGGAACTGTTGCTAATCACTTATCCCTGGAGTGTCCAACTCTGATCCTTGAAGGCTGTGGCGGCTGCAGATTTTCCTTTCTGCCACATTTTTTTTCTTTATCCGTAACCAATTTCTGCTGTCAGTTGACTTTATTCCCTTCATTTTAATAGCCCTCTTTCTTAAGACTCACTCCTCTGCATTGCTTTTTTTCTTCCTTAAATGGCAACCAAACCAAACGAGATGTGAAACAGATGACCAGCTAATTTAGGGTCTCAAACTCCAACCAGTTTCTTAACTGGATGCTGATTGTTGTTGTTGTTATTATTTAATTATTTAATTCTATGACTTGTTGGTGCTGTCATTCTTCCACAGCAGATACGTCCAAAATTATTGATTTTCTTTTTTCTAAATGTTTTGTGGACCCGAGCAGATCAACATTACTGACACCTTCACCTTTTATTTTCATATATTGTGTAATGGACACTGGTTAGCTGGTCATGCACTGGCCGTTTTAAGATCTCATTATTGTTTGGTTGCTAATTAAGTAAAAAAGAAACAATTAAGAAGTCTGGAGTCTTAAATGGCAAGTCATTTAAAATGAAAAGGCAAAGTTAATTAGCAAAAGTGGGCAGTAATTAAGTAAAGGTTTTAAACAGGGGTCCTCAATCACGGTCCTGGAGGGCCACAGTGGCTGCAGGTTTTTGCTCCAACCCATTTGCTTAATAAGAAGCACTTATTGCTCAAGTGACACTTCTGCTTCATTTTAGTTGTCTCGTTCATTAAGATTTTGAACCCTTATTGCTTATTTTAGTCTTAAACAGCTGTATTCTTGGTTTTTAATTTGCTCCTAATTAGCAATAACAGGCAAATGATAATAGAGACCAGCATTTCTCCATTTAGCTTGTTGCCATTTACACCTCTGTGTGTATTTATCATGCACTATTGGGTTTAATTAAATACTTGGAAGGAAAGTGAAGAGAAAAAAGTGAAGGACTGAGAATTACTCATCATTTTAGCCTTCAGATCATTTGGATGATATCCTTAGAAAGAGGAAGAAAATCTAGGATATGAGAATGAGCTGACATAGCAGAGTTAAAGCACTAACAAGCCCTGAAGTTAAATTATTGGCAAGAATTGCTTTCTAATTAAGCAACGAGTTAGAACAAAAACCTGCAGCCACTGCTGCACTCCAGGACTGGGATTGAGGACCCGTGTTTTAAAATGAAGATCTGTAGCCACAGAGATACTCCAGGATTGGAGCTGGAGACCACTGACTTATGGGATACCCGGTGAATCGTTAGTGAAGACCCAGATTCTGTGGCACATCATTTAATGGGCCTCCACCCACATTATCACTTACTGGTCAAATTGGCATCTGGAACTATTGGAGTCAAAAATTAATACATGAGGTAATAAGTAAGCTTAACCAATAACTAAATAGCTCAATTAATTAATTAGAATTTCATTGAGTGATTAATTCCTGAAATTAATGAGCATTTTTATTGACTAATTATTTATATATATCATATAAAACCATGAATAGCAGCACTGGTGATTTATGGGATACTCTGAGGACTTTTAAGATGGCGTCACATTACACGACTACCAGTTGGACAGGATAGCGAACTTGACTTCATTAGCAATACATGTTTTTGTGTATTAATATTCGGACATGTTTATGGCCTACAAATAAAATGTGAGTTTCAGTGTTTCCACAGGAAGTGTGAAATTAACATAGTGGTATCATCAGGAAATCTCTTACTGGTTTCCAGGTTCAGAGACGAAAATCCACTTTTTTGCCTTCCGATTGGAAAAGTTGTTGAAGTCATCTTCGTAGTCTAATCCGGATGCAATGTCTTTTTCTACAGATAGGATCACCAGACCGCAAAGCCTGTCTTGACATATGGTTGATCTATACGGGAGAATATAACTTGACCAATCTGCTCGAATGGGACACGCTGACCTCAAAAGCAGGGCCCCTTTAGGTGTGGGGCCTGGGGCAGTTGCCCCACTTGCCACCCCCAAACGCCACTGTTTTGCTGCCTAATAGAGTAGGTGACTTTACAAAAACTTTACAGCGCAACATCAGACAGAAGAGCTGCTCTTCTATTTGCAAGGACCAAATCACTTGTGTTTCTTCCTCCTGCTCGTTCTGTGCATTGTACTTTCGACTGAGTGCTCATTGGTTGTCAGCTTTGATGCACACAGAGCCTCCCCCAATGAGTAAAGACAAAATGTCAGGGAGAGTCACAGACTGATTGGGTATGTCAGGCTACACAACAGCCAGTTACACTGGCTTGCTAAGATTATGTCAATGAAATTTGTCACTAAAAATCGTTGGGGAAGTCATGGAATGTGACGGGGTCGTTAGGGGTGCCTCAGTTTTGGGTCGTATCCCCTTTACAAGCCCCCATCAATATGAATGCAGTCAAGACAGAGAAAAATAAAAAATGAATAAATAGTCAAATGAGTCCACTGAGGTTAGTAATAAATCAGACCCAAGAAATCAGTTCAGTAATTGACTGAGTAGTTCATTAATTAACCAATCGCGCTCACTGATTGATTAGTGTTAATGGATCATTTACATTTTTAATTAACTAATCCAGTTTTCACTAAAGGGGGAATGGGCCACCCCAGATACCTTACATTAGTTTAATCTCAGGGAAGATGAAATTCACATGAATGCCTTATAAATGTATTTTGTATTTATTTTACTTGTACAAGAATGGGGAACAAACTGAAGAAGCTTTGTTTTATTGTAAAGATCTAATATATTCAAAATGGACAATGTATTTTTCTAAGACCTGAATTTTTATTTTTCATGTGCTGTACAGTTTAATACACTCAACTTGAAGACTTGATCTCTGTTTGTTTTTTTTTTAGTTTTGTTCTTTCATATAATCTTTTTTTAACCTTCCAGTCATTTCGACCTCATTTCCTCTGAGTGAAAAATGAAACTAGAATGCCATCCTCCATGACAGGCTTGCATAGACTGTGTCTTCCCCTTCCTGGGTTTATTTTTGGACCACTTCTCAGCGGTTATAGCCTGCCAGCTCTGTCAGGATGCATTCAGGCACATTTGCATGTGGTAGACCTGAGAGGAAATGTGGCCTATTGACCGCAAAGCTGCCGGTTCAATCCCCCTCAGACTTCTTGTAGGACCCTGAGCAAGGCACTTTAACTGGTAAGACCACTGTAGGGTACTTGTAAAATGTCATGGGGGGAGTATGCACTGGAGAATGGCACTACACTGTGGAATAATAAAGTATTCAGACCCCAGCACACTTTATTGTATATTTAATTTTAAATGCATACATTTGACATTTTTTGTACACTCAATAAGGCATAATGACAACGTGAAAACAGGTTCAGAAAGGTGTGCAAACTTAGTAAAAATGAAAAACTGAAATCTCTCTTTCATAAAAGTATTCAAGACCTTAATTCAGTACTTTGTAGAAGCCAATTTGAAAGCTGCTACAGCTTTGAGTCTACTTGGGGTTAAGTCTCTACAAGCTTTGCACCACTGGATTTGGGCAGTTTATCCCATTCTTCCTGACAGATCTTTTCAAGCTCCATTAGACCGGATGAGAAGTGTCTGTAAACACAAGGCTTATCTCACCTGGACAAAGCAGGTAGCACTATGAGGATTATGTGTTTTCACTTCTCCAGGGCCTTCAGTACCAACCAGCCATCCCTGTTAAGGAGTAAAATCAGAAATATGCTGGTAGATGCATGATATTGGCCTGTCTGTCTGGCAGATTGCAGTTTGTGAGACTTGAGAACTATGTTTTTGATACGGCTGTGAGGAACACTTGAGCACCACAAGGTCACTGTGTACACAACACACTCTGAATATAACGCCAGGTCATGGCACATGCAGAAATTCTCAGATGATTCTGCACTTACGTGGTGTAATGATAAAGGGAATGAGACAGAGAATAGTCAGGTGGAGAACTTTATAACCTGGTGGAGAAAGAACTGTGCCCCATCTTCACGAAATTTGGTAAGCGGCTTTCCTGCGCTAACCAAAACCAATGTACGTACTTATTTTGGTGGTATGATGCCACTGTCAGCCGCCATGTTGAACTTTCCAATGGTCTTTGTTACTTATGGGCCCATCTTCAAGAAATTTGGTACACGGGTTCCCAACGCTAACTGAATCCTACTTACGTACATATATACGTCCATAGCCTGCAGCTCGGTCACCGTGTGAGGCGCCGTTGGGTCCCCCATCCCAACACCTCCCACGTTGTTGGCTTCCTGCCTATATAAGGCCGTCTGTCGCTCCAGTCTCTACATTCCCTTCCTTGCTTCACCACGGGATTCTCGTCTCCCTGCTGATAACCACAGCCTTTTTATTTAATCCACGGCTTCTCCGCTGTTTTATTGTTCATTTATTACGATTATAGTTATTGTGTAGGTATTTTAGACTTACTTTACATTGTTCAGGTACCCATTTCCTTTATCGTTCCAACTGTACCCCCATTAACATGTCTATCGAGGTGATCACCATCGATCAATGAACTGTCACTTACCAAGTGGTTTCCATGCCTGGAGATGGCACCTGCCTTTTCCATTCTCTGTGTTACATATTGCACGACCATATCAGGCTCACTCTTGGTATCCGGAGGAACATTGTGTCTTATGTATTGAATGACTGGGACAGGTTCAAGGTGTGGACTGATGACGGTACAGGAGATAATTATACTACACAGGAGCACTAGAAGACTGAAATGCTTAAGCCCTTCACCTATGGTTCTGCATGTGAGTTGATGGCTGCCGCTGAATTGTTCAGTTGTCGCTTTCACTTGTACTGAAATGGCCAAATATTTTACACCTTTGGACAACCGCCAATGCCTCTTAAACAGCTTAGATTCACAGGTGACGATTTCAGTAGTGGACACTTTGATGTTTATGAATGTTTAAACTCTCAAAAGCTGGATGCGAAGTTATCGATGAAACCGGTTGTATGCTTACAATGCTTGACAGATGCCGAATGTCACTTCAACACAAGTCCTGCAAATACTGTCGTAATTGAAACAAACCATGAAATTCAAACCGATTATGACAGCAGCAATCCAAGCTGTGAGATTTGAAACAAGATTACTGTCCACATGGCCAACTGTAAGTTACATGCTCAAGAGTAAGCTCAGCGCACAGCTTGGTCATATTACAACCGGAGGGACGAACTGACAACGTGGCATACAAAGAGATCCTTAACAAATAATTATTGGTATATTTTCCCTCAGTTTAAAAAGATTTAATTTTCTTCTTAATAAAAATTTTAAGGCAGTACTTCGCCGCTGTGAAGCGCGGGTATTCTGCTAGTTCACCAATAAAACTGAGGAAGTTGTTATTGACTTTCACTGCACTGAAGAGCCTCTATGTGTGGTCACTATTCAAGGAGATTATGTAGAGGAGGTCCAATCCTACAAGAAGGTCCACCTTAATGACAGGCTGGACTGGTCTCAGAACACAGAGGAACTATAAAAGAAAGGGCAGAACAGGCTCTTTAACCTTAGGAGACTGCGTTCCTTTAATTTGGGAAGTGACATCCTTCACCTCTTTCATAACTCTGTGATGACCGGTGTGACTTTCTACACCATGGTGTGTTGGTCTGATGACATCACTTCAAGACAGACCTACCGAATCAACAAACTAATTGAAAGGGGAAGGAACTGTTATGAAACACATTCTGGACCCCCAGGATGTAGTAGCAAAGGAGAAAAGTAAAAACAAAACTGAATGCCATTATGAACAACCCTTCACATCCTTTCTCTGACACAACAACACCGAGGACTTTCAGCCAAAGATGTACAGTATTCAGCTGAAGCGTGTCAAGAAATGCGACTGGGGGATCCTTTACACCAACAGCAATACACTTGCAAAACGAAACACTGATACTGCCAAATTAGAAGTTTTCTTTCATTTGAATTTTCTTGCTTTCTAGTTATAGTGGTGTGTGCTAATACCTTAATGTGTGTGTATATTGATTTAATAATTTATCTACCAGCTGTATTACCCATCTAAGATGGGTTGAAATCTAAATAATCAACACAGTTTCCCGGTTTTAACATTTGCAGTGCAACATGCAATGTGTATTTGTTTGTTATATTTCATTTGGCATACGATTCTTAAAAGCAGTGCTAATGTTTGTGATCCACCATCTATTGAGACAATGGACACCCTGACAGACACACAGACACTTATCCTTAGTTAAGGTGGATCTATCTATCTATCTAATTAATGAGCTTTGGTAAAAAAAATACCCCCGGGGAGGGTGGTACGGCACTTTAAGAAAGGCTCACCAAATCAACAAGCTATATGAAAGGGCAAACTCGATTATAGGACACACTTTGGACCTCCTGGGAGGTTATAGCAAAGGAGAGAATTAAAACGGGGAGGTACAGTGGGTAGCACTGCTGCCTCACAGTAAGGAGACCTGGGTTCGCTTCCCGGGTCCTCCCTACGTGGAGTTTGCATGTTCTCCCCGTGTCTGCGTGGGTTTCCTCCCACAGTCCAAAGACATGCAGGTTATGTGCACTGGCGATTCTAAATTGTCCCTAGTTTGTGCTTGGTTTGTGTGTGTGTGTGTGTCCTGCAGTGGGATGGCACCCTGCCCAGGGTTTGTTTCCTGCCTTGCACCCTGTGTTGGCTGGGATTGGCTCCAGCGGACCCCTGTGACCCTGTAGTTAGGATATAGCGGGTTGGATAATGGACGGATGGATACCCTTGGGGAAATTTGTTCTACTTATCTATCTATCTATCTATCTATCTATCTATCTATCTATCTATCTATCTATAGCATCTGTCTAAACTGCCATCTTCAGGTCTCTCCGCGATTTTCTATGGGGTTTAAGACTGGGCTTTGCCTGGGCCACTCAAGAACAATCAGACTTATGCTGAGCTGGCTGTATGCTTTGGGTCATTGCCATGCTGCAAGGTGAACCACCCCCTCAGTCTGAGGTCATGTGCACAATAAATCAGATTTTTTTCAAGGATGTCTCTGTATTTGGCTGCCTTCATCCGTCTCTCATTTCTGCCCAGTCCCTCTAACCCTGCTGCTGAGAAGAACCCCCATAACATGACGTTGCAACCACCATGCTTCACCATAGAGATGGTATTTAGGAGGGGATGAGCAGTGCCTGTTCTTCACCAGACATAGTGCTTGGAGTTCTGTCTAAAGAGTTCAATCTTAACCTTATCATACCAAAGCATGTTTTTCCTTATGCCCTCAGAGTCCTGTAAATCTAGCCACTCCATTATAAACTCTGATTTAAGGACTGCTGATCAGACTTGTCCTTCCAACAGGTTTTCTCACCTCAGCAGAGGACTTCTGAAGCTCTATTAGAGTGACCATTGTGTTCTCCCTGACCGAGGCCCTCTTTCCTGTGTTTCTCAGTTTGGTTGAACAGTCAGCTCTAGCAAGAGTAGTTTCAAACTTCTTCTCTTTCAAATTTTCCGATGCCACCATGCCCCCTGAAAACACCGAAAGCTTTACAAGTGGTTTTATATCCCTGGGCTTATCTATGCCTCGTTGCAGTCTGGACTTCATGGCTTCATGCAGTGTGAATTGTGGACCTTCTATAAACAGATGTGTGACTTTCTAAATGACGTCCAATCAGTTCAGTTTGCCACAGGTGGACTCCAATCAAGTTCTGGACACATCCTAAGGGGAATTAAAGCAAACAGGATGCACTGGACCATAATCTGGAGTGCCAAAGCAACGAGTCTGAATACTTATATAAATGAGAGATTTCAGTTTTTAATAAATGTGTAAATCCTTCTGAAAACAGGTTCTCATTTTGTCTTTATGGGTATACTGAGTGTACAGTAGATTGATAGGCAAAAGCAGCAAATGTATTAATTGAAAATTAAATCTATAATACAATAAAAGCGTGCAGAAAGTGAAGGGATCTGGGCACTTTCTAAATCCACTGAACATAAAATTCTTGAAATTTAAAATGAATCTGATTGATTCAATATGTCACCCTCGGCATGCCACTTAAAAGGCTGCCGCTCAGTTGTGAAGACATGGAAATAGCTGTAGAGCACATTTAACCCACACAAAGCTGGCCGTGCAGTCCTACACGCTGACCTGAGCGGGCACTAAACCCCTCTGAGCTCAGATTGTCGAAACAGAATGGAAACTGTTGTGATACTTATGATAGTAGGCAGGCCCAAAAGCTTAACATGCATCACAGGTTAAGTGGGAGTTCAGGGCACTGTCTGTGGGTGGGTACAAAATGGGCTCAGACATAAGATGCCAAAGGTTGGGGTGAGGGAAACTTTTTCAGAATTAGGTGATGTCCCTCAGAGATCAGTTCTGGTAACCACTGCTGTTTTTATTAAACATACATGATCTGCACAAGAATATAATCAATAAGATGGTTCATATTGTTTATTTTAGATAATACAGAATCATCTAAAGTGCTATACAGAGACTTAGACAGCATGCAGGCTTGGGCAGATTTGTGTCACATGAAATGTAATGCAAGTAAATATAAAGCGTTATATGTAGGAAGAAGAAATGTTAGTTTTGAACACACAATGGGAAGTGAGAAACTTGAAAGTGCCCCTTATGAGAAAGATTTAGGAGTCGTAGGCTCATCACTATCTACATCCAGTCCAAAAAGACTAATAGGATGTTAGGTTGTCTATCATGATGTGTGGAGTATACGTCAAGGGAGGTTAGGCTTAATAACGCACTAGTGAGGCCTTGTCTGGAGTACCGCGTGCAGTTTTGGTCTCCATATTCCAAAACAAGACATAGCAGTGCTAGAGAAAGTCCAGAGATGAGCGACTAGGCTGATTCCAGGACTAAGAGGTCTGAGCTATGAGGAGACACTGAAGGAGTTGAACATTTTCACTTTAAGCAAATGGAGATTATGAACGGACATTATTGAAGTGTTTAATAGTATGAAAGGAATCAGCACAGTGGATTCATGCTGTTACTTTGAAATAAATTCTGCGTCAAGAAGCCAGGGACACAGTTGGAAACTTAAGGGTAGATGTTACACAAATGTTAAAGTGTCAACCATAGACACAAGTACTGTGAGGGACAGTCGGATTTTAGGGACCTTCAAATCTCGACTTGATTTTATTAAGGACAATCTCGGTGAGTAGGAAGAAGGTGCTGTTGGACTGATTGGCCTGTTCTCATCACAATTGCTCTAATGCTCTAATGCAGGGGTGGTGAACTCCAGGCCTGGAGTGCCGCAGTGGCTATAGGTTTTCATTCTAACCCTTTTCCTCTAATGATACTTCAGGAGTAGTGCTCCCTACAGAAAGACACTATGAAGAGTCTGCCCTTGGGCTTCATACTGCTAGGTGGCCTGTTCAATCCCCATTTCCGTCCATGCTGTGTATCACTGTGTCACCTTTGCTTGTTTTGTAATTGTAGGAAATTGTCAAATAATTGTATGGCATCTGTAAAGCAACATATGCTGCTGCTCATTTTGGAAAGCTGCTATGTGTGGGTCCGCGCAGCAGGGAGCACTAGCTCCTTAGGTGGGCCAAGTTCAAACACTGGGAACTGCACTGCAGACAGGGTGCTCCACTTACAGTGCCACCTCAATGCCACAACTGCAACAAATTGACCACAACATGAACACAAATCAATCATGACAAAAATAAAATGTTTATACTTACCTTGTTTTAAATAATCTTTAAGCATATGAATGCACCATCAGGCTCTGCTAGGAAACCTCCAGTAAGAGTCAACAGTGGCGAATGCAGCAGGCAGCTGAGGTGCTCTCCGTGCTCTGGCTGTTGTCTTCTCCAGATGCTGTAGGAATCTGCAGTTGTTTGGAGTGTGGAAGGTAATGGAGAGCAGAAATTCCAAAGTCCCAGGGTTGAGCAGATCAGCTGAATGTCCGGAGTCTGACATTTGAAGTCTCTCATAACGTGTTGCCGCACCCACCACATGGCAAACCACACGGATTGAGATCCAAGTGCAGCCGTGCAACGGGTGACACCTTAGCACCACACTGAACAGTGTGAGGTTTTTTATGATGGCTGAAATGGCAATCCTACCAGCAACCCTTCTGTTTTCTCTGCAAGATGGAGGACCTGATTGCAGGGCAGGATGCAGATTAATGTCATACCCAGGATGGAGCAATTGCAGGTTAAAGGCCTTGCTCAGGGGCCCAACGGAGTAGAGTCTCTTCTGGCTTTTCCGATTGCCAGCACAGATCACCAGCCTCAGTGCCACCACTTTGACTACTGGCTGTAATCAGCACATCCTCAAAAACATGCCAGTGTGCTTGTTACATTAGGATAATATAGCTTTGAAACAACAAACCAATCAGAACCCCCTCCTTTTCTAGAAGTTTCTGTAAATCGAAAAGCTTTCTGTGCCGTTGAATCCAGCAAGGGGCGCTAGCTCCCTGATTGGAATAAGTTCTTTTGTAATGCGGCATGTTACATAACCCTAAACTATATAGATATGATATTAAAAGGCGATACCCCTCCCTTAGTGATATTGCGGTAAGAAATCACATAGGAGAAATAACTTAGCTTTCTTTAATGACGGTTTACGCGGCATAACAGACAAGGAAGATTGACAAGACCATTACCAAAGTGGTAGATCGATGTATACAGTCTGCCATTTTCGTTGCTGTGCTAGAAGGATTTTCTGGATCGGATGACAGTATCTCCCATCTGTCCGTCAGCTTCAAAGGTGTGCTGGGCAATGCTCCAAGGCTTTATACTCTTTCTTCATGTGCAAGCCCCCTACTTAGGTAAATCATGCCATTCCAAACAAGGAAAAGAAGATCCAATGTCATGCTGATTCTGACACACAGAAATAGTACAATGCCCATTTTGCAGTTGTCCCTTTCTTGTTGTCTAATGCTTGCCTAGCAGTTCTAAATGATTAGCCCCTGCCTGCTAAATCTGGCCTTGTGTTAGCTGTACATGTGAGTGGATTTATAAAATATTTTTTGTACAGAGCAGAGTGACATATTAAACTTATGTACTTATTACAGCCATACCCCAGCAGAGACCAAAAAATGCTTTTGCATACCATGCAAGAACAACAAAGGCAAGCAAACACATTAACATAGTAATGATACAAACAATCCATCGAAGCTCAACGGGAATCTGTTTGTTTGTTCACCAGTCACATAAAAACAGTTGAACTGATTATCATGAAATTTTTGGTCCCACTTAAAATATGGGACAAGTGATGTATTGAGGAGAGGGGGTGTAATGGGGATGGGCAACTCAAAAAACTGCACCAATGTAGGGACTACAACTCCCATCAGGCAGTAGGAGTGCGCTGGGTCTGATGTGAGGACACCGTTTTTAGCTGGCGCAAGTGGGATCGCATTTAAGACCACAGGTACAGCGTTTTCTTTTGAAATCATTTGGATAACAGCTTTTGTCTAAATGTACTTCATTTTGTCCCGTCATGGGCTGCATTTAGCCATGTTGAATTTCCAAAAGTCTGTTGTTTCCCATTTGCTTATATCTAGGACATAGTTTGTTTGGGGACCTTTTTAGGTCGTGCAGGGTCATGACTCACTGTTGTATTCAATGGGAAAGGGTCAAATACAGCTTGCGAAATATCTCGCGATGGTTTGCCATGGGCAGTTTAAGCAATCGACATCGTGCTTAAAGCCTCCTTGCCATGACTGTAACTGATTCTCCAATGGGGATCCCAATTTGTATCTGATGGTTGTCTTGGACTGGATCTCAAAGACACTAAGAAGGGCAAGATTTGGTCACAAGAACAAAACATTTAAGAAACACTGATCTAGATCCTTCTCTGAGAAATATACTCATACAGTATATTATATATTACAGTTTATTAAAGAGCAGTCCTTACTTTCAAGCCCCAGAAGAACTGCATTTTTAGTGAGTTTCACAGTTGCAAAATAAAATTTACTGTCAATTTCCTTAATTGTACCAAATATAATGGCACTTAGCCAGGAGAGGAGTGGGCAAACATCACTGAAATCTGAACGACTGCAAGTATTTTAGTGTCAGACCCACTAGCAGGGTCATCAGGGAATGACGGGTGAAATAGTTACAACACCTGGAAAAGGGGAATTGAAATGATGATGATGATGATGATGATGAAAATCCTTTTAGTCCAAGATAAAAGCACCAAGTTAAACCAATGGTATGAATATAAAGCTTCCCAAATAGCAACTCAAGTTTAGCAAAGTCCATTTGTAATTTTTGGATTGACGCTCAAACACGGTAACTGGGAGATAACAACTTGATTAATTATGGCAACTGTTCTACTAAAAGAACAATTGGTTTGAACAAAAATCTGCAGCCACAGGGGGCCCACATGACTGAATTTGAGGACCACTGATCTAAGGCAGTGTTTCTAACCTTTTCTGGTGCCGTGACCCACTTTTTCTTATATAAATGCCTTTGGGACCCACCAAAGTGGAGGTAAATTAAGCATGATCATCAGAATTTTCAAGCGTAATCATCAGAGCAGCAACCCACCATGGCCTGCTACGTTTATAAATAATAGAAACTTGCAACCCACCAGCGTCAGCCCAATGGTTGGGAACCACTGCTCCAAGGCCTCTCCCATGTCACCTCTACCTTTCTTTAAGTTCTTCGAGAGCCCAACTCTAAATGAGAAAATGAATGCATTATCATTTCAGCCTGAGTGCACTGAAGGAATTTTAAAATATATTACACATTTGTTCCCCTGTTTTAAGTTTAGCAACCTGTCTTTTTCATGGCTGCAACAAAAATGAACGTGACCTGAACCCCCTTAAGAAGTTTTCAAATGTTCACAACAGGTGGACTTGTTGCTTTTCTATAAAGAGGTTTCTGATTCCAAAGGTTTTCCTGCTAAATGGAATCATGCATGCACGTCAGAGGGACACCCCCACCCCCTCCCACTCCAGTTCCTCCCAGTTATGCAATTCTACTCTGGACTGAGAGGGGCACTGCTGTTAAGCATCCTGTCTTCTTTTTGCTCCACAATTCAGAGTCAATGCCCAGTGAGGGCAATTAACTTTTATGGCCCCTTCCAGTCCCTGGGCCATAAAAGCACAACCGTTCAGAAAGAGGTGTCACCTCTTACTCAAGTGACCTGAGCAAAGGAGCTCCATGATCAGCTAAAGATAAGCTTTGATTTTTGTTTGAACCTTTAAGTAAAAGAGAACACCCCAGTTGGCACCCCAGAATTTATTTTCTGTTTGTAGCGGGCTCACACTGAGGTTTTTATTTTTGTGTATGTATGTCCTATTGAGTGATTGTTAAACATGAATCATAACACTGGTCATGCAGATTCGTGTTTGTAACTGAAACAACACTGCATCCCTTAAAATGTGATTATAATTCCAAATTTAACTTTTGCACATGGATGCCAAGATCACAGTATAACAAATTATTTTCCAAACCTACTTTATTCTGAACATGGTCCGGGGGTCCTGGAGCTTATCCCAGTAAGCATAAGGAGCAAGGCAGGAACAGTCCCCGTAGAGGACGCCAGCCAACACATGTCCCAATGTCCAAATATCTGGATGGTTTTTGCAGTGTTTGGAAAGGATCTTAATGTCTCTTGGCATTCCATTTGACTGTGTTTTCAGATCACATTTTCGAGTTTTTGTCTTTCAGTTTTGACCTTGGCATGTTCTTGCACAAACAGTTTTAGGTCAGTTCACTTCCTGGTCCCTTTTACATTTTTCTATTCTGCTTTTTTCAAACCAAGTATTGCAGTTTCTACTACACTACTTGGTAATTTGTTTCTTGACTCTGTGGTTCTCTGTTACAAAATTAGCTATAAAAACAAATACCATTATTTAAAGGAATATAAACATGCAAAACAGTGAAGACGTGAATTCTGCACATTCAAAACCCTTAATTCTTGACAGACTCAATGCTGGCTTAGGGGTTGACCCTGCCATGGGATGACATGCTTGGCTGTTGTCTGTGTGGAGTTTGAATGTTCTCCCCGTGTCTGTATGTGTCTGCTTCAGATGATTCAGGCTTTCTTCTCCAATCCAAAGGTGTGTGTGTTAGGCTAATTTAAAATTTGAAACTGCCCCTCAGGTGAGTGAGGGGGCCCTGCAGGAGACAGGCACCATGTCCAGGGTTATTTCCTGCCTTGTTCCATGTTATGTTATGCTATGCTATGTTATGAACATTTCAGTCCATAGCGGCGAAGTCTTTAAAATGCTGACCACAATCCTGTCATTTCAGTCACCACCACTGAGTCATTGTGTTACCGTGTGCAAGTCATTTAACCCATTAGTGCTCCACTGAAGCAAAGCGTGTACAGTATTGTCATGAGAACAGTGCAGTAATATTATGATAAAAATAAGTACTTAGAAAAAAATAACACTCTAGAAATTACTACTGGTTAAAACTAGAAATAAGAAAATTTCAGAAACTGACTGATCAACTAGCCTGGGGGAATACAGGTGGGCTGAGATGAAACAGAATGGAATGGGGATAAGTCGTGCTGAAACATTGGAATGAAGTAGGAAGTCGTCTTGTATTGTAATGTCTCACTGGTCCAGGAGGTACATCAAGGAAGCTAAACTAAAATGAAGACTGAGGTAACAAAGTAGCTCATTCTCTCTGTTTCATCCATTGAGAGGGCTGTGCTCCCTGCCATTTTTCCATCCATAGAGAAGGAGAAGAACATCTCTCTCTCAGTAGCCATATTTAGACAGGTCATGCTGTCTGGCCTTATGCAGACTACATGCTGGATCAAGGACCGGACTGGACCAGAACATAAGACAGAGCCACCAAGTAGTCTAATCAAGATGGACTGATTATTACTCAAGGTCATATTATTAATATTCTGTCAACACCCATTTGTACTCTGCTTATAATTTGTTAGATTATCTCTGATACATAAATATATGTGTAACGTTTTGTCTCCTGCCTGTTCTGGATCTCTGTGTAATTGCCTGGGGTTACAGATGTCAAAGGAATGGACAAGTGCTGGACTACAGTACCTGACAGTATGGTTAGAGTAAGGTATTTGAGGCATTCTGTACGGGTCTGCATAATTATGAGTATAAAGGGGAGAATAGGGACACCCCAAGACCCTACCACAACAAAACAAGGAAATCTGTAAAAGCCATGGGATGGTGTAGTGTCCAATATTGAAAGGTGCTATATTAAGTCCCGTGAGTTAATTTCTGAAGCGATTATCTCCAGTTCTGCACAACATTAGTTAAGCTAAAACAAAGGTTTAAACTCCATTGTCAAAATCAGGTGAGTAATACATCGGTCAATGGAAGAAAAATGAAAATGTGCACTTACTTATTCATATAGTCAGGCCACCTTCTCGGTGGAGTCTGTTCAGCAGATGCCCTCAATGCCTGGATCTTCGCTGTATCTAGAATCTTGATAAATGACCTGGGGCCTCATGCATAAGGCTGTGCGTAGAATTCACACTAAAACATGGCGTATGGACAAAAGCTGAAATGCTCGTATGTGCAAAAAAATCCAGTTGCATAAATCTATGCGTACACCAACTTCCACGTTCTTCTGCTCCATAAATCCCACTCAGCGTGAAAAGTAACACATGTACACGTGCCTGCTGCCACTCCTCAAACTCCTCCCAGAATTACGCCTCTTTGAATATGCAAATCAATATAAATAGCTCTTAAACTCAGTGTTCTGTGAAAAGACAATGGTAAAAGTACGGGGGAAAATAGAAGAATTTCAGTGAATACCAAGTGGAGGCAAGGAAAAACTTACTATTTGTTGGTTTAAACAGTGGTATAAACAACAAAAGGAAGTTGATCGAGTGACAGAGAGTGTTGGAGAAATGTGAAAGCTCAAGTTCACAAAGTCACACAGTGCCCAAAATAAAAAAGAAGTTGCCAGATATCAAAGTCGCCGTGAAAAGGCGAGTCGTAGCCCACCATCTGAGTGTCATATGAAAGCTTATTAAGGTACAGAGAAAAGAAAAAAAAATAGGGACACAGTGAGAAAAAAGCTCGAAATGTCAACTTTAATCTCGAAATTTCCACTTTAATCACATAGTTTATTTTGTCATTAAAGTAGAACATCATAAACTTCATCTTTAAATTGTTTCATTTACTAGTTTCTCAAATCCCATCGTAACTAAAGTAGCACGTTAAATGCTTTGTTTTGTATTTGATCTTCTATGTGCTCTATGTGTGTGAATCACTACGTGCTTCGGGCTTTCTCTTCCTCTGACAGGACACAGAATCCATTACATTCATAATATTACAGCTCTCTGAATAATTAAAATACTGAGATGTTTACTTGATATCATTTTCCTGATGCTAGGAGTTAAAGCATGATATTAAGGAACATGGTGGCGCAGTGATAGTGATGAGCTGGCGCCCTGTCCAGAGATTGTTAATGCCTCAGGCAAGATGCTTGCTGCGCGACCTTCAATAAAATAATTTATTGTCCTTCCTGTCCTTCCTTTTCTTTCCCCAAGTAACCAGTCACCACACAATCAGCTATGTAATAAACATTAAGCCATCTGTAAGCTTAGAACGCCGATTCTTCAAAACTTTTAAGGAACATTAAAATATCTTCATAGTACAGTACATGTTTAATTATTCTATCCATCTGTCCTTCCCTTGTCACACCAGCCACAGCAAGAATACAGCGCGAGGCAGGAACAATCCCTGAACTAGCTAGCGCTGCGCCACCGTGTCCTCACATGTTTAATTATTAAAAGTATAGATTATTTAAATGATGTTAACATTTTATTTGTATAATATAATAAACATATTTTGCTGTATTTCACCTTAAAAATGATATCGTCATCATATGTAAATACATGCTTTATAAAGTGGCTCAGATTGTGCAATATTATAACTGTATTGCAAGTTTATAGTGAGGTCATTGTACTTATAAGTACAAACAGTTCTACAAGGAGCACTTGATGGACTGATTGAGTGCGTTTATAGTTCTTGGGATGAAACTGTTTCTGAACTGCGAGGTCTGTACAGGAAAGGCTGTGAAGCGTTTGCTGTATGAGAGCAGTTCAATAGGCAGCTTGGCTGAGGCAGTGTGTGCTTGATGCTGTATACCGATAATTCTTTCCAATCAGCTGCTGAGCTGTGATTCCCCACTCAGATACAGTGGTATAAATACTCCGAGTGGTAATATGGAAAAAGATGATCCGCTGTGGCAACCCCTAATGGGAGATCCGGGGGTGCTATAAAAGGAGCCTGCAGCTTAAAGGAGGAGGAGGAGGGGTGCCGCCGCTGAAAGAGAGGAGTGTGGTGTGTTTTAAGTACTTTATTTGCATATTTGGGACTGTGTTGTGCCTGTGGGGATTACGGGGAAGACATACCCCACAGGTGAAGAACAATACAAGTTTATTTATTTTATACATGCCTCCCGTGTCCATCTGTGTCGGGTCGGGCGCCTTTTTACAATGTACAGTAAAATTACAAATCCTCAACAGGGCTGTGCAATTATGAACTGTAGATGTCTTCATGCAGGATGGTTACATCTGAGTTGTGCCCTGTGATATTGTATTGACCCCCTTCTTTTGACACCCACTGCATGCCCAGCCTACCTGGAAAGGGGTCTCTCTTTGAACTGCCTTTCCTAAGGTTTCTTCCATTTTTCCCTACAAGGTTTTTTTTGGGAGTTTTTCCTGGTCTTTTTAGAGAGTCAAGGCTGGGGGGCTGTCAAGAGGCAGGGCCTGTTAAAGCCCATTGCGACACTTCCTGTGTGATTTTGGGCTATACAAAAATAAACTGTATTGTATTGCACTGTATAGACTGGGCTCTTTCTGGGTTGCTCAGATAGCCTGAAGCCCCACTGCACCACTAACATTGGAATGAGCAGGTCAGAAAGGGAATGCAGTGCAAGATAAGTGGACATCAAGTTATGTGAGCTTGCAGCTTTGCTGGCTGCATCAGCATTTTAGAAAAATGTTCATACTGTAAGACATGTTTTACATGCAATAGAGCACCAGAAGTGCTAAACCGGATGTGGTCCTCTCCATGTAGGCAGAGCCGGGTGAGGCTTCACAGACCCCTTGTGTGCAGTGCCATGTCGTCACCGTCACCACTGCCTTTTCACAAGACACTTCCTTCCCACAAATGCAAAGACAACAGTGTTGAAAATGGATTCTATAAATCCGGGTATAGCTTTAGTACCGTGACTCAGCTGTTCCCACCAGATGCTGTCTAGTCTGAAATGACATGACAGTAAGTGAAGTGGAAAGTACAGCTGAGATGATAACGTGTTTGTGGCAAGCCAGATGGGTTAGAGATATGACAAGAGCACATCAGAAGGCGGATAACCTTTGAAAGGGGCAAGACTAAAAGCCTAAGCCTCAGAGGGAGAGTGTGTGTAGATTGTTTAAAATAGCTTGGGAGTGTAAAAACCTTGAAAAGTGAAAAATAAAAATAACTAACTTGTGAAAATTGAGGTGCTGATTGGATTTGGAAAGATGAATGATAACACCTCTTAGCCAAATGAAACTGTCTGCCTTATGGCTCAAAAATACGGGCCATCAAAACATCTGGAGACACTTCACAGAAGAATTTTTATTCTAATGTGACATGCGCAAGTCAGAAGCCATCCATTCATTTGTGTTCGGAACCCGATTTACTCAGAGTAGGATCCTGGGAAAGCTGGAGCCTATCCCAGAAAGCCAAGGGCACAAGGCAGCAGCAATCCCTGAACAGAAGCTAAAAGATCAAACTGTTCCATAATGGTCTGAATTTAAAGATATTTTTATGCATATTCTGTTGTGCAGCATCCTTTTATATGTGGCACCATTCATTATGTTTTGTGGCTGGAGCCCCAGGAGGTGGGGCCACCCTGACATCACTGATGCTGGGTTCTCCTTCTGGCTTTATGTTCCCACTCAGTAGCAGGATCCAGCAGTTGAATGTTTTCTGGGAATATTGTTTTTGTTGGTGTCGTGATTTGCGGGAGCCCCGAAAGCAGAGGTACAAAATACTTACTAGACGGGGGAAACACCGTCAAAAAAAACACAGACTAGAAACCCAAAGGGCCAAGAGAATTCTTTAAAAAATGTACATTTACATTTACTTATTTGGTTGATGCCTTTATCCAACATGACTTACAACATTTATGATAGTAGTACTAGGCAAGATGTAAAGAAACATTTATGATGTAATTGGTCTTTTGGATTTCCTATTGGATCACAGGCAGGTCAAGCAACTTGCTCATGATGAAAAGATTTATTTTGTCAAAATCAGCTGAAACTGAAGAGAGTGCAGAGAGGAATATGTCCGAGCTTTCAGGCGGTTGTCTAGAATTTTGGTGCACACGTCTATTGCAAAAGGCAAGAAGAGTTGTTCTGCAACTATGTGTGCTTTCTTATATTTGGCAGTTTGATGTGCAATAAGATGATGCCCCAAGTGACAGCTGGCTTGTTGTACAAACACACTATAATGATTTTTGTGAACCCTCAAGATTTTCATTTTTTCCATTTAAAAAAGTTGAAAAAATGACTTCTGTAAGTAACATGCTTGGTTTCTAAATGTCTTTATAGTTGAAGAATTCATGATTTTGCTTTACTTCCCAGTAAAAAGTAAATGTACTGCATATTTCAGAAAAGCTGGATTTCATGTTCTTTTAACATTAATGGTTGGTTCCAGTTTTAAGAATGGATGCCTGTTGCTGGTCACACGTTTTATGGGATAGTCAGTATTTCATCCACGTGTGATGGATGGCCGGGGACTATGCCCCACCGGGAGGCCTGGAGAAGTAGGGGACTGGGAGAAAGGCAATTCCTTCCCCAGGTCGCAAGAAGGCAGCCTTCCTGGATGATGTGGAAGCTGCGGAGCTTGGAAGGATCAACCCTGTGGGGATCCGTAGCCAGCGCCAGGGGGCGCCCGAAGAAATATGGATTCTTGAACTGCAGCACTTCCGCCACACCAGGAAGTGCTGCAGGAAGGCCAACAGGAAGCATTTGGAGCACATCTGGGTGCATTATAAAAGGGGCCACCTTTGGAAGAGGACGGAGCTTGCAAGAGAGGAGTGGAGGAGGCGGCGGTGAAGTAAAGGAGAAGAGAAGGAAAAAGGACTGAACCTTGTGAGTAGAAAAAGAAGAATAAAAGTGTGTTGTGGACATTTGGCTGTCTCAGGGTCTGTTTGTGTCCGGGCTTCTTTTACACCCGGCTCAACATTTTTTTTTGTGTTTTACATATTTTTATGTAAAATCAACTTGTGTTTTCTTTCTCTTCACACTTTGTAGAATGCCATTTGTGCCAAATTATGAAATGATGCATTCTGAAAAACAGCACTGGAATCAAAAGAGCTATTTGGAAAAGTCTCATTGTTCAATAAAAACAAGTCCATTTTGAAATGAGACTTGCAATAGTGACATTAGTAATTACTTTAGTGAATGTAATTTACATTAGTGACCCAAAATAAAATTGTATTTTATAAAAACTAAATGACTTATTTAATTCTGCATTTATTCACAATTTAAAGATTTTGGGTCACTAATGTAAATTACATATATATATATCTATACTAATAAACGGCAAAGCCCTCACTCACTCACTGACTGACTGACTGACTGACTGACTGACTGACTCATCACTAATTCTCCAACTTCCCGTGTAGGTTGAAGGCTGAAATTTGGAAGGCTTATTCCTTACAGCTTCCTTACAAAAGTTGGGCAGGTTTCATTTAGAAATTCTACGCGTAATGGTCATAACTGGAAGCTGTTTTTCTCCATTTACTGTAATGGAGATGAGCTTGAAACCCGTGGGGGCGGAGTTTCGTCTGACATCATCACGCCTCCCACGTAATCACGCAGTACGTAGAAAACCAGGAAGAGGCCCAAAAAGCGCTTTAGAAAACATGCATTATATAATTGAGAAGGCAGCGAAACAATAAGAAGCGAGCGAGTGATATATACAACCATATTCATGAGTTCTGCTACTTCGGAAACAAAGCACAGTGTAAACCTACACTTTAAATTAAGTTCATAGACAGGCTGTCGCTGGCGTTTGTAATTTAGTGCCTGCCCATATAAGGCCGTCCGTCAGCGGCAATCCAATAGAAACACTGCCACGGGTAAATATTCACGGGTGAAGGACTGTGCTTATGCAGAGGAAGATGAGATGGTCAGGGTGGTGTTTGGCACAAACTCAGCGAAACTGCGAGAGAAAGTTTTAAGTACCGGGACTTCGGTAGCATTAGATACAGCCATGGACATAGCACGACATGGCAGCAGCACAGCTGGGAAACTTCGATGCATGTACACCGAGCGGCTCACGTGAACTGACGCAGTGCACAGACAAAAAGCAACAGTTCCGAAGAGCGCTGAACAAAAACCGAATTACACAATTGAAAAGGCAGCAAAAAAATATGAAGCATCTGATACATACAAACATAATATTCATAACTGCAGCTACTGCAGAAACAAAGCACACGGTGGAAAAGGTGAATGTCCCGCTAAAGGAAGACAGTGTTAAAAAAAAAAAAACCCGTGCATGCAGTGTGTCAGGTCTCAGATAAAGAAGAAGACGAGCTGTTTATTGATGCAGTAAGAAACGTGTATATATATACCCCGATCTACATACTCGAATAATGAATACTTTATT
>JANRMT010062796.1:82489811-82518206 GCA_026402145.1 Polypterus bichir lapradei
TTAGGATTCTAGCAGCTGCATTCTGCACTAGTTGCAAACGATTTATGTCTTTCTTGGGTAGTCCTGAGAGGAGTGCGTTACAGTAATCTAGTCGACTGAAAACAAACGCGTGAACTAATTTCTCAGCATCTTTCAGTGATATAAGAGGTCTAACTTTACTTATGTTTCTTAAGTGAAAAAATGCTGTCCTAGTAATCTGATTAATATGCGATTTAAAATTCAGATTACAGTCAACAATTACCCCTAAGCTTTTTACCTCCGTCTTGACTTTTAATCCTAATGTATCCAGTTTATTTCTAATAGCCTCATTGTATCCATTATTGCTAATCACTAAGATTTCAGTTTTCTCTTTATTTAACTTGAGAAAGTTACTATTCATCCATTCTGAGATACAAGTCAGACATTGTGTTAGTGAATCAATAGAATCGGGGTCATCAGGTGCTATTGATAAATACAGCTGTGTGTCATCAGCATAGCTGTGGTAGCTCACGTTGTGCCCTGAGATAATCTACAACTACAGTGTCATCCGTAAGGACTGTTCCATCAGCTGCCCTGACTGCGACTCTCCGAGGAACAGATTCAGAGGTGCGTAATGCTTCGATTCCTCTGTAAGCAGGACATAGGTCGCTAGACCACAGATGGTGTGTCACTTGCTCACAGATTCCTCTAACAAATGCCTTTTTATCTGCCCTTAGAGCCCTCACATCTGTCCTTCTCAGTTCCCGGTACAGAACAGAGTTGCCATTGAGCCGTGCGGTGCGACTTCTCTCAATGATATCCAGGGTGCCCTGCAAGATGAAACACCTCCTTCTGGGAACATCGGTAACACCAACACAACCCTCAGCAACCTTCAGGGTCTTGTCACGGAAGGTCTCCCACATCACATTAGGATCAGCAGTTGTACCCAAATCTGAAAATTCCTCACACAAACTGCATGTAAACTTTAGAAACAGCCTGGTCTTGGAGTCTGGCCAAGTCCAGGCTCATTTTCCTAGTAGGTGGTAACCTACTGGACCAAAGCTGGATCCTAAGAGTAGCAACAACAAGTCTGTGGTCAGAATTCACAAACTGGGCACTTCTGTAGACCCTGCAGTTTTGCAACAGCCTCCAGCATCTGCCCAGGAGGATGTGATCGATCTCCTTCACCACACCACCAGTATTGGAGTAACAAGTCCAACGATGCGGTTCTAGGTCATGGAACCAGGATCCAGCGATTTGCAGCCCCTGACCTTTTACAAAGTCAGGGAACATGGAGCCACTTTCACCATGGTCACCAGACCCATGGGGACCGAGACAATCCTCATAGCCAGCCCTGTCAGTGCCAGTGGCTGCATTGAAGTCATCCATGACCAGAGGAGGTCACCTCGTGGACACCCATCAACCACCGAGCGAAGCTGCGAATAAAGAAATCGTCTATTATCATTTGAAAGGTCAAGGGAGTAACTAAAAAAAAATTTCTACTGGAGCCAAAACAAACAACAATCAATTTTTTGAGTGCAACTTTAGTAAAAGATGATAAAAGAACCCTCAGAAAAACAATAGGAGAAATCATTTCAAATGAGAAGGAAATAGCAAATGAACTGAACAAATATTTTACCCAAGTGTTTTTAAAGAAAGAAACAAAAAAGGTACAAAATGCAGAAGTAAAAAACAAGTTTATAGATTTCAAAATAGAAGAGTCAGGTTTGCTTCAAGACTTCAATATGCTGAAGACTAATAAAACCCATGGACCAGATGGGATTTTACCAATTGTACTGAAAGAAATGAAAGCTGTCACCTATAAACTCCTATTAAGCATATGTCAACAGTCAAATCAGAAAGGAGAAGTACCTGAGGACTGGAAAATTGTAAATGTGACTCTAGGCTTTAAGAAGAAAGACAAAGTGGATCCTGGTAATTACAGAGGAATTAAGTCTTACTTCTGTGCCATGCAGAATCATGGAAACTGTAATAAGAAATAAATGAGAAAAGTACCTATATGAAAATAATAGCCAGCATGAGTTTATGAGAGGAAGATCTTGCTAAACCAATCTTTTAGATTTTTTTTTAAAAAGCAAGCGCAACAGTGGACAAACATAAAACGTACAACATAATTTTCTGCGACCTTCAAAAACTGAAGATTAATTGTGAAACTAGAAGCTGTAGGTATCAGAGGTAATCTGCAAAACTCAATTTCAGGTTGGTTAACCAGCAGGGGACAAATGGTACAGATAAGAGGAGAATACTTCACATGGAGCGAGGTCATCAGGAGTCTGTTCTTAGACTGTTACTTTTTTTATTTATATTAAAGGCACTGATTTCAGTATACTTAGTAAGCTTGTAAAACTTGCAGATATTAAAATTGGAGGAATGGCACACATTGAGGAGGCAGCAAAAATAATTCAAAAAGACTCAGACAAACTTCAGAACTGGGTAGACACTTGGAAAATGCAGTTTAATGTAGAAAAGTGCAAAGTACTACATGTGGGGAAAATATGAATGCAAGATGGGAAAAACTGTCCTATTGGAAGAAATCTCTGAAAAGGATTTTGGAGTTTATGTTAACACCACACTTATATTGTCTAAGTAATTTGCAGAAGCAATTAAAAAGCCAATTAAAACGTTAAATGGTATTGTAAAAACAGTTTAATATAAATCAAGGGACATTAAGCTTAGACTATATAATGCACAGGTGAGACCACATCTAAAGTACTGTGTGCAGGTCTGGTCACCACACTACAAGAAAGACATTTAAGCACTTGAAACCTTACAGATGAAAGCAACCAGGAGCTTTATTAGGACTTCAGGACAAGTCCTACTGTGACAGACTCAGAGAATGAAACCTGTTCAGCATTGAGCAGAGGTGGCTGCGTGAGGACCTAATACAAGCCTTCCAAATGCTCAAAAGGCATTTATAAAATAGATCCAGCAATTATTTTGGCTTAAGGATGTATCATTTACTCAAGGACACCAGACGAAATTAATGGAAAGTCCATTTAAGTCTGAAGCCAGGAAGCCCTTCTTTACTCAGAGAGTTGTGGGAATCTGGAACATACTACCGAGATATGAAGTTGAAGAAGAAGCCTTCGCAAACCTTTAAGAAGAATTTGGTTGAGATATTGGGACAGTTTGGCTATTAGTTAAACAAATGGCCTTGATGAATGGAATGGTTTCCTGTTTTTTGTCAGATTTTAGTTTCTTACCATACTCCGATGCAGAAGGAACTCCGACTCCAGCTAAGGGCGGCGAAGGAGCAGTACAGGAGAAAGCTGGAGCAGAAGTTGCAGAATAACAGCATGAAGGAAGTGTGGGATGGGATGAAGATCATCACTGGCTGCAGCTCTTAGGGGTGCCACCATCGAGAGAGACGTGGAGAGAGCAAACCAAATGAACAATTTCTTTAACAGGTTTGACCACCCTAACCCACTCTCACCTCGGAGTACTGCATCCTCCAACCATCCTTCTGCTGATACCAGCATAGAAGAGACATCCCCACCCACAATTACAGCAGCACAGGTGAGCAGAGAGCTGAGGAGACTTCGTGCCAGCAAAGCAGCGGGTCCAGATGGAGTATTGCCATGACTACTGAAGACCTGTGCGCTGGAACTGGGGAGTCCTCTACAGCGCATCTTCAACCTGAGCCTGGAACAGGGGAGAGTCTTAAGGCTTTGGAAAACATCTTGTATCACTCAAGTCCCAAAGGTATCAAAAGCTAGTGAGCTGAATGACTTCCGGCCAATTGCTCTGACATCACATGTGATGAAGACCATGGAGCGGCTGCTGCTTCACCACCTAAGGCCACAGGTCCGCCATGCCCTCGACCCTCTGCAGTTCGCATACCAGGAGAAGGTGGGAGTGGAGGATGCCATCATCTATATGCTACACCGATCCCTCTCCCACTTGGACAGAGGCAGTGGTGCTGTAAGAATTATGTTTTTGGACTTCTCTAGCGCCTTCAACACCATCCAACCTCTGCTCCTTAGAGACAAGCTGACTGAGATGGGAGTAGACTCACACCTGGTGGCATGGATCGTGGACTATCTTACAGACAGACCTCAGTATATGCGTCTCGGGAACTGCAGGTCTGACATTGTGGTCAGCAACACAGGAGCGCCACAGGGGACTGTACTTTCTCCGGTCCTGTTCAGACTATATACATCAGACTTCCAATATGATTTGGAGTCCTGCCACGTGCAAAAGTTTGTTGACAACACTGCTCTTGTGGGCTGCATCAGGAGTGGGCAGGAGGAGAAGTATAGGAAGCTAATCAAAGACTTTGTTAAATGGTGCGACTCAAACCACTTACACCTGAACACCAGCAAGACCAAGGAACTGGTGGTGGATTTTAGGAGGCCCAGGCCCCTCATGGACCCCGTGATCATCAGAGGAGACTGTATACAGAGGGTACAGACCTATAAATACCTGGGAGTGCAGCTGGATGATAAATTGGACTAGACTGCCAATACTGATGCTCTGTGTAAGAAATATCAGATCCGACTATACTTCCTTAGAAGGTTGGCGTCCTTCAACATCTGCAATAAGATGCTGCAGATGTTCTACCAGACGGTTGTGGCGAGTGCCCTCTTCTACACGGTGGTAGAGGCAGCATAAAGAAGAAGGACGCCTCACACCTGGACAAACTTGTGAGGAAGGCAGGCTCTATTGTAGGAATGAAGCTGGACAGTTTAAAATCTGTGGCAGAGTGACGGGCACTGAGCAGGCTCCTGTCAATCACAGAGAATCCACTGCATCCAATGAACAGGATCATCTCCAGGCAGAGGAGTAGCTTTAGTGACAGACTTTTGTCACTGTCCTGCTCCACTGACAGACTGAGGAGATCCCCCACACTATGCGACTCTTCAATTCCACCCGGGGGGGTAAACGCTAACATTATTCAAAGTTATTGTCTGTTTTTACCTGCATTTTTATTACTCTTTAATTTAATATTGTTTTTTGTATCAGTATGCTGCTGCTGGATTTTGTGAATTTCCGCTTGGGATTAATAAAGTATCTATCTATCTATCTATCTATCTATCATACTGCATATAACGCATAATGGCTGTTGATCACATAGCTTCACAGTCAATGCAAATGTATACCTCAGAAAAAGTGGTTTGTATGTTCTTTTAAAATTCATTCAGGTTTTTGGGATGAATCTTGTGAGTCTGATGCATAATTGTAAAAGTTTAGAATTGGTGATGCTAGGATGCATTTGATGAACTTGTCCCGTTCATTGGCTTTCTTAAAGAAGCGTGAGGTTTAGAACAGTTTGTCACTTGCTCGTAACTGGACTTATGTCAGTCGTTTCAGTTCACGGGAGCAAAATGCTGCTTTGACTGGCTTCAGAACAGACATCTAAAATTTGTACCTTCTCAAACATTAACGCTATGTCTGTTTTGTATTTTTATTTTTCAAACTTGGGCCGACGATCCATCTTGGGTGTCCAGCGATCCACGGATTAAGAAACACATTTGCCATTATGGACAGGGCGGGCCTGCTTACCTAATTGACACAATCACGTTAGAAAGTGGAAAAAGCAAAGGTTTAAATAAAGCTAGAACTTCAGCCCTCGTGTAGTCTCTCATTAGAAAAAACATAAACTTGCTGTCCTCCAAATTAACAATCACTTCATCATGGTGATGGTTGTAGTAATGTTTAGAATTGTAAGCTTAATGTTAAATTATGATTTAATATCTAATTTATAAACTATATCTCTATATGACATTATTTACCATTTCTTTCTCGTTATCACGAATCCCACTCCCTTATTTTCCTTCGTCCCGTCTGCAGACCCTCCTCCCAGTCCTGGGCGGTGACGGCGCTTCGCTGGTTGCCTCGCCTCGCCTCTCCTTTGCTTCACTTCGTGCTTCCGTGAGGACAATTTTCTTTCTTTCTTTCCTTCCTTCTTTCGTTAAAATGTCCGATTCAGAATGGAAAGTGAAATGCGAAACGGAGTGGAAACTGCAGCAGCGGAACATCGGAGTCCCGGATTCCTTCAAGTGGAAGGCCGCGTACGAGAAGAAGCCTTTTAACAGAAACCTCCTGAAAAACCCGAAGCCGCAAGGTAAGGGCGCCGTGGGGTGGGATGGAATAAGATAAAGTGTGGAGTAGCGGTCACGTCTTGCATTTCCCGGCAAAGGGGTGGAACAATAAATCACTTGAATTAAGCGTTTTGTTTGTATTTAACGTAGAGCGATGCAGCTTTAAGAACTTTAAAAGGTCTAGTAATGTTTACTTAAGGGGTAAGGTGTATTAGTCGGTCATTGCTACAGTATGTAACGCAGAGCACGCCTTTGATAGGATCTTCCACAGTTTTTCTGTTTTTGTTATTTATCTATTTATGTATGTATTTATTTATTTAAAGAGTTACTGTAAAAAGCCATATTCCCCCAGGGGACACTTAAAGATCTATATACAGTATCTATCTTTTTATATTGCGGTAAGTGACAAATGTATGTATTCTACAGAGCCCTTATGCTAAAGGGTCTTTAGTGGCCGAATGAAGCTTGTGTTACAGTCTTGTTACACGAGTCAAAGTGACAAATAAATGCTCTCGATATACCGTTATCTTTATTTTAGTGTTGTCACTGCTGCCTTAAGTCTTAATAAGCGCAAAGCCTTTGTTAATGTCTTCTTACATGCCAGTAAGTTACTGTAACATGTTTTCAAACAGGTTGCCCCCATTCTAAACGGTTACCAAAAATCTCATGTGTTCTGCACTTGGCTTTTCCTGTTTATTAGCTGTTCATTAGCAGTCCTGATTTATTATGCAGAATCGCAAGGTAAGGATGCCCAGAGTCGAGGCAAATTAGTCAAACTCCTTCATCCTGGCGACCTGTTGTATGTTGAATAGCAAGTGCAAGTAAGAATTTAAAGGCACAATCTTAAAAATAAGGTGCCAAAATGGTTCTTCAGAGTGACGACATGGCAAAGATTACAAAAGAGCTATCCTCATGCAAATTGGATTACGACCCAAACCAAATAGACCACCTTACCTTAACTGCACTTGCATAATAACACCGTGAACATCATGTCATTAATAAATCGGGTACAAACATTGAAATAAAAAAGGGGACAAAAATGTATATTGGGTTAAATTCACCTTACTTTTTTTAGTGCATTTAAGAAATGAACTGATGAGTTCAAAATCAGATCAGTGGGAAGTCAGATTTCTTCTGATAGTGCGGATAACAAACATCAGTTAAGCATTTTTAAAAATCTTGTGGCAGAAAAGCAATATGTTTACACATTTGAACCAAATAAAAAGAGAGTGTAGAGGGATTTGTTTGGGTTTGGTGGTGTTTTGTGAGTCTTGTCTCCTGCAGTGGTCTCATCTTCGACTTTGTTGCTCGTGTCTGCTGGTATTATGAGACTACACAGTGCTGCTAGAAGCAGTAATATTATCCGTTTCCTAAATATATATAATGTTACTCTCAGTAGTCTCAGTACTTATGGCTTATTCAAATATTGTTGTTGTTATTATTATTATTATCGGTCTATTATAATAAAAAAAATTTGGGAGAAGAGACGTGACATTTTGAAGAGTCTTTTTGGAATGAAGTCCTGCAAGATGGAGACTTTTTTAACGTGAAATTCTTTCAAGCCACGCCCTGCTTACAACCATTTTCAAACAATACCACAGTCCTCTCACCTCTCATTCGTGTGAATGCTTTTGTCAAACACACTTCCTGCACTCTCAGCTCTTATAAATTTTAATGTTTTCCGCACTTTAAGTTCTCAAATCTTATTGATAACCAACCCTTCGTGATGAAATTCTTCAATGAAAAAATGAGTACATGGACATTCCTAGCACTGAGAAACGATGAAGTCAAAGAATTTACGGCAAAAATGTCAATCAGTAACATGGCAAAATGGTTAAACGTGTATCGATAGACTATGCTGTAGAATATCTACAACCGTTAACACAAATTACTGTAGAAAGAAGGATGTATCCAAGAAAGGTAGTGTAGTACATCTCCCGTGGATGACATTACACACCGAAGGAGATCTTGATATGCCATTTGTATTAAAACGTTAACAGTTTCCTGTTAGAATAGCTTTTGCAAAGACAATTAACAAATCTCAGAGCCAAACATTTGAAAAAAGTCATGAGGACAATGAGGACTGATCATTTGTTTGGTAGAATGCCTAGAGGGAGCTGGGTGGTCTCGTGGCCTCAGAACCCCTGCAGATTTTATTTTTTCTCAAGCATTCTGGAGTTTTTGTTTGTTTGTTTGTTTGTTTGTTTTTTCTGTTTTCCCTGGCCATCGGACCTTACTTTTATTCTATGTTAATTAATGTTTTCTTATTTTAATTCTTACTTTGTCTTTTTTTTTCTCTTTCTTCATCATGTAAAGCAAGCATGTTAAACATGCGGCCTGCAACAGAAATCTGTGCGGCCCACATGACAGATCCTAGTTAGCACTAAACTTGTATAAAATGATTACTATTGTTTGTGATTGAATCATTCTGCATCTTCGGCTTTACTTATTCACTTTTCTTACTTCCGTCTTCTGACAAAAGTGTGTTTTCCCATGGCATCTGCTAGTATAGTTGCAGTTGTGGCATCAGCTCCTTGATACCCTAGGCATGACACTAAGACCAACCAAAACCCAAAACGAGCCTTAACCAAAGTTAATGAGCCGCAACGTCGCAACTGAAGTGCTAGGCTGCAGCAGCCTGGCAGGCTACACTACTGGCTGGGCTGCTGAGACTGGCCACAGCTCACCTATTTTCACGTAATGGAGCGGGAGATTGACAGGCAGATCAGTGTGGCGTCCGCAGTTATGCGGGCTCTGCATCGGTCTGTTGTGGTGAAAAAAGAGTTGAGCCGTAAGGCAAAGCTCTCAATTTACCGGTCAATCTACGTTCCTACCCTCGCCTATTGTCATGAGCTGTGGGTAGTGACCGAAAGAACGAGACTGCGAATACAAGCGGCTGAAATGAGTTTCCTCTGCAGGGTGTCTGGGCTTTCTCTTAAAGATAAGGTGAGAAGCAGTCATCTGGGAGGAACTCCGAGTAGAGCCACTGCTCCTCTGCATCGAGAGGAGTCAGATGTGGTGGCTCGGGCATCTGACTAGGATGCCTCCTGAACGCCTCCCTGGAGAGGTGTTCTGGGCATGTCTAACCGGGAGGAGGCCACGGGGAAGACCCAGGACATGTTGGAAGGACTATGTCTTTCGGCTGGCCTGGGAACGCCTCGGGATTCTCCCGGAAGAGCTAGTAGAAGTGGCCGGGGAGAGCGAAGTCTGGGCATCTCTGCTCAAGCTGCTGCCCCAGCGACCCGACCTCGGATAAGCGGAAGAGGATGGATGGATGGATGGATGGATATTTTCACTTTTTTTGCTCTAGTTTTATGTAATGCTGTGCTAGTATTGTAACGAACAGTTAGTGCAGACTACAGCTGAAGATCTGAAGTGGACACGAGAAGTTGGTGAGTTGTTTGTTAACAAATTTTTGTGATTTTGAGTTTGTAAAATTAGTGTAGTTCAGGGTGCTTTTTGCATATCGGCTCATTTTACAATATAAACTTTGAAGTAAACTTAGTAAAGTAAAATTAGATTTTTTGGAGGATTTGTTTTCCAACTTGAATTACTGAGCAATGAATTCAGTGAGCATTTTTGTGATTTCAGTTCACACGAACAGGACTTTGCGCTGTTTACGTCACCATACTCTTACAAGGTTGAGAATGCGCCTGAGAATATCCAAATGGAATTGATTGAACTGCAGTCAGATTCTATTCTGAAGGCAAAATGCAAAGAAGTTGGTGTGCCAGGCTTATATGCTTACCTGCCACCCTCGTATGTGCAGATCTGTAAGTTGGCATTGAGAGTACTGTCTATGTTCAGAAGCACTTACCTTTGTGAGCAATTGTTTTCGTTAATGAAAGCTACCAAAACCCCACATCGCTCAAGACTTACTGTCGAGCACCTTTCATTCCTCATAAAAGTTGCAGCTGCACAAGATTTCAAGCCTGATATTGACGAACTGGTTACTAACAAGAGATGCCAAGTGTCGGGACAAAAGAAATAGATCTCAGACTGTAAGACTCCTCCATAAGGACCTAGCTAAGAGGCTAAGACTCTAATTGTACGCTGTTGTACGGAAATTGTATGGAAATCAATTGCTTTTCTTTAAACTTTTAAGTGTTACATTTTTTTAAAGTCTTCAGTATTGGAAAGAAAGCTACAGTAACTTTGTATAACAGTATAATAGTATTTGTTACAGTGCGGCCCGCTGACGCACACATGGCAGTCGAAGCGGCCCTCCAATGGTAGTGAGTTTGACATGCCTGATGTAAAGCACTTTGAGCTACATTATTTGTGTGAAAATGTGCTATAGAAATAAAGGTGGTTGTTGTTTTATTTAATAGAAAGAAAGAAATGAAATGCAGTTGTGGGCAGTTATATGTTACATGGATACAAATGTAAAATGAAAATCTGTTTAATTTGTACATTCACATCCCCATACGCGAGCGGCAGAACCGCAAGGAGGCTAGCGAGTATCACTGGCCAGGGGGTTGGCAAGTGAAGCGAGCAGGGGGCAAAGCACCCTATTATTATTATATTTTTGCTTGATTCTCATTAATTTCCTTTAGGCTGCTCCATTGTGATATCACTTTGAATAAGCATTCTTTTTGACTTTTCCGTCACATTATCACATCAACTGCATTACAGACCTGTCCAGATCATGCCCTTCCCCTTCCTTTTATAGGCTTTTATTTTTATTATCCTGCCATATGATGAGGATCCTTTGCAAGTAGGGCCCCAGGGTGCACACCCAAGTCACCCTGATGTTAGATCTGGCCATGTCCAAATGATGGTCCTATAAGTAAACATTATTTGGTTTAGTCTGTTACAAACTCCACAAACAGTCACAAACAGATAGTAACAGATTTGTGACATACCCTTGGGTTCATGATTTGTAAAGGACTCTTGCTGTATACAATCTCACGGGAAAAATTCAGGTTTTCATGATTTGTGAGTATCTTGTTTAGTTGCATACTATTCATTCTAGTAAAAGGGTTAGTGTCTATCTGTGTATCAAACTGGCTTCAATTTCTTTGTCATTCCAACAGATGGCGCATCACAAATATTTGTAGCATTACTGCAAACGTTTGATGTGCCATCTGTTGGAATAGCAAATGCAATGCATTTTATTACAAAATACACTATGCGACGGACGGCCGGGGCCCATGCCCAGCGGGGGTGCCCCATTCTCTATATGTTCCAGGGGAGCAAGCATGGGCTGCGCAGTACCTCCCCCGGACCACGTGGTGACAGCCCCCCTGGGTGACTGTGGTGCCTCAGATACCTGCAGGGCTCCGTGGGAGATGGAGTTCTCCACAGCCCTGTTGGGATCCAGGGTGGCCACCAGGGGGCGCTGCAGGGGTTCCTGGGCCCGTCTGGGCTGTAGCTCAGCCACACCTGGAGATGCAATCGGAGGTAGGTGGTCAAGCACCTGAAGCACTTCCGGGTGAGCTATTAAAGGGGCCAGCAGCCACCACTCCGGGAGCCTAAGTCGGGAGGAGGAGGACAACGCTTGCCAAGAGGAGTGGTGGTAAAGAGAGTAGTGTGCCTTTTGCTTTGGTTTGTGCTTTTGGGACTGTACTGAATGTGGGACACGGGGAAGACGTGCCTCCGGTGTCAGTCTGTGTCAGGTCGGCTCCTATATAGTGCTTTTGTTACAATTACAAAATACATTTGAAAATGTGGTACACTACAAATGTTAATGCTGACGTAGGTGTTGATTACTTAGATTTCATCCTAACTTAGATAGGTAGCACAGCTAGTACATTAAATATTTCTGTTGTGCTCACATATTAAAAACCCTTTTCAAAGCCAAAGAACCAATTTCATGTGCAATAAATCCTTCCCAAATTGAAGTGGTTCTTTATCATGCAATGGTTCAATAAGAATCTACACAGCATAGCAAAGTGTCATTAAAGAAGGAATATTTTAAGAGTGTACTCCATAAATGTGAAAATAATGACCCTTTAAACCTTTAAACTTGAAACGTAGATGTGCAGGTTTTCCATAATCCTTCTCTCTGTAAAGTGGAAGCTACTGGGGTGACTTTGCTCAAAATCCTTTTAGTATTATAAATTTCTAATAACTAGGCCAATTCAGACTGAACAATTCAGTGTCTACAAACTCCCATCTCCAGACACACACTCAATGTACTGGGATGTCTAAAATAAGTAAATACTTTGGAGAGGCATTCTAATGAGACCCATTTCAACTGTTTTATGGTATGCATAGGATAAATGAAGGCACAGTATTGATGAATTGAGATTGACTTTTTTTTGGCAGGAGATACAAAGTTCTTCAAAAGGTAAAAAATAAGTTAGAAAATGTATGCATGACCAATCCAGAGCTGAACGAATGCTGTATAGGTATGGAAAGTTCAGCTGCATTCTCTGCCTTTTTTTTTCCGCACCATTCTGTTGTGGTTCATAAAATACTAGACATTAGATAGACGAGCCTCTCTTCTGTTTTTTGAGGTCCATAACGTCCATGGTCCTTATTTCTTATCACTGCATTACTCAACGTGTAGCAATTTAATTCCCTGATCAACAGTGTAGAAATGTGCAAAGTGCTACTAAAACACAGGAGCTGTCTCAAATGGTGAGAATGCTATAAAAAAAAAAGTCAAGTGTCTGTGAGTGGCATAAATGCTCAAGAAGAAATGAGAACATGTGAACGATGGCACCAGAAGTAGATCATCCATCTTTAAAAAAAAAAAAAAATCTCAAACCATGATGCTCTTAGTATTATTGACTTTCGGCTAATAAAATCTATTACCAAATTGGATCATCCACCCTGTTCACATGACTTGTGACAAGCCCCTTGTGATTTATGACTCTTCCTGAAGATAAAAACTGCTATGAAAGGATAAAGATTTTTTTCCCCAGACGTATGACAAAGGAACTCGAGGGTTTTCCAGTAATAGATGTTCCAAGTATGTTTCCAGCAGTGGCAACATTTTCTAACTAAATACATAACTGTGAAAAGTGGTTGCTCCAAGTCAACAGTAACTGGTAGTGGCAATACACAAACATTTCTTCCAGAAATTAAATTATTCCACCTTTTATGCATTGTACTTCCTACTGAGCACTCATTGGTTGTCACCTTTGACATCACACAAGCCTATCTTTGTGACTTAACACATCACAGACCAGTTGGACTGAGTCACTTGGTACAAGACTGGCATGAAGTTTATGTAAATGAAGTCTGCAGCTGAAGGTTGCTAGGGAAAAACGTGTAATGTGACGTGGCCTTCTATTGCATAAAGCATCTGCTTTGTTGTCGAACACACAAAAGAGGAAAATGCACAGAATATACAAGTTGAAATAACCAAGCTGAAGGTTAATATGAAATATTTTAATTAAACAGTAATTCGGTTTGAACAGAATGTTTCTGTTTAAAAATAGAGGGCTCTCCCTTTTTGAGAACGAGTGAGAAGCACAAACATCTGGGAGAGGCTTGGAGTAGACCAACTGACCCTCCACATCGAGAGGAACCAATTGAGGTGGTTCAGACATCTGATTTGGATGCCTCCCTGTGGAGGTTTTACGGGCATGACCAACTTGGAGGAGACCCCGGGGAAGACCCAGGGCTCAATGGAACGGTTATGTCTCCCAGATGGCCTGGGAATGCTTTGGGAATCCCACAGTATGAGTTGTCAAGTATGGCTGGGGAAAAGGA
Source organism: Polypterus bichir lapradei (assembly GCA_026402145.1). NCBI lineage: Eukaryota > Metazoa > Chordata > Cladistia > Polypteriformes > Polypteridae > Polypterus > Polypterus bichir. Next base: position 82,503,497 of record JANRMT010062796.1, read on the forward strand.
AATTTAGGCCTCGCTGCGGTGACTGTTGCCCCAAGACCCAACTTCGGAGAAGTGGTGAAAAGTAAATGAATGAATATTTTAAAAGTTCTACAACTGATCTTTAAAATGGGAGTTTTTCAGATATCAGAAATGTGTACAGTACTCTCTATCTGAGATATCTCGGTGAAAATTGAACTTTCCTGACAAATGTGTTGAATACTAAGTGTACCAAATAAAACTAAATTGGTCGTGTCATGTAAACACACAGACATGATGATGACAGAAGGTGCTTTTCATATTTTATGAGAGTGCACCTGTAAACCAACTTGTTAGCAAAGAACAGGCCTGTTCTCGCCAAAATATTTTGGTGTGGCACAGTTAGAGTCGAGACCTTTACCCAATGGAGATGCTGTGGAATGACCTCAAGGGAGCTGTCCAGAACCAACCATCTTAAGAATACGGCTGAGCAGAAGCAGTTCTGAAATGGTCCAAAATTCCTTCCGGAATATTGTGCAGGTCTGATCCGCAACTACTTGAAATGCTTGTTAGAGGGTATTGCTGCCAGAAGACATTTGGCCACTTATTAAAGCCAAGGGTTCACTTTTGTCACAGCTGACTGAATGCTTGATGGGTGTGTTCAATAAAAATATGAAGGATTGTTTTTTGTTATTAGCATTCACATATTTTGTCTATACCTTGATGAGGATCAAATCACATTTTATAACCAATTAGAACAGAAAAGTTGGTCATTTCAAATACTTGTCATTGTATTATGAAAAGATGGAGTAGAACCTTCTCTGAGGTGATGTGATTGAATTTTTTTTTTAAATTATGAAAGGAGCTAGAGCAGTGGATCAAGAGTGTTACTTTAAACTGGGCTTAACAAAAACACAGGGTCACAGTGGGAACCTTGTTAAGCATAAATGTTCCACAAACGTTAAGGGTTTTTTTTTTTCTTTTTCCATGGAAAGAACCATAGATCCATGGAATAAATTATACCAAGTAGTGTGGTAGACAGTAAGACTTAAGGGACCTTCAAAACTCAACTTATTTTGGACAAATTGGGTGGGCAGAATTAGTGAGCTTTGTTAAACTGAATGGCCTGTTCTTGTTGAAAATTTTGTAATATTTTAACATTGCCCCATGTGGGACTATGCACAAGTAGGCCCTGCAATGGACTGGCACCCTGCCCAGGGTTGTCTGTCTTGCGCCCAGCTCTGCTGAGATAGTGTCTGGCTTCACACGACCTAAATTGGATTACTCAGGTTTGATTTCCATCCCGTTTTGGTTGTAGTTCTGTATTCTTGTATTTGGTACAAAAACCCTTCTCTAGATTGAAAGGCCCAATATAGAACAATTACATTTTTACAAATTTTTTAAATTGAGGTTTGTACAAGAAAACCAAGAGAACATACAATTTTCACACAAACGACACCCCTAGAGAGTTTAATCCAAACTCTTAAGTGTTGTAAACCAGCAATGCATCTTACTGGGACAACATGATATTTGTTTTTCCAACAAATTTCCCCTTTTCAAATTCCCAAGTAAAAGAGAAGAAGCCACCTGACCAGACTACCCTTTTTGGGTCATCCTTTACAAAACTGAATGATGATGTTTAGTCATTCTTGCTTATTAATTGGCTAATGCCTTCATCCAAAGTGACTTAAGCTGATGTTGCATAATTCTAGTTGTGGGATATGTTGGGTTTGCTCCTCTCATTGCTGAACCATATCAAATTAAACTAAATAGCTGCTTATGTCACATTTAGCAATCGCGTTCCCACTGTCCAGTTCAGTTGTGCTCACCCCCTTGACTAACAGAAAACAGTGTGCTGCCTGATGGAGCTATTGCTGTATGAAGGATTAACAGATATGGAGAGTTCAACCACAATCTCTGGTTCCTCCCTTTTTTTTTTTTTCCCCTCTCTCTCTTCCCTCCCCACTCTGCCATAGTACATAAAATACAGGACGTCAGACAGATGACCACCTTTTCATCTTGTGATGTCCAAAGCCACCCACCTTCTTTATCTCTTGCCACTGCATTATACGTATTATACTTCTGAATGAGCATTCATTGGTTTTCAGGTCTCATGCACACACAGAACCCACCCCATGACTTAATACAAAATCAGACCGGTTTGATTTTATTAGAGGGAGTCTCCGACTAGTTGGACTGAGTCACTGGACATGTCACGTTAGATGACCAGCTTCTCATAGGAGCAAGCCGCCGACTGAGTCAGACCTTGTTATAATTATGTAAATGAAGCTACAATTGAAAATCACTGGGAAGGTTGCCTATAGTGACATGGCCATTACAGCATTTGATTAACAATTGCTTACATTTCATTTTGTTTTTCCAGTTGAATCACAGGCTGCTGAAGTGACTTGCTCGTCATTACCCAGTATCAGTAGTGCGATTTGAGCCCACAACCTCATGGTTTGAAGACCAAAGCCTTAACCACTAAGCTAATAATAACAACGATAATAATAATGTTTAGTCTCCCTGGTGAGTGAGCTGCGTTGATTGCCTCCATGTTGTTGACGTCCAGCTTGCTGAAGTTGGTGTCTTGAGAGTCTTGCTCTTTGTTGTGCTGTGTTTTGTAATTTGGGGGTATAAAAACTTGGCTCATGCTACAGTTTGAAAATGAGCACACTTCAACATGTATTTTAGTGAAGACTTGCTATTTTAGTTGATTAGTGGGTGTGTACAGTACAGGATTTATAAGGCACCAAGCACAGAAGCATGAGACCAATGAATCGGTGGCAAAAATGGCTCAATCTGTTTATGACACAAACTGCTTAGGCCAGCTCATGTTGAGGAGGGTATACTGGCAGCAAGTTGGAAAGCAATCCTACATAGAGGGCAGTGTATCACATATACACAATGACCCAGTTTAATGTGGCCGCTCCACCTGACAGTTGAGAGGAAACCTGAGGAAACTGAGAAAACCATGCAGTCATCAGGGAAAATGACCTTCTCGGGGCTGGGAATTGAAGCCATTGTAGAGATGTTCAGTAGTAATGTTAACCAGTATTTACAATTTGTTGTGTCTTTACTATTTTGGTGCCCTCTATGCATTCCACAAGTCTGCTTCATCAACGTTTAACAAGAGTCGAGGGACAAATATGGAGGAAATTGACCACGCTCACTTCAGGTTAAAGAGAGTCCTCTTACCCAAACTATTTCTTGCCTATGTATTTGTTTTAAAGGTATCTTCAAATATTTTAGAATTGTCTGGAAAAGGCAAAAAACTTGTCTTTTATAAGTAACACCAAAGTAAAAAGTCCTGCGTGTCTGTCTGTGTCTTCTAAATCCACACTGTCTCTTGTTTTACAGTACTTCAGTTTTCCTTTTTAGGGTCTATTACACCTCACAATATGATTTAAAAAAAATCGACTTAAAAATTTCGTATAATTTTATAGTTCCAAAGTGTTGAGATTTGAAGAATTTGAAGGCTCCATATGGGCAATGACCAGATGCAGAATTCAGTGTCTGTATGGGCTTTTCTCAAACATTTCCAGGTTAGATTAATCAGCAATTCCATATTAACCCTGCCTGTGAATGTGAATGTGAAGGTGTAGTGCAGTGGGCTCACTTCCTGCCCAGGGCTGATTCCAACCTCTCACTCAGTGCTGCCAGGTTATCTGATTGAGGGCCCCAAGGGGTGCTGAGCATATCCTGGCAGTGCTGGGCATTGTGGGGAATATGTATTGAATTGAGAAGAAGAACCCGTTTGATTGATGTTACTGGCAGCACTTGTCAGTAATGAGGCTCTCATTGGAGTAACAATTTGATTAATTTGCAAAAACCCACGTTCGCACTTATTAGATGAAATTGGAAATACAACTAAGACTCTGCACACAATTGATTATAGAATCATTTAAAATGTAGTCGATGCCACGACCAGCTGTCACAGCTAAGGTGCTGGTACGTACCAGCATGTACCGTAACCAAAAAAACGCTGTATCATAGACAACTACTACCACTTCTAGACACACAACAATGTGCAGCATTGTGGGTTGAATGATGCTAGGCTATATGGTGTATTCCATTCATGGTGTGTGGTGTGTACTACTGTAGGAATTTCTGAAGACTGAAGAAAAGTGTTTTTCTCTTGTTTTTTTTTTTTTTTCCTCTGCATTTCCAGCAGGACCACAGACTGGGCCACTCGGAGATTACTTCTGGGGCACATGTGGCCTGCAAGCCGTAATTTGAATAGGCCGGAAGCTTTGAAATCATTTCTGGTGTTTTTGTCTGCTACTTCCTGACTCTGTACGAGAAAATCCCACATATGATATACCATTTGACTCGTCTTGATATCTAGTTATGCAGGACCTCAAGCTTTTTGGAGTGTGTCTATTCACCCAACAACAAACCCCTATTTTTGGCTTCCTAGGCCCCAAAAAAATCCTCCTGTTTAGACCTTTTTTGTACAATATTTTGGGCAGGATCAAGAGTAAGCCAATAAGTACATTCAGCAGAAATGATTAGAGGAACTTTTGCTTGCCATCATAACTGACCCCAGGGTTTCACCAAATGGGGTACGAGGGATCCAATTTTTCAGAAAGCTTAGAAAAAATGGGAATTTGTGAAACAGATGTTATTTTATCCTATATCAAGGTTGCTGATCTTGAATATGATAATATTTTTGATCTTTATGGGTGGTCCTAGCCCTCTAAGAGCCACTTATGGAAGGTTAAAAATTGCAAATTTGAAACATGAGCATGCAGGGTATGGGTTTTAGACTATTTCAAGGTCAATGATTACAAATATAATTTCTTTTTTTTTTTTGGATCCTTTACTAAGAAATTAGCCCTCTATTGACCCCTTTCAGAGGGTGGAAATGACAAATACGTATTACAATAAAATATTTAGACTTCTAAACTGAACAATACATTTTAATATTTCAAATATTTGACGCAACTGTTCTTGTTTATCATGTACTTCAACCTCAAGAAGTAAATCATAAAATTTCTTATGAACTCCATAAATTAAGGCAGATTATGCTAATTCAGATATTTTTAGAGTTCTAATTTATCTTGGCACAGTTTAATGATACCGAGGCTTTAAGGATGAGGATGTTGTGTGGTGTTGCCTATTTTTGCTCCAGGTTCAAATAAAAGACTTTTCTTGTGTTGGAGTGCACACTTGATGATTCTTTCTTTTGTATGTGGTATTGCCTTCCTCTGCTCTCTGTTAGGCTCTTTGCTTTATCCTTTGCAACTTCATAGGGAAAAGCGTTTCTGTTCCTGGCACAAGAGTGTAGGTGCTGAAGCAATGGCTGCTTCACGTCCTTCTCAGATTGGGCATAGCACAGAGCTTTGTTTGGCACAGTGGATTTTGGAGCCAGTTCAGTGTCCAGCCCCAACGCTCGACACAGTGTAGTTTCATAGCCAAAGAATGTTTGTGAGCTTTTTGAAAGATTTGGATGGCTTCTCTCTCCAAAGAAGTTGGATCATCAGCTTTTAGGTCCCTAAAAGAAATGAATGTATCTAGTTTTAAAAGAAGGTATAACATCTGGTGATCAGATCATCTTTCAGTTGCATATCTATTACCCATTTATAGGCATGTTCTTTTGTCTGTCATATCAGTTTGTGGTTATAAGCCTAAAATGGATGTCTTGTGGATGTCTTTTCGTCTGAAGAAGTCACTGCAGCTCAAATTTGATTCGCACCTTTGTTATCAGAAGTGTTATCAAGTGTGATACGAGCTGCAGTTCAGCCACTTACTCTGAAATACAGGTGAGAATGCAAATGGCTTTCTGCATTTCTGTTAAATCTGCTCTCTTAGTGAGCCTTGTGTGGAACTAAAAACATAGCAAATTGGGCAATGCCCACTTTCTCCTACAGCATGTGGCAGGAAATGGTTGTCATTGTATCACAGGACCTGGCACTCAGGCCAGTTTGTGCAAAGGCAGAGTACCTTCAGGAAAACCCAGGTAGACAGAGGGGAAACATGAAGACTCCACACAGACTGTGCTCTGGCGCTACTCAATGCACCGCTATACTTCTCAATCTTATATTATATTATCGCAAAAGAAATCTGACGAACAAGCAGAGACCATTTAGTCCATTTGTTGCTTGTTTGTTTAGCTAGTAGCTAAGCTGTCTTGATACCTGATCCAGATGCCTGAAGGCTTCTGCTTCAACTACATGTTTTGTTAGTTTGTTCCTGATTCCTGAGGCTCTTTGTGTAAAGAAATGCTTCCTGGCTTCATTCTTTAATGCACTTTCATTTAATTTCTACTACTGTGTTTCCCCAAAAATAAGACCTAACCTGAAAATAAGCCCTAGCATGATTTTTTTCAGGATGCTCATAATCTAAGCCCTACTCCAAAAATAAGCCCTAGTTATGATCCCATGCGGGCATCTTTTGGATGAGAGATAAATGCCTACCGGTACCGTATGTATAGATGAACAGGAAATATTTTTGACCCCCTGACAAGATGAGCGAAAAAAGAAAGAGCTATTCTGTTGAGTACAAGAAAGGAATAGCGGAGGAGTCCCAGGGCAAAAATCTTACTGCTTTTTGCAAAGAGAAGAAGTTGGATATCCGAATGGTCCGAAAATGGCGAGCAGAGTACAATAACCTCTGTCACCAGGTGTTCAAGGGAAATGCTAAGAAGCACAAGTGTGGATCAGGTCGGCAGCAATTCTTTCTTGAGCTGGGAGACATGATCCAGTGTTCTTCCTAGCATCTTTTAGCCGGGTGCTCTGCCTGTCATCTTGCATGACATTGCAAGATGACAGCCGCAGATCTACAGGCACAGGCAGATCTAATGATTGGTAGAGATGGCAAGGGACGAGCGGGCGGGTGGGCAAATATTTTAGAAGCAGGATTGCAAGTGGGGAGAGGCGTGGGACGGGATGTTGCCGATCACTCGATGCTGAACAAGCTAATAGCGGGGACGAGGCGGAGCGGAGTTCACAAGCAAAGATTATGCGGAGGTGGGTGGGCAAGAGGAGGACTGATAAAATAAAAAAAGACTAGTGGAACCAGCCTGTCAGATATCAGAAAAAGGGCGTCAGGAAATGATGTCTCTGTTCTCCATGTCAGTGCAGTCTGTGTAGTGCTGCTAAGCATACAGCTGCTCTCTTCTTGTTTCATTATATATCAAACATATATATATATATATATATATATATAAATAATACAGTTGTTTAAGCATTAGGTGTGTTCTGTGTGCAAAAATCCTTGTAGCACTCACTGTGGTTCCTGTTAGTGACCCCATCTGCCGTTCTTATTTGCTCATATTTGGACCTGCGTTCATATTGCAAGTGTGCAGAAACCCTTGCAGCACACATTGTCTCCTGACCAAAGGTTTTGTCACTGAATTGCTGAGGGTTTTGTTAAAGTGACCCATCTGCCATTCCTTTTTTTGTTCATATCTTGCCCTGCCGTAGTGCAAGTGTGCATTAAATATCCAACAGGCTCCCACTTTCCCACTCAAAAGTCTTATTCATAAGTACTTTTAATTTTTTTCCACGTTATATCAACATGAGCAAAAAAAGTGTTCAGAAAACGACACTGCTCAGTTATTTCAGAAAAGAGACGCCACAAACTAATGAAGGTGCGGCGTCAACTCCTGATGTGGCAATTTCAGACAAAGACATTGCAGAGGCTGGCCCATCGGGGGAAATCTCTTCAGCACACACTCTGCCAATTGATAAATCTAAGCACCGCTTATCTGGCATAAATAAACAATGGTTTAAAGATTTTGATTTGCTAATGGTCAAAGAAAATGGTATGTGGTGATCATTGTGCATGACATATTCAAACAAACATCCCCCAAGGAGGGAGTTACCTTGGGTAAACGTGCCATGTACAAGAATTCGAAAAGAAAGCTTGCTGGACCATGAAAAAAGTAAAACGCACATTGAGTCTTCTGCTGACCTTTTAGGAAAGCGTGTACTAGAGCAAACTGGAATCGATAGGTCTGTATCTGTGTTAAATAACTTACAGAGAGATGCCTTTGTGGGAGCTTTAAGATCCATGCATTGGTTGGCAAAAAATGAGTTGCCACATACAACGTTGTTTGAAAAGCTGTTGGAACACTGTAAAGAAATGGGTTGTTCCTTTTTACAACATCTCAATGTTGGTACAAATGCACATTACACCTCTGAAAGAATAATGCAAGAGCTGCTGGATGTCTTAGCATCAGAAATAAAATCTAACATACTGAAAAATATACATGCTGAAATTTTTTTCAGTATTCTGTGTGATGAAACCACAGACATCTCTGTTGTAAAACAATTATTTACATTAAATGTGTTTGCCAGGTCACCAAAGAGGTCAGAATTAGTTTTGTATCAACCAGCAATATGATTGATGGCAAAGCGGAGACTATAACCAACACACTGAGTGAAACTATGGACACTCTAGGCTTGAAAACTGCTAATCTGGTTGGACTAGGGTCAGATGGAGCGGCTGTTATGATTGGGAAACAGAAAGGTGTGACAAAACTGCTTAAAGATAAAACATCTGGACTCTTGGCCAACTGCCACTGTGTAAACCACCGATTGGCCCTTGCAAGTGCCCAAGCAGCAGCTGCTGTATCTTATTTAACAAAACTGAATGACATCTTAAGGCAGCTGTTCTATTTCTTCTAAAATTCTTCAGTTAGGATGGCTGGTTTAACGGAAATTCAAAATATTCTGAACATTCTCCAGATTAAGGTGAAAATGGCCAGTGACGCTAGATGGCTGTCTCATGACTCTGCAGTACAGTCACTACGACAGTGTATGATAAGTGTCATAGCTGTGCTGGAAAAAGAGGCCACTGAACGAAATGACATCACAGCTGAAGGGTTAAGCAGATGTATTTAAACATACAATTTTGTTTCCTCTCTGATGATCCTTTCAGACGTATTACCTTTGTTGTCCAACTTATCTACAGTGCATCCCAAAAGTATTCACAGTGCATCACTTTTTCCACATTTTGTTATGTTACAGCCTTATTCCAAAATGGATTAAATTCATTTCTTTCCTCAGAATTCTACACACAACACCCCATAATGACAACGTGAAAAAAGTTTACTTGATATTTTTGCAAATTGTACATAAATATTCACAGCTTTTGCACAATACTTTGTCGATGCACCTTTGGCAGCAATTACAGCCTCAAGAACTTTTGAAAATAATGCCACAAGCTTGGCACACCTATCCTTGGCCAGTTTCGCCCATTCCTCTTTGCAGCACCTCTCAAGCTCCATCAAGTTGGATGGGAAGTGTCACTGCACAGCCATTTTAAGATCTCTCCAGAGATGTTCAATCGGATTCAAGTCTGGGCTCTGGCTGGGCCACTCAAGGACATTCACAGAGTTGTCCTGAAGCCACTCCTTTGATATCTTGGCTGTGTGCTTAGGGTTGTTGTCCTGCTGAAAGATGAACCGTCGCCCCAGTCTGAGGTCACGAGCGCTCTGGAGCAGGTTTTCATCCAGGATGTCTCTGTACATTGCTGCAGTCATCTTTCCCTTTATCCTGACTAGTCTCCCAGTTCCTACCGCTGGAAAACATCCCCACAGCATGATGCTGCCACCACCATGTTTCACTGTAGGGATGGTATTGGCCTAGTGATGAGCGGTGCCTGGTTTCCTCTAAACGTGACGCTTGGCATTCACACCAAGAGTTCAATCTTTGTCTCATCAGACCAGAGAATTTTGTTTCTCATGGTCTGAGAGTCCTTCAGGTGCCTTTTGGCAAACTCCGGGCGGGCTGCCATGTGCGTTTTACTAAGGAGTGGCTTCCGTCTGGCCACTCTACCATACAGGCCTGATTGGTGGATTGTTGCAGAGATGGTTGTCCTTCTGGAAGGTTCTCCTCTCTCCACAGAGGACCTCTGGAGCTCTGACAGAGTGACCATCGAGTTCTTGGTCACCTCCCTGACTTAGACCCTTCTCCCCCGATCGCTCAGTTCAGAGGGCCGGCCAGCCAGCTCTAGGAAGAGGTCCTGGTGGTTTCGAACTTCTTCCACTTATGGATGATGGAGGCTACTGTGCTCATTAGGACCTTCAAAGCAGCAGAAATGTTTCTGTAACCTTCCCCAGATTTGTGCCTCGAGACAATCCGGTCTCAGAGGTCTACAGACAGTTCCTTTGACTTAATGCTTGGTTTGTGCTCTGACTTGAACTGTCAACTGTGGGACCTTCTATAGACAGGTGTGTGCCTTTCCAAATCATGTCCAATCAACTGAATTTACCACAGGTGGACTAAAATTTAGCTGCAGAAACATCTCAAGGATGATCAGGGGAAACGGGATGCACCTGAGCTCAATTTTGAGCTTCATGGCAAAGGCTGTAAATACTTCTGTACTCACAACCTTTACTTATGTGCTTTCTCAATTTTTTTATTTTTAATAAATTTGCAAAAATCTCAAGTAAACTTTTTTCACATTGTCATTATGGGGTGTTGTGTGTAGAATTCTGAAGAAAAAAATAAATGTAATCCATTTTGGAATAAGGCTGTAACATAACAAAATGTGGAAAAAGTGATGCGCTGTGAATACTTTCCGGATGCACTGTAAGTCTTGGCAAAGGCAAGATGTCAATCTTACCGAAATTGAGCCAGTTTTGCTCGTCACAAAATTGTCCATCATGGAGTTGAAAAGACACTCCTGGGAGATATTTTCAAAGCCTTCGTCATTGTCTGGCAGAAGAATGGTCAGATCTCCACATTGTTTATACACGGAGTGATGTAATGTCATTTAAAACTGCAATATGTGATAAATACCTAGAGACAGTTATCAAGCACCTACATGCAAGATTCCCTGACATGCCAATTATTTCCAGCTTTTCAAAAGTTTTAAATGCAGAAACCCGCGATTCAAGTGAGTCTGTTGAAATTCTTTTCAATCATTACTCCAAAAATGGTAGCCCTCCAATTTTAAAATAAGAAAATAACAGGCAAGAAAAGACAGTTGTGTCAAAAAGATCAGAAGTCAATCATACAGTCCAAAACAGATTTTACTAAAAATGGCAACGACATCAGAGCTCAGAGTCATTTCCAGATTTAGCCAAACTAGCTCATGTTGGGCTAGTGATCCCAGTGAGCACTGCTGAATGTGAAAGGGGTTTTCTGCCCTTAAAAGGATCAAGACATGTTTAAGAAATCGCATGAATCAAAGCACGCTAAATAATCTCATGCTGATCTCCTTAGAGGGCGCAGATCCTGGGGAATAAATATTTAACTGAAAACACCTTCTGCATAAGCAAGTTGGCTTTGAAGAATATTTTATTTTTCTTCATTAGGTTTCCCATTCTTTCTTTTACATTGTTTTCACTTTTCTTCCCGACAGCGGCAATACTTGTGCCTCTTGGTTTATGTCATAACAATTGTTATTTAAAATTTTTGTTAGGGTTGCAGGATCCTGAATTAGATACTTCTTAAATTGAATAAAAATATTCTGGCACAAGTGTCAAACCTTAAAAAAGGAATTCATATTGAGCATTGGAAAATAATAATAATTAACTAATAAAAATAGTGCACATTTAGTTTTCCCCACCACCAAATTTTCCTGTCCCGTCCCACCCCCACCCGGCTACTTTTTTTTGTGATCTGTGAATGGGTTGCTGACAGCAAAGCAAAAGCTTTGGTTGTGCGCAGGGCTGATATTCAAGCATTTGCCCTTGCAATGGCACCACAGTTAGAAATATCCCCAGAAGAATTCAAAGCATCACAACACTGGCTGGGTGGCTTCTTTCAACGATATGAACTGTCTCTAAGAAGATTGACAACACTGTTTAAGGTGGAAGATGCTGAAGTTATTAAACGTGCACTTGCAAGTCCTTTGTTGATGGCATTGACTTTTCTAAATACCAACTTTCCAACATGATTTCTACGGATGAAACTGCAGTGTTTATGGGTCAAGGATCCCAAACGACAATTGATGAGCGGGATGCCTCCTCAGTCTACCATGTTTCCCTGCAAATAAGACCTACTCCAAAATTAAACCCTAGCATGATTTTCAGGCTCCTTTGTAATATAAGCCCTAGTCAAGATCATCAGCTGAAAAGTAAGGCGCCTAAGGCCAGGTTTATACTTTATGTGATGCAACGCATGTGCCCAAAACACCCATCAAATTCCGAGGACACCTTGCCACAATATCTCTGATAAGGATGTTTAATGATTACATCCATCAATTCAGGGATGTGCCCATTCCAGCAATCGGCGCAAGACAGAAACAAAATCCCTGGATGGGGTATCAGCTCATTGCAAGGTGAACACAAGCACACACAACACATTCACTGGCGTCATTGTAGCTTCACCAAATCCCCAAACCTTCATGTCTTTGGATGGAAAACTGAACCCCCTGTGGAAACCCACCAGGAAAACATGCAAACTCTGGGCAGGGGTCACAAGGGACATGACTCTGCAAGACAGCGGCGCTACCGCTCTGCCACCATGCCACCCCATAAGTTAATGATTTGTCTGTAAAATGTAACATATATATTTTAATGCATTTCATCATGAAAGTGATATCAAGTATAAATCTAAGAATTCTAAATATGCAGAGAGCTGGAACATTATAAATGTAATGTGTTTTGTGTGGCGATGCTGCTTGCCACTACTGACAGGTCAGGAGGAAGCCCCAGAAGCGCGTAGCGATTTAACAGCTGGGTTGGTTAAGATGACATTTACAACGGTCTACTTTAATGATAAAGTAAACATTGAAGTTAAAGTGGACATTTCGAGTTTAAAGCTGAAATTTCCACTTTAATAACAAAATAGACATTATTATTTCATCATTCTCTGTGGCTCAAATACGCCACCGTACATTCTGATGGTATTGTGAAGGTGCAAAAAAAAAAAAAAAAAAGACGGTACAAAAGATGGTATGCGAGACTTTTAAAATAAATCGTGTCATTACTTTGGGGAATATGCAACGCTTGAATATCAAAGCACCACAAATGCATTTATATGTTGGCATTTTGCTTCACCACATTGAACCATTCATCAAACATCGAAGCAGGCACATCGATCCTGGAGGATCCTAAAAGCGGCTGGAGTAACAAGAAATTCAGGCTGGAATTCAGGGTTTGAATGTGGAGAGTTATGACGATATTCCAGAAGAAGATGAAATGACTGTATTTGGATAAATGTACCTTGTTGTACATGAATAAATATACAGTAAGATATCCCCTGAAAATAAGCCGTAGTGCGTCTTTTGGAGCAAAAATTAATATAAGACCCGGTCTTATTTTCGGGGAAACACTGTACATTCCATCCACTGGTTATGAAAGTGTACGTCTTACCTATATTTTGGCAATTTGTCTGGATGGAAATAAAGCCCCGCCTCTAATCATCACGAAGGGTAAGATTGAACATGTTTCAGGCATTTATGTTCTTGAAATCGAAAAAGCCTTGTGCACACAAGCAGTTATAAGGAAGTGGGTCGATTTAATGCTGCCACTTGTTTTGCGAGGCGGCCAAAGATATCTGCTAGTCTGGGATTCAGGCAGCACACAATGCGCTATAGACATGAAGAGCTTCCTTCAAGAGAGAAGAATAGATCAAATAATGATTCCCGCAGGAATGACTGCCTATCTCCAGAATCTTCATATTGCAATAAACAAGCCATTCAAGGACCATTTGCGCATGGAAATTAACGACTACAGTACATTGAAAATAGAATGGAGAGAAATCAGCGTGGAAACTTTGTGAAGCCTAGCCTGCAAGAGGTTGTGACTTGGCTGATGAATTTATGGGATAAAATCGCTGACCGTTGTGTTGCCAATGCACTACGAGCAGGCTAAAGGACAAGAGGTGCTCATTTAAGGAAAGCTCTATTGCTAGACATGAGAGATTGGTGCCAATGGTTCCAAAGGAAATGGAGTTGCAAGAAATTCATGATGGAATGTGGGGTTTGGAGAGTTATGATGGTGTTCCAGTAGATGATGACATGACTGTATTTGAATAAATGTAAATTTTTGTTCAAGAATAAATGTAGATTGTTGTTCATGGAAAAATAAGAAAATAAGCCGTAACGCGTCTTTTGGAGCAAAAGTTAATATAAGACCCGTTAATATCCTCGAGTGCATGATTTTCCATTTAGTTAAAAAAATTTGTCTGAATGTGCTTTCAGTGCCTTCGAGCATCCTCCTGTGCTTGAGACTAATAAACAGCGAAGTCTGCTGAATTCACTTTGCCCATGTTCATGAAAATGCAGGAAATTGTTTGGGGAGTTTGGTAAACTCTGTGAAATGTATTGAAGTCAATGGGGAATGAGAAACGGACCTAGTTTTAAGCGGATTAGAATGGTGTAAGTGTCTCTGAGAGCTAGAGAAGTCTTTACCAACTAGAATGGACCAGTGATTGTGGCCAAAAAGTGTCCTGAGCTGTGAGGCAACTGTGCTAACCACTGTGCTGTCATGCCTCCGTGAGATAAATTTAAACTCTGAGTCCTTCTTCTCTCTCTGCGTCTCCTGAGCTGCTAACATCCATCCATTATCCAACCCGCTATATCCCAACTACAGGGGTCATGGGGGTCTGCTGGAGCCAATCCCAGCCAACACAGGGCGCAACGCTGGAAACAAACTTCGTGCAGGGTGCCAGCCCACCGCAGAGCTCCTAACAACACATCCTCTACCTCCCCACTGGGTCGGAGGCAGGGGGTCACTATTATGAGCGGGGGGGGGGGGGCTGTACCTGCAACTACCCAATCTACATAGTAAGGAGTATAGCATGATTAACTCAGCAGTGAAAACACAATATACAATGAATCTATGCAGAACAAC
>JANRMT010062796.1:82518306-82581714 GCA_026402145.1 Polypterus bichir lapradei
CCCCCCCTGTACCTGCAACTACCCAGTCTACATAATAAGGAGTATAGCATGATTAACTCAGCAGTGAAAACAAAATATACAATGAATCTATGCAGAACAACAAAGTATATTTGTAATATTTTCATTATGGTTTGCTGATGCAATATTTGTGTTTCTGCACTGTAAATTAGTCACACATGCACAAAGTACAATTACAGAACAGATATGTGGAACCTCTGCCCGTGTCCAATGCAAATTGGGCAGGTAGCACAAGCCCTGCTCCGCTTGTACCGCTGCCCGTCCGTTGGCTTCTCCCAGCACGAGCTCCTCCCAGTGCTGCCAGTCTGTCGGCTCCTCCCAGCGAGGGCACATTCCTGAGTGCAATGGTCGCTGCTGCTACTTGTTCAGCCCCCTCCTGAGCTCTGGCCACATATGCTCCATACCCATCTGTCTGCTTTTCTTTCCTTGTGCCAGCTCTCTCTCACACTCCTCCCTCTCTTCTCACTTTAACCTTTTTTTTTTTTCTTTTCTTTTTTTCTTTAGTTCGTTCCTCTCTCTCGCACTTCCCTTTTTAAACGGGGACGTTACACAGCTGTGGCAAAGAGCAGCCCCCAGCATCAATTTGGGTTGCTGGCGCCCCTGCACCTGTGCATGAAGTGCACGGCCGTCCACTCCCGCACTGCACATGGGAACCGCTCTCATGACGCTTGAATTGATTGAAAGCCTAACCATTCACATTAGCATCGTAGATACAAAAGTACTGCAGCTAACCTGTTCTCTTGTCAAAAAAGTTTGGACAATAGCTGCCTTTGTAGTGGTTATCATTTGGCTGAACGTGCCTTCTAGGCATTACCATTGTTGTCCCATGAATCAGTATATTGTGTGCCATTGTGTCCTGTATTCAATCGGATATAAACTGTGCCACCCCTTCCTTCTCTTCTTCCTCACTGTTGTCTTCTTTAAGGTTGTCTTCCACAAAGTCTTTCCTTCTCATTGTTTGGATCCATTGTTCCAAAAACATTGACATACCCTTTGACCCTGTTTATAGTCTCAAGTTCTGATATGTGAGAAAGCAGTTTTCATGATTAGAGATTACACCTGGATAAAGGAGTGTATAGGAAATTGTATTCTTAAACTTGGTAATCTCCCTGTATTAGAAAAGTATTCTAAGCACATAAGAAAAGTAGACACTAAATTTTGTTAAGATGCAAGAGTTAGGAATTTAAAAAGCTCATGCCTATGTATTTTTACTACCCTGTGTAAGCCACAGACCACCATTATTTCTCAAGTTAAAGTCTGCACGTGCAGGAGAGTTGAGAAGAGATGATGAGGGGCCCCATGATAAGAAGGGCAATGTAAACTCTTGGGTTGTAAATAATTGGTGAGTGCTGGGAAAGAAGGGGGATGAAGGTAGAGGCTGTCAGACAGATATGATTGACAATTAAGAGTTTGACACCCACCCAGCCGAGAGATAATGGTAGATTAGGGGCAGGACTAGAGCAATGGAATTCTAGTCAGATGAGGAAGAATAATGGCTTAAATGATAAGAATTGTGTTAAAAGAAAAAGGTGCCTATTGCTGGACGCTCATTGTTCCATATTAAATGAGTCTGGTCACAGGGTGCCGCCTTTGGGGGCTGAGGGTGCCCCTGCCGTGTCAGCCTGCTTCAACAAGTGCAGTTTGTGGTGACTTGAGTTAAATGTTTTGATTGTTAGTGTTACATGAGGACACTTGTGAATAAAGTTTAGACTGATGTATTTTACAGTTTGGATAACGCTAAAAATCAATTGGATTGTGATTATATTGTTGGGGGAAAGTGTTGATCTACTGAGAGCTGGTGCTAGGCTATAGGGGATATTGTCCGTTGAACCAGTGTTCGTGTGTTAGTAAACCAAAGAAAAAAACTGTAATGAGGCTATTCCTCAATGGGAACTCTCTATAGCTTATCTATTAGTCACTTTCAGTTACACATCTATACCTTTACAAAGGCTTATTTGTGTTACATAGCGAAAAGTGACTAATAGAAACACTAAAGTAAGCCCTTAAAGCCACTCTTAAAAAAGAGTTGCCAAAAATCCTTCTCTATTGATATAAAACAAGTGCCATCTAGAGACCATCGTACTTGCTGGATTCCCACAATAATAATCTGTTTTATAGTGGCCAAGAAAGGTATGCACTTGCTCCGAGGTGGAAAAGGAGGTGTGAGTGTGGGTGTGCGCTGGGCTGGGCTGTGTGCTCACTTCTGCTTGTATTTATAGTCAAGGACAAGGCTGGCTGATATTTAATTTTCTCCTCTTATTTTTTTTTTTTTTTTTTTTCCCCTGGAGGGCTCTCCCACACAGATCCCTTACCTGCTCATGTACTTGATGAAATCACAGTGGCTCAGTTTGAACAAACAGGTATGGTGCAAAGTTTATTTTGTTTTCCAACTGCATTGGAGGGAAAGAGTGATGAGTTTGACTTGCCTATTCATTGTAGGACCCTCCAGGCATTTAATATGATTGCATAAATAAATAAATTGTGCTGCTTGTCTCTGCTTATATTCTTGTTTTTTTAGTGCTGTTAAAACTTAAGCCTTTTTTCAGTAATTGTAAGGGAGGAGAGGAGATTGGTGGGTTTGGCAAGAGAATGTGCATACTGGCAAGGATGCCACAATGGCAGAATTTTAATTTGTGTAAGCATAGATAAATAGAACTTTATTTGTCCCCGAGGGGAAAATTGACTTTTTGCAGAAGCTCTTTAAATAAATAAATATTTAAATAGGCAGGTAAGTAAATACATATATACATACATTTTGGTCTGAAAACACACCAGAATGACTAAAGCAAGAAAATTAAAAAGAGAGAAAAGATCTGACTTGCAGGGGTGTGGAAATCAAATTTTTTTCTACTTGTCCATGGACAAGTAAACTTAGAAAATCGACTTGTCCGCCAGTTAAATTCACTTGCCCATAAACAAATAACAAAAGTGAAAAATATTTTTTCTGATCTCTTTTATTGATACCAAAGCTGCTTTCCATTTTAAAACTGAAAAAAGTTCTTTCAGGGAGTAGTATTTTGCCACCTTGCTCTAGAACATTATATAAAAGATTCCCTTATCATTTTAACTCACTAATAAACAATGTCTTCATTATAGCTACACTAGTTCTGTTTCACATATTACAGTTACATAACAGAACACTGTCCTGATTAATTTTCTGCCATGTTCTTCAGCTTTTGTCTTGCAACATATTCTCCCCCAAGAATCTTTACCATCTCAGACAGCATGGGCTGAATGCTGTTCATTTCTGCTTCAGCTGAACTGCATGGTTCCTGGTACTGATACTGATGGCAAATTTGGCAAAAAACGGAGTCGGTGTCATCTGTATTTACCCACAGAAACTCTTTGAGCCATTGTGATTGAAAAGGCCATTTTCGTTTTTTATCATACTCACGGTCCCTTTCAGCTTTTGTTTTTCTTTTCTTGCCCTCATTGTCAGGTTTTTCAGGGCCTGTTGTGCCAGTTTTAATCAAGAAACAATCCATTTCTCATCCGCAATGGTACTTGCTTCAGTTTCAGCAACACGCATATAGCGTGAAAAATGTGCTTACTGCAGTGCATTATGGGGTACACAGGTAATTCCTAATGACGTATTCGAAATTCCGCAAGATGGTACATTTCCAAAGAAGTAAATATTACCGATGTGGTCGGGGAAAAAATAATCGTGTCTAAGAGAAGATTTTTATAGATATTTCATAACATTTGGAAACCGTTAGAATGTTTTCTTCTTTATTTTTAATAAACTGACAGCGCAAAACCAACTTGTTTTGTATGAAAAATTCTCTATCAAAAACGATCTGTAGACAGCTCATCAAAATTGATGATGTCACGCAATAAATTTCTTAACTCCTCAATATACAGTATCACAACCTACGCGAAATCGCAAATTTCAGGAAAGATTAACTGCCTAACATGCTTTATGTGGTGAAAACATTTGCATTGTAAGTAAAATGACTGCATTTTTATGTAGAAACAATGAATTTTATGAGTAATATATAAAAGTTATCAATTATAATGAAAGTCATCAGATTACATCGTAATGTCGGCATGAAAAAAAATGACCGCATCTCCAAGCGTGTAAATAGTAGGGTAAAATACTTATGTAAGACTGTAAGAGTGCTTCCCTTTGAAAAATCAGCTGTCATTTTGTAAACAATATTGAAGACCAATCTGAGACATGAAGAACATGCCTAAGTAGACTGTTTCCGCACGAAGTACGTACCCAAATGTTTAAAATTTGAAAGTAGTGGTAAAAATGTACCCTGCACAGCACATATTATTCTTAAAATTGCACTTGTCCGCGGACAACTGAAACCAGAAAAACACGCTTGTCTGACGGTCAATTTACCTGTGTTGGACGAGTCGGGCGTTGGATTTCCGCACCTCTGGACTTGGCAGTCCTTGTACCAGTCAAGCATTATGCAGATGTATCGCTCTTGGTATAAAGGAGCCCCAGTCTCGTTTCTTGACTTTTTTTCTGCTGAATAATTCATTGGCTGAAAGTCCTCCGTGTTAGTGTGTCAGAGAGAGGATGTGCAACGTTGTTCATAATGGCACTCAGTTTTGTTTTAATTCTCCATCCATGCATGCATTATCCAACCTGCTATATCCTAACACAGGGTCACGGGGGTCTGCTGGAGCCAATCCCAGCCAACACAGGGCGCAAGGCAGGAACAAATCCCGGGCAGGGCGCCAGCCCACCGCAGGGCACACACGCACACATTCGGGACAATTTAGGATCGCCAATGCACCTAACCTGCATGTCTTTGGAGAGAAAACCGGAGCACACAGAGGAAACCCACGCAGACATGGGGATAACAAGCAAACCCCACGCAGGGGGGACCCGGGAAGTTAACCCAGGTCTCCTTACTGTGAGGCAGCAGCTGTACCGCCCCGTTTTTAATTCTCTCCTTTGCTATGACCTCCCAGGAGGTCCAAAGTGTGTCCTATAACCGAGTTTGCCCTTTCATATAGCTTGTTGATTTGGTGGGCCTTTCTTAAAGTGATGCCACCAGCCCAGCACACCACAGAGTTATAGAACATGTGAAGCCACTTAGTGGGCAGCAACAGTATTCTGATGAAAGACTTGGGGTCCTGCAGAGGCTATTTGAGAAGGTTCTAACTGTAGAAATCAGACCAGTCAATTGTTTGCACATTTATGTCGCTTGTTTACTCGAAAGTTAAAACTGAGTTCGTTAACCCTCCCACAAAACTAATCTTAACCATAGTTTAACTGGGAGTATTGCATAACATCATTAATGTAGAATACAAAGTAACAACCTCCTCAAAGGAGTGGAGCTCTGTGGATCTGTAGCTAGACTATGTTGGCCTCTTTGACTTCCTGGTAGACTTGAGTAGCACAGGAAGTACTCCAGGGAGTAGCCTTCTAAGGGCCTCAATCTCCTCAGTCAGATGATTTTGGAGCTGGGAGAGCACTAAAGGAAAAGGCTGACCTGGTGAGGAGGAAAGGGAGGCTCAGAGTCTGGATTGAGCCGTTTACATTGGTGTTCTCATGTGTATGTGGCCGAGGCGCTCATAATCTAGTTCTTAATCCAGAAGAGTGTAAGAAGGCCTGATTTTTATTTAATGAAATGTTTTTGTTTTCTGTGTACCGCCCTTGTATACTTCATGTTTCTTAATAAATACCTATCCTAATACCGACTGTATTGTGAATTCAGTGTTCAGGCATGTTCATATTTTTCTCATTTTGTTATGTTGCAACTTTTTGCTAAAATAATACATTTTTTCCTAATCAAACACTCAATACCCCAGAATAACTAAGCAAAAGGGTTTTAGAAATTTTTGCAAATCCTATTAAAAAAAAAAAAATGAAAAATTCAGTTATTGCAAGTATTCAGACATCTTATTCAGTACTTCGTTAAAGCTCCATCGATTCTTCTTGGGTCTGATGTGACAAGCTACCCACACCTGGATTTGAGGATTGTTGGCCATCCTTCTATACAGATCTTAGGTTGGATGGAGCATGATGGTGCACAGATATTCTCCGGTCTCTCGAGATGTTCAGGCTTGGGCTTGGTCACTGCACAGATATTCCCAAAGTTGTCACTTGGCCATTTCTGTGTGTTCTTGGCTTTGCACATAGGGATCACAATTCTGTTGGAAAGTGAACTTCCCAGTCTGAGGTCCAGAGTGCTCTGGAACTGGTTTTAATTTAAAGATATCTCTGTATTTTGCTCTATTCCACATTCCCACCACCCTCCCTAGTTTCCCAGTCCCCAACTCCACAGCATGATGCTACCACTAGCATGCTTCACTGTTTGAATGGTATTGCACAGCTGCTGAGCAATGCCTGGTTTCCTCCAGACATGATTCTAATTGTGGTTTTATCAGACCAGAGAATCTTGTTTTTCACAGTTTGAGAGTCCTTTAGGTGTTTTTTTGTAAACTTCAAGCAGGCTTTCTTGTGTCTTTTACTGAGAGGAGGCTTTCATCTGGCAACTCGGCATAAAACCCAGATCGGTGGAGTATTGCAATGGTGATTATTCTTCTAAGAGTTTCTTCCATGTCCACGCATCTTCTCCAGAGCTTGGCCAGATTGCACATTAGGTTTTTGGTCACCTATCTTACCAAGGCACTTCTCCTACGATTACTCAGTTTGGCCAGGTGGCCATCTGTAGGGAACCTCTTCCTCTTTTTTTTTTTTTTTTTTTTTTTTTTTGTAGCCTCGGCACGATTCTATCTCTAAGCTCCTCAGCAGGTGATTTCTTTGATCTTGTGGCTGGGTTTTTACTCACTTGTGAGACCTTCTTTACACAGGTGTGTACCTTTACTAATCGGGTCCAATAGAATGGGATAAACCTGAGACAAATTTCACAGCAAAGGGTTGGAATATCTTTGTCAGTGATATTTTCCTTTTTTATTTTTAATAAATTTGCAAAAATTTATAAAATCCTGTTTTTAATGTAGTTTGTCATTCTGAGGTCATTTATATGATTTTATCACAAGGCTGAATCATAGTAAAATGTGAAAAAAGTATGGGGGTTTGAATAATTTCTAAATTGCGTGTATTTGGACCAACTTGATGCTGTTCTAAGTATAGGCCCACGCTCCCATTCTGCTCAACAGGTTATAACACCTGAGTCCACCCAGATGTGCCATATCGCACTATTTTGTAAGAAAGTAACCTGGCGACATCATCCCACAACTAATACCACACTATACAGACTACGGCCAGCGATTAAACACATCCCTATTATAAGGACACCAGTTCAAATTAGGAGGTAGTGTGTTTAGGACATACCCAAGAGGCGTTTCTTCACTCAAGGGGTTGTGGGAATTTGGAACAAACTACCGAGTCACATAAAAACCTTAACGACCTTTAACAAGCATCAGGATGTAATACTGGGCCTGCTAGATCATTAGATGAACAGATGAGCTGGATGGACTGAATGCACTCCTCTTCTTTGTCAGATTTTTTTTTTTGCAACACAAATATTTTTTTTACTCTGCATAGTTTAAATCAGGGGTCTCCAACACGTTGCTCGCGAGCTACCGGTAGCTCACAACCCCTTTCCAAGTAGCTCGCCAAAGGGTTAATGAATCCTACATAAATTTGAAAACTTGATTAGTCAAATTAGGGGTGGGTGATCTTTCCAAAAAATCACATCACAATCCTTTTAACACAAAATCACGATCAACAATCTGAATTACAATCTATCTTGTCAATGTGGCATACACTTGAGAGACTATCTGGAGTCAAACTCATCAAGACTTAAGTAACACTTTATTTTAAATATCAAACAAAGTTGCATTCAATTGTTCTCTTGTTTGCTAGCTAAGCAGAGTTAAGGAAGGCCACTCCCCTCGGCCCGCTGCATGTTTCTCGGATTCGCGCAAATAAATCGGCACCACAAGCGAACTATGATATGTAGCGAAATGAGAGAAGTCACAAAATTAACCAAAATGTTCAAGCAAATTATAGTAAAAAAACCGACCTAAATCCATTAAGTATTTCTCTCGTTAAAAGTGAACAGACATACAGACAGAGAGACATTGGATTTTATATATTAGTAAACCTTCAAAATAATGTGCAGTTAAAGTCTCAACAGCATTTCTGGAGCTTAGTAGAGCCAGATAACTATAAGAATCTTCACCAAGCAGCTCTGAAAATGTCTGCTTTGTTTCAGACGCCATACCTCTGTGAGTCTGACATGAATGTCATGAAATCAAAGTTCAGAACAAGACTGACAAACGAACATTTAAATGACTCCAGAAGAGTGAACCGCAGTGGCTCCACTCCACCATACACCTGCCTCTCTTGTTGACTCCATGCAGTGCCAGTCATCTGACTAACTGAAAAACACATCACACACACAGCTGGACATGTGAATAAAGTGACACAGTGATATGGAACACAATGACAAATGAATAAGGAATATCTGTGGATTTGGAATTGCATTGTTTTGTTTTGACAGCATTCATGTTTTAACTCAATAGTGTGAGATACACTAGAAAATGTATACAGACATACAAAATGCACTTGCAGGTGAACTAAATATTTTTTGTGATGTTTTAATACAGAATTTGACTTGTGGACACCAACATTTTGTAAATGTTCAGGCAAAACAAGCTTATTCAGTTTGTTTGGGTTGAAATAAGCTATGAGAATAAACGTTAGAAAACATGAGGAGCTCGCTGCCATTTTCATTTTATAAAATGAGCTCTCTCTTGTGTGAAAGGTTGGAGACCCCAGGTTTAAAACATGTCTTAAAACACTTTTGGCATGATATTGCAGTTTCGAAGAGGAAATTCACTTGTTTCAGAAAAGCTGAAAAAAATGCATTATATATGTAAAGTTCTTTGGACTGGCATTAACCCTGTGAAAGGAACTTGCCTGTTTCGTATTGGGCTTCTCCAAGACAGGATCTGTTGAGTCCATAACCAACACTTATTAACAGCAAAGTTCAATTTTTACATCCATTCATCTATCCATTTTCCAAACCGGCTTGTTCAGTTTAATTCACTGAGTCAGTTAAAGGCATGTGTTATTCAGTCAGTCAGTTATTGTCCAACCCGCTATATCCTAACACAGGGTCATGGGGGGGTCTGCTGAAGCCAATCCCAGCCAGCACAGGTTGCAAGGCAGGAACAAACCTCAGGCAGGGCGCCAGCCCACCGCAGAGGAGACACACACCAAGCACACACTAGGGACAATTTAGGATCGCCAATGCACCTAACCTGCATGTCTTTGGGAGGAAACCCACGCAGACATGGGGAGAACATCCACGCAGGGAGGACCCAGGAAGCGAACCCAGGTCTCCTAACTGCGAGGCAGCAGCGCTACCACTGTGCCACCATGCTGCCCATGTGTTATTCAATTAGTTAATATATAGTACCTTTTCATAGTGAATGTCATGTGCTAAGCACCCATTACATTTTCAACATGTCCATTCCACATCTTTGTGAGGGAAAAGTAATGTCCATGTCTGAATGGGATGCCAGACTTTCACTGGACACTATTATTAAATATGATGGCTTAATCTTAAGTATGCATTAGTTCAGTTGATCCATTTAAACAACAACAAGAACCTTTATTTCTATAGCACATTTTCATACAAATAATGTAGCTCAAAGTGCTTTACATGATGAAGAAAGAGCAAAAAAGACAAAATAAATAAGAATTAAAGTTAGGGAACACTAATTAACATAGAATAAAAGTAAGGTCCGATGGCCAGGGAGGACAAAAAAAAAAAAAAAAAAACTCCAGACGGCTGGGAAAAAAAAAATAAAATCCAGGCCACGAGACCACCCAGTGCCCTCTAGGCATTCTACCTAACATCAATGACCTCAATCATTCCTCATTGTATTCAGGGTTTTCATGGAAGAATTTGATGATGACGGTCATGGGGACTTCTGGTCTTTTAATCCATCAATGTAGGGACATCACGGTGCTTTGATTAGGTGGTGGTGGTACAGATTGCCACCATGGAAATCCGGAATTGGCCATTGTATGATAAGCTGATTTTGCACAGTAACTGATGATGTTACCATATAGCTCCCCTGATCTGAATTCAGTTAAAAAGTTTGGCACTATTTCATATCCTAAGTCTTACCACCAGTATACATGTTATGTCAGTAGTGGTGTCCAGATTTAAGTTTGAATGAGTTACAGTTGTGAGTAAAGTGTTTACCCAGCAGTGAACCAGGAGTCCTTTTGAACAACTGAAAAAGCAGGTCTACAGGGTGTTCATCAGCTGAGTAAGGCCGATTATGAGAAGTACTGCAGCACCACCTAGAAGATGCTTGTAGTATTACAGTTTCTTCTTAATTTGAGAAGTTGAGTGGAAGTCAACTGAAAATCCACCTCAATCCATTTTTATTTTTCCTTATGAATATGTTTCATTTTTGTTAGCTTGTTAAATTGTTTACTTATAAACTAAAATACTTAAGTATAAATAGTGAGAAGTCAAGCAAAATGACACCTTTTATTAGCCAACTAAAAAGATTACAAGATCTTGCCTGAAGAAGGGGCCTGAGTTGCCTTGAAAGGTTGCATATTGTAATCTTATTGTAAAATAAAAGGTGTTATTTTGCTTGACTTCTCACTACACCCATAATGGCTAACACGGTACAACACCCTAGTACTTAAGTATAAATAGGATATATATTGTTAGGAGTATTTTAGATTCTTTGCAGATAAATAGTATAGCTTGATTTGCATTCATCCATCCATTTTCTAACCCCTTATCCACTTTAGGATTGCCTAAAGGTTCCTCTCATCCCAACGGCTTTGGGCACAAGACAAAATCCATCTCTGGATGGGGCACTGGTCTAGTCATAATAAGACTATAAAACCGGAAAACTGGTATGGTACATTAAAATAAAAGTCTAAATTTTAGAATAGTTTTGAAGGCCCACTTTGATTAAACAGATTCCACAACTTGGATGTTAAAGGCTGAGCTTTGGTGTTTTGGTCTCTGTTCAAATTGATTCTAAAATTATTATTATTTGTTTTGATCAGGTGACTTCATCGGGTGGACCACTAATACTGAACACCTTCCTGTAGACAAGAGTGGCATCCCTCCTGGAGTGGTAGTGTGTTACCTGCCAATGTACAGGTAAAAGGGAAATGTTTGGGGGGTGTGGAGGACAAGGCCTTCTACAGCTTGAATGGCTTTGGATTCATTTATCAGTGAGCAGATGAAACTGACTCTCAAAGGACTGGTGCTTGGAATTTGCTCAGAAATGAGTCCCAGCGGCATGCCTTGGCACAGTACCAGGTGTGTGACAGGGTGTTTGTGTACACATCTGTGGATTAACGATTTACTTGTTAGTTTACTCTGTGGACACTACTGTTGTTTTTATCCTTTTGTTTATTTACAGTGCCGGCTGTGAAGTGTTTTTGCAGGTGGTGATGTGAGTTTCTTTTTTTTTTTTTTTAATGTCAAAGGGGCTGAAGTGATGGGAAGAGGCTCCTTGAGATACGGTTGTTTTCATAAGGAAGGTGTCGCAAACGACTGAATTTCATAGAACATAGGCTGGAGTCTTATAAGGTGTAAGAAACTGTTGAGGTTTATAGACTACAGTAGCTATTGTAGATATTGTCCTAAATTACTTAGAAAAGTTGCTAATTTCTGTAAAAGTAGCTGTGCATATCTTCGGCTGTACTGGTTCTAACATGTCTCTGACCAAAAGTTTCACAGTATCAACTTTTGGAACTCTCTTGTCTTTCCAGATACGGCAATTATTCTGTTCACTTTGGGTTTATAGGGTCCTTGTTGTCACATATGCACATGTATTTATGTTTGAAAATCCTAATCATAATAATAAATGGGTGTGAGGCCTAAAAGGACCATAAAGGCAGGGCCATAACCTAACTGGCCTGCACAAGGAGACTCCACCCAAATCCATTTTGCCTTGACACTGCTGTCTACAGGCTTCCAGCCTTTCGGACCCCTAAACAAGGTGAGCAGGCAAAATAAGTAGAAATGTCCCAAAGATCTACCGTATTTCTCTGAAAATAAGACTTATATTAATTTTTACTCCAAAAGATGTACTAGGGCTTATTTTCAGGGGATGTCTTATATTTATTCATGTACAACAATATACAGTACAGGCCAAAAGTTTGGACACACCTCCTCATTCAATGTGTTTTCTTTATTTTCATGACCATTTACAGCACTCCATCACTCTCCTTCTTGGTCAAATAGCCCTTACACAGCCTGGAGGTGTGTTTGGGGTCATTGTCCTGTTGAAAAATAAATGATTGTCCAACTAACCTGACTTCTGCACAACACAACTGCTGGTCTCAACCCCATTAATAAAGAAAGAAATTCCACTAAATAACCCTGATAAGGCACACCTGTGAAGTGAAAACCATTTCAGGTGACTACCTGTTGAAGCTCATCAAGAGAATGCCAAGAGTGTGCAAAGCAGTAATCCGAGCAAAGGGTAGCTATTTTGAAGAAACTAGAATATAAAACATGTTTTCAGTTATTTCACCTTTTTTTGTTAAGTACATAACTCCACATGTGTTCATTCATAGTTTTGATGCCTTCAGTCATGAAAATAAAGAAAACACATTGAATGAGGAGGTGTGTCCATACTTTTGGCCTGTACTGTACATACAGTCATGTCATCTTCTGCAATATCGTCATAACTCTCCACATTAAAACCCTGAATTTCTTGCTGCTCCAGCCACTTTTAGGATCCTACGGGATCGATGTGCGTGCTTCGATGTGTTGAAGCAAAATGCAGACAAACAAATGTATTCATGGTGCTTTTATATTCAAGCGTTGCATATTCCCCAGCATAATAACATGATATATTAGAGTCTCACTTACCATCTTCTGTGCCATCTTCCTCCTGACCTGATAGCAGCGGCAAGCAGCAAAAGATCACCACACAGAGCACATCAAATTTATGATGATCCAACTCTCTGCACATTTAGAAGTTTTAGATTTATACTTTCATGATGAAATGCATTAAACCATGTATGTTACATTTTACAGATAAATTGTTAACTATGTTTAAATAATGGATACTGTTAATATTTACACATATGTGGGTGGCACAATGGCAGAGTGGTAGCGCTGCTGTCTCGCAGAGAGTCACATCCCTTGTGATCCCTGCCTGGAGTTTGCATGTTTTTCCGGTGGGTTTCCACAGTGTGCTTTGTTTTCCTTCCAAAGACATGAAGGTTTGGGGATTTGGTGACTCTAAAATGATGTTTGTGTGTGTGTGTGCGCCTTGCGATGAGCTGATGCCCTGTTCAGGTATTTTGTTTCTGTCTTGCTTGCTGGAATGGGTGCATCCCCGGATTGATGGATGTAATCATTAAACATCTTTTCAGAGATATTGTCACAAGATGTCCTCGGAATTTAATGAATATTTTGGGCACACGTGTCACATCATGTGAAATACAAACCCGGCCTTAGGCGTCTTATTTTTCAGCTGACAAACTTGACTAGGGCTTATTTTCGGAGTAGGTCTTATTTTTGGGGAAATACGGTAAGAAAAGCCTCACAAGATGAGGTATGACTGTATGCAATTGGCTTGCCTACAAAAGGGCAAAGAGAGAATTTTTATAAATAAATGATTTATTAACAAAAAATAGAAAAATACAGAGAAAAGTTGAGAGGTGCTTTTTTCTATAGTCCATTTACGTCGTAAATGTGTACAGTGTCTAGAGCTACAAGATGTTAAGTATTTTTTTTAAAGAAAATTATTACATATTTTATCATTTTAATATAATGCATGCTACTCCTGTCATTTAACACGCTAATTTTCATTGATCGCCTGTAAAACAATAGAGTCCCCAGTGGGAGCACCTTCTAGCATTCCCTGCAAAGTCTACAAGAAGGCCAAATACTCTGACCCAACCATCGGTGCATAAGCCCAAACATTGTCAGAGCCTTTCTCCTGATCTAAAGTCACAGGGAAATGACCCTTTCATTCATCAGGGTAAACTCCAACATTATTTTTAACAACCACCAAGCTGGGGGGCTATAAGTAAGCCAATAGCCACCTGGTGCCTTTCGCCCTGGGCAGCTCCAGAGTAGAATAGAGTCTAACCCCTGCCCAGGAGTTTGGTTCCAGAACCTGTGCTGTGTTTTGAGGTGAGCCCGACCATATCTAGGTAGTACCTCTTTACTTCCTGAACTCACTCAGGTTCAGGTTCCCACCAGAGAGGTCACATCCCACATCCCTGGAGTCAGTTTCAGTGGCTGGGGCTTGGTCCTGCTGCAGTTGATGTGCCATCTAGAGAATGGACCCATGTTGCTCTTCCTGGCTGTGCCCAGCCAGGTCCCATGGATAACAGCCCGACTACTAGGCACTTGCCAACGAGGGCCTGGCTCTAGGGTGGAACCTGAATCCTTGTTGCTTTTTTCTATAATAGTCATATTAACTGATCTTCATCTGATCTCTTATTTAGGACCAATTTACCTTGAGTGACCCAACCAGGGGCAATGGCACCGAACAACATAGCTGTTAGGATCATTGAAATACACAAACTTCTTGACCACAATAAAATGGCAATTCAAGGAGAGGCTAGGAACTATCATTTTACTGGTGAGCTTCAATGACCGTAAAAACCTGGAAGGGTGTGACTGGGAGGAACGGCCTACCTGATCTAAACCAGAGCAGTGCTTTGTTATTGGACTTCTGTGCTAGTCACAGTTTGCCCACAACAACCACTGTGTCCGCGCATAAGGGTGTTCATAAGTGCCAATAGGTCAATAAACAATTTTGTAATCCTGTCATCAGATTTGCGACAGTATGTCTTGTACACTCTGGAGAGTTTCTGAGCTGTCTGCTGATCACTAAGTGACTATGAGTTGGCTCAGATGGCGATGGAAGATGCCAGACAAATCTGGCAAGCCCAGTCTCATAGTGAGGGTGTGCTGGAAACATCTGGCGGACACCCCTGTCCAGAAGATTGTCAACTTGCACTTCCAGACAAATTTCTCTTGAATTCATAGGGAGGTGGGGGGACATTGAACCTGAATGTGTCATGTTCTGTGACTCCATTGCTAAGTCAGCTGTGCAGAGCTGTGAACGTAAAGTCATCAGTGCCTGTTGCGGTAGTAATCACTGAACCTTGTGGTGGTTGAATCGTGGTGGACACCATCAGTAAAAGAAGCCTTCAGACAGAAGGAGGTCTTTTGAGCTTGGCTAACTTGTGGGACTCTAGAGGCAGTTGACAAGTACCAACAGGTCAAGCAGAGCGTGGTGGTGGCAGTTGTGGAGCAAAAACTCGGGTGTGGGTGGAGTTTGATGAAACCATGTTAAATGACTTTCGTTCACCCTTGAAGTGTTTCTGACAAACTTTCAGGTGACTTGGGAGGGAGAAACTGCGCTTTGTCCATGCACTTTACAGTAGGGAAGTAGTGCTACTGACTTCACCTGGGGACAGGCTGGTGGTGAAAGGAGCACGTCAAGGACCTCCTAAATCCCACTGACATGTCTTCCTGTGAGGAACCAGAGCCTGGGGATTCAGGGACGGGACTCGTCCATCACTGGAGCTGAGGTCTCAGAGGCAGTTAAACTCTTCAATGGCAAGGCTCTGGTGGTGGATGATGTTTGTTTACTCAGAGTTCATAAAGGCTCAGGATGTGTTTGGGCTACTTTTAGTGGACACGCCTTTTCAAAATTGTGTGGAGGTTGGGGATAGTACCTCTGCATTGGCAAACTGCGGTAGTGTTCCCATTTTTAAGAAAGGGGACTGAAACAACAACAACATTTATTTATATAGCACATATTCATACAAACAGTAGCTCAAAGTGCTTTACATAATAAAGAATAGAAAAATAAAAAACACAATATGAAAACAAAATAAATCAGCATTAATTAACATCGAATAAGAGTAAGGTCCAGTGGCCAGGGGGGATAGAAAAAACAAAATAAAAACTCCAGACGGCTGGAGGAAAAAAAAATAAAATCTGTAGGGATTCCAGACCATGAGACCGCCCAGTCCCCTCTGGTGTCTTCCAGCTTTAGGGGGATCACACTCCTGAGCCTCCCAGGGAAGGCCAATGCCAGGGTTTTGGAAAAGATGATTCAGTTACTGGTCAAGCCTCAGATTCAGGAGGAACAATGCTGATTTTGTCCTGGGTGCAGAACATTGGACCAGCTTTTTACCCTCACAAGAATTCTGGAGGGTTTGTTGGAATATACTTAACCAGTCTATATATGTTTTGTGGACTTGAAAAAGGCACACGACTGTGTCCCTCAGCGGGTCCAGTGGAGGGTGCCTTGAGAGTATCAGGTACCAGGCTAACTGGTCCGTGTATAACCAGAGTCAAAGCTTTCTTTACATTGCCAGTATTAAGTTGGACTCGTTCTTGTTGGGTTTGGGACTCTTTCAGTGCCTCCCATAATTTTTTTGGACAGAATTTCTTGACAAAGCCCAGGAGTGGAGGGGGTCCAATTCTGTGGCCTCAGGTTCACGTCTCAACTCTTTATGATGATGTGGTTCTGTTGGCTTCATCGGGCTTGTGACCTTAGAGATGCACTGGGGTGGTTTGCAACAAAGTGTCTTGGATGAGGACCAGTACTTCCAAGTCTGAGGTGATGGTTCTTAGCTGGGGAATTGTTCTGGGTCGGGAATAAGGTGCTAGATTCTGCTGAGGAGTTTAAGTGTTTTGGGATCTTCTTTACAAGTGGGAGATGAAGGAAGCGGGAGATCAACAGGCAGGCAGTCAGTTGTGGTGAATATGGAGCTTCAGCGAAAGGCAAAGCTTTTGATTTACTGTTCAATCTACATTCCCATCCTCACCTATGATGACAAGTTTTGGGGTAGTGGCCAGAAGAACTAGACTGTGGATACAAGTGGCAGAAATGAGTTTCCTTCACAGGATGTTTGGGCTCAGCCTTATAGAGGGGGTGAGAAGCGCAGACGTTTGGGAGGAGCTTAAAATGGAACCGCTGCTTCTCTACATTGAAAGAATACAGTTGAGGTGATTCAGGCATCTGATTAGGATACTTCCTGGACGCGTGTGTGGTGAGGTATTTTGGGCATGTCTAACTCGGAGAAGACCTCTGGGACAGACCCAGGACATTCTGGAAATACCAAATACCAAAAGAGAAAGTCTAAAGGCAGAATATATCAAAAATCCAAACTGGTGTTAGACTTCAATATTCACAAAATATTTGATATTTCCATGCAGCCAATCATACAAACTCTCCACAGGCACAGGGAGGATATGTGATTTTTTTTGTTTTTTGCTATATCTTGAGTATTTTTTTTCTTTCTGTATTCTCCCATACCTTCTTTGGGTTTAGATGCTTGTTGCTTATTCCTGTAGATTGCAGCTTAATTCTGGGTAGAGTATTTGCTACAACATCACCTCTTTTTGTTTACTTTAAATATCGCACACATTGAGGAACTCTCCCCAATCCAGAACACGGCTACAGTCGTGCAGGTTTTGCTCTGTTTGGGCAAGTATACGGCATATTGTTGCCATGCTCCTGTGGGGCTCACCCTATAGTTTATAGTCCTGCAATTTGGCTGATTTGGCAAATTTGAGTTTCCCAACTGTAAACACTCCTCCTATTCTGCATGCGTTTCTAGCTTATACCTGTCCGAGGTGAGTTACTGTGTGCACTAGACATCTTTAACCTAAAACTGGAGTGGTTGGCTTTTGAAAATGCATGGATGGAAAGAAGTGGCCTAGTAGCAGTAAGCATTGGAGCACCACTGAAATCTTGAAAAACTAGCTTTGTATTAGTTTGACAACTTGAATGAAATATTTCATGCATTGCTGGTTCTTGGAGTTCTACTTTTATAAACCTTTATTCTGTTTTATTGAATTGTCAAACTTGTGTCCTCCATAACATAACTGCATAATTGAGAAGATATGTAAATGTAGGCCAGGTGAGGACATTTGTCCCACAGATCTTTTGCTTTTGCTCTCTCCAGCGTTTTGCCTCCGCAATTTTTGTCCAAACTGACATTCTCAAAAATTACCAGTTGATGTTGATACAGAATTGCATAAAAGAAACTTGTGACCCTCTAGCATAACACATTCTGCTTCTCAATCTTGCCTACAGCTGGTTCTCATTGGAGCAGCGCATTGACCTAATGGAAGAGGGTCTTTGGGAAGAGCTGATGGATGCTTATCAGCCTGATATCTGCATCCAAGACTGGTACGTTGTGACTGAAATCTGCCTAGTACACCTTGTCTCAACGCAGGCATTTTGAACAATGACTTCCATTTAGATACCTAAACTATTTTCAGACATTTCTATTCAAATGAATTTGCCTATAGGGCAGTCTTTTTTCGGAATGTTGCTGATCTAGGACAGTTGAAATTGGACTTAAGGAACTGTATGTATGTATGTATGTATGTAAAAAGGTTCTATATAAGCACCCGACCTGACAGATTCACACTGGAGGCACGTATAAAATAAAAAGACTTTTATTTTTCTTCGTCTGTGGGGCATGTCTTCCCCGTAATCCTCGCAGGCACAACACAGTCCCAAGTGTGAAAAAGCACAACCAAAAACACATCACACACTTTCTCTTTAACCACCACTCCTTAAAGCTTTGTCCTCCACCTCCTGACTTTGGCTCCCAAGTGGTGGCTGCTGGCCCCTCTTATAGTTCACCCGGAAGTGCTCCAGATACTTGATTGCCGACTTCTGGCTGCACTTGCGGGTGTGGTGAAAACACTGCCCACAAGGGCTCAGGAGTTCCAGCTGCACCCTCACTGGCGGCGCCTGCAGGACCCAACAGGGCTGTCCCGAACTCCAATTCCCATGGAGCCCTGCGGGAAACCGAGGCACTGTTCCAACCCAGGGGGGCGGCCATCTAGCGTCCAGGGGGAGGTATTGCACCGTCCATGGCTCCTTCTCCTGATCATATAACGAAAGGGTGTCCTGACCGTACACCACTGTGTGTGTGTGTGTGTGTATATATATATATATATATATATATATATAATGTGTATATGTATATATGTGTATAATAAGAGTGAGATGTTCACTCTTACAGAAAGTTACAAGAAATGGAGGGCAATTCAATATATAGGAGGGATAACAGGGTAAGCCAAAAAAAAGTACCATGTTTCAAACATTTGTTCTACAAAAACACTGCAAGATAAAATAAATTACATTACGATACAAGAAAGGGTATACAAAATAGATTTTTTTCACTGTGTTTTAAAAATGATGTTTTCAAGGTGGTGGCCATCATTAGTGGCCACCACCTAGAAGAGAATGATCTAGAAGAGAAATCATCACTCTCCTAGATGATTTCTGAACACTCACACAAATTGTTCGTCGATTTCATGACGAATAGCATCCTTGAGGACTTCAAGATTTTGAGGTAGGTGTGTGTATACCTTCAACTTGAGATAGCCACACAAAAAGAAATCGCATGGAGCGAGATCAGGCAAACATGAAGGCCACACCACACAGGGAGATCGGCTTCCCCAAAAACATCTCCCGCAAAACTTGCATGGATCTCCACGCCATATGAGCTGTTGCTCCATCCTGTTGAAACCAGGCATCCACCACATTCATTTCTTCCAGTGGGGGCCGCAAAAAGTTCTCTAGCATTTCAATGTAATGTTCAGAAGTGATGGTGACCGTTGTGCCCACCCCTTCAAAAAAAGTAAGGGCCTACAATGCCAAATTTTGCCACGGCGCACCAAACTGTAACATGCTTACTGTGCAAGGGTCTCTGATGAAGTTCACAAGGGTTGGTTTCAGCCCAATCGCAAAAGTTTTGCTTATTATGCAACCATTCAAATGGAAATTTGCCTCATTGCTGCACATGACGATGGCATCTCGATGAACAGTTTGCAGAATGTTCGCGCACAACTCTCTGTGGCTCTCCCAATCTCTCTCAGTGAGTTCCTGCACTACCGTCATTTTGTACGGAAATACAAATTAAGGTCCTCATGAAAAATCCTCTTCAAAGATGTGAAGAAGCATGTTTGTGCGCTGAATGTCTAGGAGACTGCAAAATTGATGTCCTTACAGCTTGGATGTTTTTAGGCTTTTGTACAGTCCGAGGATGGCCTGAAAATTTTTTGTTTAATGTTCTAAATCGTCCCTAGTGTGTGTGTGTGTGTGTGTGTGTGTGTGCGCGCGCGCGCCCTGCCCGGGGTTAGTTTCCTGCCTTGTGCCCTGTGTTGGCTGGGATTGGCTCCAGCAGACCCCCGTGACCCTGTAGTTAGGATATATAGCGGGTTGGATAATGGATGGATGGATGTTGTACCCGTCTGTCTAAGTTAAACCACCCATTGAAGAATTGTTTTCCAATTTGGGACGTCACCATTCGGAGGAATGCTGAAGTGCATTAGGAAGGTGTGCTGCGTAGTGATGATGGTTTTGTTTTTGAAGAACCCCCTGACAGTGAAATCATGGTGTTCACCGGACCAAGGCATGTGCCGACTGAAAACTACAAGGGATCGCCTATCAAAGGACCCCCACCGCAATACACTCAGCTGCCTCTACCTTGTGCAGTGACCTTGAGAAGTGTGGTACTTCACTTTGGCTCACCCTGTATAAATGTATGCCATTGCTTTATTAGTGTGAATTATGCTGTCGAAGTGCCAAATCAGCTGGTCACCATCTGGCCCCCACATAAATAAACAAAGCTCATTTTATTTGGATTTCAACTCAGGTATGAAGACAGTAAGATTCATGAATTTATATACCAGTTGAATGTCAAGCTGCTTGGGAAAGATGGTGAAACTGTGATTCAAGAATACTCCCACAAACCTCAGAGTGACAGAGGACATGACGGAGAGAATTCTCACAGCTGGATTGAGGTACTTCTGGGATACGCTGGTTAACTTGCAGGCTAATTTACTTCTTACTCTGCTCTTTTGCTTGTCCTCTCTCTGTGCTCCTTTTGTTTCAGGAGTAGCCACTTTTTTTTTTCTTTTCTCATATCGGAGACCTTTTACCATTCTGAAGTGTTTTCTCATTTTCCACAGGTTTCCCACATATTTCGAGATTATGGCTCCGGAGTGCGCTACATCCATTTCCTGCACCGTGTCAAGAACATGCGGGTGGTTGACTTTCAAGGCACCCGAGTTACAGACAGCAGTGTGGTGGTGAAGCTGAGAGACTGAGAATGGAATTGTTTCGTTAATCTTACTTGACAAACTTGTGCCATGTCCTGATGCATTGCGGCTTTGAGTTTGAGCAGTGTAAGGGTGTAATCACGGAGGGTAGGAATTAAAGGGCACACAGGTATACAATGACTGACTTTTTTTTTTTTTTTCTCTTGATTTCTTAAATGTTTCATCCCACAGTCCAAAGACATGCAGATTAGGTGCTTTGGCGACCCTAAATTGTCCCACGTGTGTGTGTGTGCCCTGCGGTGGGCTGGCACCCTGCCTGGGGTTTGTTCCTACCTTGCACCCTGTGCTGGCAGGGATTGGCTCCAGCAGACCCCCGTGACGCTGTGTTAGGATATAGTGGGTTGGAAAATGACTGACTAACTGATTTCTTAAATTGTATTTTATAAAAACTGCACATTCCTGTATAAACTGCAAAACTGGTTATAGAACATGAGTGAAGAAAACGTATTGGCAGCTGTTAGTTTAACACAATAAATGCATACACTGTTAAATAATATGTTCAATTGAAATAGGTGGCCTATTATAAGCTGAAAGTGGCTGGAACTAAAGGACCACCACTCTGTTTTCTCCTAATAATAAGGTGCAGTCCCAGTGCTCCAAAGTGTCTGAATAGGCTGATCATTCAGCGAAACCATTGAAGCTGCACTTCTAGCTTAAAGGAGAAATACAGCATTTGTTTCAAGTCCTGTTTAGTTTTTGACGATCATGGTACTCATTAATTTGCCCCTGAAAATGTTCTTAAGTGAAGCATTTTGTTTTACAAATTACAAAAAAAAATTGTGGGTGGGGAGGTCTATAAGCCACTGGTCCAAACGTGAAAGCAAAAGCTTTTAAATGTTCAAACTCTGTCCACTTTGAAGTGACAAATGTTTTGATTTTAAGAAACATGCTCTCTGCATTTCTGAGGTAACAACAAAAGTAAATTGAAAGTAATTTTATTACAGATTCTTAGCACTATTTCTCCCGAATTAAGAATACATTTTTGTTCACAGCAACTGTCATAGGTGGATTCAGCAAGTAAACAAGTAAGTAAAACCACACATGTGTCTGGAATTGTTTGGTGAGACCTGTCACTGTTATTAAAATGATGGATTACTTGTCTAAATTCTGAGAAAAATCTTACCTTAAGCACAGCGACCCCACCCAACAACTGCAGCCTTCATAAGACACGCAGCAGAGGACTACTCATCTGGGGCTAAAAGGAAGGAGTCGAGATATGAGGTGAAGAGCACCACCAGACTTTTATGATGGCAGAATATCACTATTGTTTTTTCTTCAAATGCAACATTAATGTGCTGAGTACAATCTTATTGCATATTCATAATTGAGAACAATCTTGGCTTGGAAATCACACGTTAGGTAAGTTTTAACGCAGGGGTGGCAAACTCCAGGCTTCGAGTGCAGCAGTGGCTGCAGGTTTTCATTCTTACCATCTTCTTAATTAGTGACCAGTTTTTGCTGCTGATTACTTCTTTTAATTAACTTGACTCCGGCCCCTTAGTTGTTTCTTTTTCTTTAATTAGCAGCCAAACAATAATGAGACACAAAACAATCCACCACATGACCAGCTCCCCTGTGCCCATCACATAATATCGGAAATTTAAAGAGAGGTGATGGTCTTGGTAAGGTTGATCTCTCAGGTCACCAAAACATTTTGACATTGGTGCTCTTAGAAAGAACAGAAAAACAACAGTTTTCAAAATGATTGCTGTGGCAGAATGAGAGCAGCAACAAGCCATGGAATTAAATAACAGGTTTAATTAACAGCAAGAATTGGCTTCTCATTAAGAAAGTGATTGGAGTGAAATTGGTTGGAGTTTGAAGCCCCAGTTTAGCTGGTCATCTGTTAGCTCGTTTCACAACTCATTTCTGCTTGGCTGTCATTTAATGAAGAAAGGAATCAATTAAGAGTTAGAAGCATTAGAAGCATTAGAACATTCTAGACGAGAACAGGCCATTCAGCCCAACAAAGCTCGCCAGTCCTATCCACTTGTTTCCTCCAAGAAAACATCAAGTCGAGTTTTGAAAGTCCCTAACGTCTTACTGTCTACCACACTACTTGGTAGCTTATTCCAAGTGTCTATCGTTCTTTGTGTAAAGAAAAACTTCCTAATGTTTGTGCGAAATTTACCCTTAACAAGTTTCCAACTGTGTCCCCGTGTTCTTGATGAACTCATTTTAAAATACAAGTCTCGATCCACTGTACTAATTCCCTTCATAATTTTAAACACTTCAATCATGTCACCTCTTAATCTTCTTTTGCTTAAACTGTAAAGGCTCAGCTCTTTTAATCTTTCCTCATAATTCAACCCCTGTAGTCCTGGAATCAGCCTAGTCGCTCTTCTCTGGACCTTTTCTAGTGCTGCTATGTCCTTTTTGTAGCCTGGAGACCAAAACTGCACACAGTACTCAAGATGAGGCCTCACCAGTGTGTTATAAAGGTTGAGCATAACCTCCTGTGACTTGTACTCCACACATCAAGGCGCTATATAACCTAACATTCTGTTAGCCTTCTTAATGGCTTCTGAACACTGTCGGGAAGTTGATAGCTTAGAGTCCACTATGACTCCTAAATCCTTCTCATAAGGTGTGCTCTCGATTTTCCGACCGCCCATTGTGTATTCAAACCCAATATTTTTACTTCCTATGTGTAATACTTTACATTTACTGACATTAAATTTCATCTGCCACAAATCTGCCCAAGCCTGTATGCTATCCAAGTCCTTCTGTAATGATATAATGGATTCCAAATTATCTGCTAATCCACCTATCTTGGTATCATCTGCAAACTTAACCAGCTTGTTACTTGTATTCCTATCTAAATCATTTATATATATTAAAAATAGCAGCGGCCCTAGCACTGACCCCTGTGAACACCACTCTTAACATCGGCCAGTTCTGATGAGGTTCCTCGCACCATCACCCTCTGCTTCCTGTGTCTGAGCCAATTCTGCACCCATCTAAAAACATCACCCTGAACTCCCATTTCTTTTAACTTGATGCCCAACCTCTCATGTGGCACCTTATCAAATGCTTTCTGAAAGTCCAGATAAATAATATCATATGCTCCACTTTGATCGTATGCTTTTGTTGCAACCTCATAGAATTCCAACATGTTAGTAAAGCACGACCTCCCTCTTCTGAACCCATGCTGACTGGTCAGAATAAGAGGGCTGAACTCTTCTAACAGGGCTATTAAAGTGATGGGGAAAAAGTTAATTAGCAGTGAAAATTGGTCACTGATTAGGAAAAGAGTTAGAATGAAAACCTGTAGTCACTGCGGCCCTCCAGTGGAGTTCACCACCTCTGCTTTAATGGAATACCCTACCCAAAAATTAGATTTTGATTTTTTTTTTTTTTTTTTTTTTTTTTTTAATGTATGATACCTATTGAATTTGTCTTCATGCATACTGGCAATAACACATTTTCTGATAGAATGGGAGTCTGTGCAGACCAACACTGGACTGAAGCAAACATTATTCATTTTTTTTAAATACATAAAATTATTTTATTTACTTTATTTATTAATGCACTAAAAAGCAAACAATTGTTTTCTTAAAATCATAGTTTTCATGGTTATATGTGACTAAATAAAATTGTGGGGTGCACATAAATTAATTGATTCAAATAATGGTGGTGAATTACAATGTTGTTTTTTTTTTTATATTTTATGATGAAAGTAGCTATTCTTTTAATCTATGAATTAACTCACTTACTGTATGAGTGTCCCACAATTTAGTCACATATAACCACGAAAATTGTGGTTAAAGATAAATGTATTTTTTGCTTTTTAGTGCATTTATAACTAAAGTAAATAAATTCGTTTTACTTAAAACATTTTTTATATATTTTAGTTTTCACTTTTTAGTCTTTAATAGTTTTTCATCAATGGGAAGCTTCTTTAAAAGTATTATCTAGTATATCTTCTTTGCAGAATTATTAGAATACTAAAAAGAATTATATTTTAGTTTGTTTTTCTGTTCAGTCTCTTAGCACTCGGACGCTGTGGGGGAAAAAAAAAAAGAACGGCAAGTTTACGGCAAAACTTCCTCACTGTGATCATCAAGGCTACTCCTTTGACAGAGTAAACAAGTAAAGTCGGCCAGCATATTTACCCACTCAACTCTCACTGGAAGAGGCAAGTGGTTGCAATCCGATGCGTCTCTCACTTGTATGCTCCTACAGGTGCCGGTCATAAAATTAGAATATCATGACAAAGTTGATTTATTTCAGTAATTCCATTCAAAAAGTGAAACTTGTATATTAGATTCATTCATTACACACAGACTGATGTATTTCAAATGTTTATTTCTTTTAATTTTGATGATTAAAACTGACAACTAATGAAAGTATCCCAAATTTAGTATCTCGGAAAATTAGAATATCAATTAAGACCAATGCAAAAAAAGGATTTTTAGAAATTTTGGCCAACTGAAAGGTATGAACATGAAAAGTATGAGCATGTACAGCACTCAATATTTAGTTGGGGCTCCTTTGGCCTGGATTACTGCAGCAATGTGGTGTGGCATGGAGTCGATCAGTCTGTGGCACTGCTCAGGTGTTATGAGAGCCCATGTTGCTCTGACAGTGGCCTTCAGCTCTTCTGAATTGTTGGGTCTGGCGTATTGCATCTTCCTCTTCACAATACCCCATAGATTTTCTATGGGGTTAAAGTCAGGCGAGTTTGCTGGCCAGTCAAGAACAGGGATACCATGGTCCTTAAAACAGGTACTGGTAGCTTTGGCACTGTGTGCAGGTGCCAGGTCCTGTTTGAAAATGAAATCTGCATCTCCATAAATTTCGTCAGCAGCAGGAAGCATGAAGTGCTCTAATACTTCCTGGTAGACGGTTGTGTTGACTTTGGACCTCAGAAAACACAATGAACCAACAGCAGCAGATGACATGGCACCCCAAACCATCACTGACTATGGAAACTTTACACTGGACCTCAAGTAACGTGGATTCTGTGCCTCTCCTCTCTTCCTCCAGACTCTGGGACCTTGATTTCCAAAGGAAATGCAAAATTTTACTTTCATCTTTAGCCCAGGCGAGACGCTTCTGACGCTGTCTCTTGTTCAAGAGTGGCTTGACACAAGGAATGTGACAGCTGAAGCCCATGTCTTGCATACGTCTGTGCGTGGTGGTTCTTGAAGCACTGACTCCAGCTGCAGTCCACTCTTTGTGAATCTCCCCCACGGTTTTGAATGGGTTTTGTTTCACAATCCTCTCCAGGGTGTGGTTATCCCTATTGCTTGTACACTTTTTTCTAACACATCTTGTCCTTCCCTTCGCCTCTCTATTAATGTGCTTGGACACAGAGTTCTGTGAACAGCCAGCCTCTTTAGCAATGACCTTTTGTGTCTTGCCCTCCTTGTGCAAGGTGTCAATGGTCATCTTTTGGACAAGTGTCAAGTCAGCAGTCTTCCCCATGATTGTGTAGCCTACAGAACTAGACTGAGAGACCATTCAAAGGCTTTTGCAGGTGTTTTGAGTTAATTAGCTGATTAGATTGTGGCACCAGGTGTCTTCAATATTGAACCTTTTCACAATATTCTAATTTTCCGAGATACTGAATTTGGGACTTTCATTAGTTGTCAGTTATAATCATCAAAATTAAAAGAAATAAACATTTGAAATACATCAGTCTGTGTGTAATGAATGAATCTAATATACAAGTTTCACTTTTTGAATGGAATTACTGAAATAAATCAACTTTGTCATGATATTCTAATTTTATGACCGGCACCTGTATATCGCACTATAATTCTCGGTCTGTCATTGTGTGTACGTTAATTAGAATCACATAACCATTGATTGCGGCAAAATTTGTTATGTAATTGCATCAGTTTTGACACATTATGGTATTGTCTTTGATACTGAAGACGTATCCAAAATTTGAAGTAATTCATTTTGCCAAAAGTGGGCTTAAAATCATTTGCAAGATTTGACCCAGACAAAAAAAAAAAGACAGAAGAGTCAAGTTAAATAAAATCATTTGAAAATGTCCAAGAAAAAAAAATCCTGTTATGTCCCATAATTAATGTGTAATGTCTCAACATGCAAGAGGCATGCATTTTTTCATTTTTATCTATTTATTTATTTTTTATCTCTTTGACATTTA
Source organism: Polypterus bichir lapradei (assembly GCA_026402145.1). Taxonomy (NCBI): domain Eukaryota; kingdom Metazoa; phylum Chordata; class Cladistia; order Polypteriformes; family Polypteridae; genus Polypterus; species Polypterus bichir. The sequence continues at coordinate 82,545,505 of JANRMT010062796.1, forward strand.
CCCCAAGCATCTCTCTGACTCGGAATTCTATGTAAAAGCTATTAACCTCGAGTGTCTCTTGGGTTGAGCTGTTGTGATCTAAAGTACAGCATTAAGCCCGAATAACACTTAGGACAATATTATCCTGCTATCTAGTGGGGAACCAAATAACATTATGCAGCAAACAAAATCATAAATATTTGTTTGCCACACTATGCTAACTCATCAATATTCATGAGGAGGCAGAGCCAACTAAAACATACAATGGTGTGTAAATGGAAAGCTGTAAAGCCAATTTTAAAACAAACCGAGAAAGAACCATTAGTTGAATAGTGATGTCAATGTCAATTCATCATCATGTGTTGACACGGATAGTGAAACTGATGGCACTGCATGACCGAACTTCCATGATGGGTCTGGTGACTTCAGTCTCATAATGCTGCAGCAGGGTGCCATATCGATGTGGCAGAATGCCTGTGATCAAGGACAGTTTCCACAGGAGCGGGTCAGACTCTGCAGGTGGTAGCAGTGTGCACTGAAGGAGCTTAAAAAGGGCAGTGATGAAGAGTGTGGCAGGTCCAATGCCCTAACTTGGACTCGGCAAAGAAAAGAAGGCAGGCCGTGTGCTGTGAAGACTCTTGAGGACCACAGTCCCCCTTGAAGATGAAGAGGATGCGCAGTGACCTGACAAATAGACATAAGCAGCTGTTTAATGGTCATTGAAGGGGCCCTGATTATCTCAAGCTGTTAGCCTCAAGAAACACCACTAATCTTCATCTTTAAGTGGGATTGCCATCACAACAAGCCTCATAGGGCAAGTATCAAAAAAAGTGTTTTTTGGGTGGAGTATCCCTTTAAGGCTTTTGTTTTCATGTTTGGAACAGGGTACCATACATGCCTTTTTTAAAACTGCAACAGACATGGTGGTAGTTTTTTTTTTTTTTTTATTTTATTTTTACTTAAAACAATTTGGCAAATTTAATGTATGCAAAGACGGTGACAAAAGTTACTTTTTGAAAAAGATGTAACATACCCTTAAGTTTTTGTTTTGTTGTCTTAGCCTCACTCAGTTCCTCCCCTTTATACTCTTTATTGTGTAGTCCATAAATGTCCTGAATTCCCTTCTATAACCCTATGTTACATTATTTTTTATATCTTTGACATTAGACAACAAGACAGAGTACCAGAACAGGCAAGAACACATTTATGTATGTTTTATAGATGACAAATTTTATTATAATTAAGTATGGCTTTGCAATTAATACAAGCTGCTAGTGCTAGATGTGCATTTTCAGGTGGCACATAACCATGGCGTCAAGCTCTGTTTCCTTTGGTTAGATCATTTCTGGTCACCTCTCTTCAGATCATCATTTGCATAAGGCCAAGAAGCCTGTCTTGAATATTTGTACTGAGATAGAGAGGTGGTCTTCACAAGATGCAAAATGTTGGTGAGAGAGATGCAGAGAGACCAAAACTTATGCCAGTCCTTTTTTTGTTTTCTGGTCGCACGTCAAGCACCAATGGGGTGTTGTGGTACATAGTGACTCTCGTGATTCAGTGACCACTTGTAATCAGCCACAACCCAGTTTTCCATTGCCCAATGGAATAAGCAGGAATAAGAACTTCAGCACAACGCCATTCCATCTCCAGGCTAACCGTGTTGCCCTTTCATCTCAGGCTTGCTTGCCAGTTTCAATGGTTTACTTGTCCCTTCTTGGGGTGATGGCTCATAAAACTGTTTACAAGTAGGTAGATGACTAATTTCAACTTCCCAAAAAACACAAATCATATTTGCGAAAGCAGCACTTAAAAAATGTAATCGGTGACGACATTCCTAAAATGTTGTAGAGTTTACAATGACTTATTTGAAGAAATCTGCTTCTTTAAGATACCAATTAATTCATAACCAACAATTTATAAATAATTATCAAAATATTAATCTCTTATCCATCCATCCATCCATTATCTAACCCGCTATATCCTAACTACAGGGTCACGGGGGTCTGCTGGAGCCAATCCCAGCCAACACAGGGCGCAAGGCAGGAAACAAACCCCGGGCCACGCACACACACACACACACCCTCACACCCTCACACCAAGCACACACTAGGGACAATTTTTAGAATCGCCAATGCACCTAACTGGCATGTCTTTGGACTGTGGGAGGAAACTGGAGCACCCGGAGGAAACCCACGCAGACACAGGGAGAACATGCAAACTCCACGCAGGGAGGACCCGGGAAGTGAACCCAGGTCTCCTAACTGCGAGGCAGTAACGTTACCTTAATCTGTTATACAGTTTTGATTTAACTGTCACTGTGATCGACTGAATAACTATGTCACATTTCCCCACTTAGATTTCAGATACATTTCCTAGACATGGCACCTGCAATCACAGGGGGATAAAGTGGTGAAGAGGAGAAAAAAAATAGAGGTCACGTGAATTACTTTGTTGAAAGGGCAGCGCACTTCTGCATATGTTTTTGCCAAGTGCTCTTTGATGCAATGTTGTTATGAACAGTAAGAACAGAAAGCAGATTTAATACTGTTAATCAGGAGTGGGCTGGGCACTGGCCTGGTTGCTCAAAAGGCAGGAGCAGCAAGAAGGTGTTGCACTGGTAACCTTCCACTTTCAAATCCTCTGAACACTCCAACAGCACTCAGAGAAGATAGTAGCCAGAGCACATGGATGGTCTCTGCTAAAGAAGGAAAGAAATTCTTTGATGTAAGGCAAATATGAAATTATTACTTGTGTCATGATGGTTTTGGTTGTTTGAAGTGTTTTGTGTTTCACCATTATGGCTATAGGTGGTGCCATAAGTGGAATTACCCTTCCACAGTACATTCCCAGCATTGAACCTGGTACATGTGTGGGGCTAACACTCCCAGCTGGACAACACTGAAGAAGATGAAAACAAATTCTGTGTGATAAAGGGCCATGGTGTAGCAAGCAAAATTACAGAAAAGCCACAGTAGGACTGTGCTGGAGGCTTTTTGGCTATAAATGAAATGCTACTGTGAGTCGTAAAAAAAAAAAAAAAATGTTTTTGAGTGAGTGTGAATATAATTAAAAAAAATGTGAATCATATTTTGCACAGGAAATTACACATTTATGATGAGTTAACCAATAGGTGTCTTCAGCAAAAATTATTAAAAGAACTTGAGGTTGTTCATTCCACATCAACTGACCCCAAGGGTTCATGCCCAAAAGGATATGAGGGGTTAAGCTTACTCCTTTTACAAAGCTTTCAAACTATTAAAGGCATGTGGAGTGTCATTTTATGCTATTTTGAATGTGATATTTTTGATATTTGTTTCTTTACTGGCGATCCTAGGCCTCCAAGAGACACTCCAAGAAGGATAAAAATAACAAATTTCATCCATGAGCATGTGAGGTATCGTTTTAGACTATTTGATGATACTTTTGATTTTTGACTCTTTATTATGGAGGAGGAAAATGGCCAGAGTTGTTTGAGCTGACAGAAAGGCTATGGAAATTAGGATAAGCACTCTGTACAATTCTGATAACCAAAGAAGCATCTCAGAAAGCAGAAGACCTTGAACCTTGAGGTGGTGGGCCTACAACAGCAGAAGACCATGTTGGGTTCCACTCCTGTCAGCCAAGAACAGAAAGCTGAGGCTACAGTGGACATGGACTCTCCAAAACTGGAAAAAAATTATAATCTGGTCTGATGAGTCTCATTTTCTACAGAGGCACAGAGATGATTGGGTCAGAATTTGACACGAACAGCATGAATCCATGCAACGAACCTGCCTTGTGTCAACAGCTGGTGCTAGTATTGTGTGGGAACTGTTTTCTTGGTACACTTTGGGCCTGTTAATGCCAATCAATTTTCGCTTGAACGCCACAACCTATTTGAGTATTGTTGTCGACCAAGTGCATCCCTTCATAGCCACAATTTACACATCTTCTATTAGCTATGCCCAGCATGTCTCCTGCTAATCTCTTTTTGCTTAAACTGACAAGGCTCAGCTTTTTAATATTTTCCTTATAACTCATCCCCTGTATCCCTCGAATCAGCCTAGTTGCTTTTCTTTGGATTTTTTTCTAGCACTGCTATGTCCTTTTTGTAGCCTGGAGACCAAAACTGCACACAGTACTCAAGATGAGGCCTCACCAGTGTGTTAGAAAGTTTGAGCAGAACCTCCTGTGACTTGAACTATATAAACGTCAGGGTGCTATGTAACCTAGTATTCTGTTAGCCTTCTTAATTGCCTCTGAACACTGTCTGGCAGTTGATATTATCTACTCCACTATGACTCGTAAGTCCTTCTCATGAGGTGGACTTTCGATTTTCAGACCTCCCATTATGGGACTGTAAAAATCCTCACACTATTCCATTCCATTTGAACTAGTGTGGTGCGGGTCCTAATCTGGGATCCCAAGTGGTTTTGTCATATGGTGGGTGCGACAATGTGCTGTATCAGTGCAGGCTCCCAACCAGCCATTGTGTACTCAAGCCTAACATTTTAACTTCCTATGTGTAATACTTTATATTTACTTACATTAAATTTCATCTGCTCATATCTGCCCAAGCCTGAATGCTGTCCAAGTCCCTCTGTAATGATTCAACGTATTCCAGATTGTCTGCCAATCCCACACTCTTAACATCACCCAATTCTGAACAGGTTCCTCACACCATCACCCTCTGTTTCCCGTGTCTTAGCCAATTCTGCACCCACCCTAAAAACATCACTTTGAACTCCCACTTCTTTTAGTTTGATGCCCAACCTCTCATGTGGCACCTTATCAAGTATTTTCTGAAATTCCAGATAAATACTATCATAAGCTGCACTTTGACACTATTCTTTTGTTCATGCTAATAGAAATCCAGCATGCCGGTAAAACACGACTTTCCCCGTCTGAACCCAAGCTGACTGTTCAGTAAAACTGTTCTCGTCACGTGCTGCTAAATCTTTTGCTTAATAATTTCTTCCATTAACTCATAAACCAAAGGTGCAATCTCAAAATGCAAAAAGATTTTTAAATAAAAAGTGCAAAAAACAAAAAAAAGACAGACATCCTGGTAATTTGCTGAAGTCAAATCAATGTTTCATTTATTTATTTATTAGAGTTTAGCTGTTGTAACTACTGCACTGGAAATTTCTGAACTTTGAAATCTCTAAGCTTAAACTTTAAGTTGAATTCAGAATTCACAAAAGTCCTTCTTTTAAAATCATGAACATATTTGATAAATTTTGTGAGCTTTTGAGCAGTGGTTTAAACTCTGAACTTTTAAACCTTAAAACTGAATAGTTGGAGTTCACCCAAAACTTTAACAAGTGCATGTCGTCTAAAGAATTTCATAAGAGTCCATTTGTTCTCAAAGTTCAGTTTCCACAATATTGTATTGGGGTGTAAAATGTTTGTTTTAATGTTCAGGCTGATAACAGTCATAACCATTACTCTTACATCAGGATAGAATTGAGGGTGTAGAGGTGATTGAACCACTAGGGTCAAGTGACCATAATGTAATACAGTTCTCAGTATTTTGTAATAGTACGGATGCAAAGACTAAAATTGTTAAGTTGAACTTTGGTAGGGCTAATTTTGAGAAGATGCGACAATGTCTAAGTAGGATAGACTGGGATAAGCTTTTAAGTGTGGAGACAGTCGAGGAGCAGTGGAACAGGTTTAAAAACGTGATACATGTAATGCAGGACAGATACACACCTAAATTTGGAATTAATAGGAAACTAAAAAAAACTCCACGATGGATTAATAAAGATTTAAAAAAGAAGTTGCAAAGGAAAAAACTGCTGTATAAGACATATAAGACTAATGACTGCAAAGTGAATCGTAGAGTGTATGAGAATATGAGGGCAACCATTAAGAAGGATATCAGGGAGGCTAAAAGACAGTTGGAGAGGAATAGAGCAGATAAGGCAAAAGACGACCATAAGAGATTCTTTCAGTATTTTAGTAGTAAAAGAACAGTTAAGGAGGAGGTCAAGTTCATCAGGAATAGTAAAGGGGAATTAAAAGATACAGACAATGAAATAGCAGATGCCCTAAACTGACATTTTTCGGAGGTGTTTACAAGTGAGCGAGTGGATAACCTCCCAGAGGTAAACGCAACTACTAAGGAGGTACTGAGGGATTTGGAAATTGAAGAGGGAGAAGTGCTGCTCAGATTAAATAAGATGAAATCAAACAAGTCACCAGGACCAGATCATATTTATCCTCGAGTTCTTAAGGAGGCTAGTGAGTACATATATAAACCCTTGACACATATTTTTAGGAAGTCACTGAGCACTGGAGAGATTCCGAAGGACTGGAAAATGGCAAATATCATCCCATTATATAAAAAGGGTGACGGGGCAGATCCAAGCAACTATAGGCCAGTAAGCTTAACGTGCATCACAGGAAAATTAATGGAAGGAATTATTAAGGATAAGATTAAGCAACACATGGCAAGAACAGGAGTTATTCTGAACAGTCAGCATGGGTTCAGAAGAGGGAGGTCGTGCTTTACTAACATGTTGGAATTCTATGAGGTTGCAACAAAAGCATACGATCAAAGTGGAGCTTATGATATTATTTATCTGGACTTTCAGAAAGCATTTGATAAGATGCCACATGAGAGGTTGGGCATAAAGTTAAAAGAAGTAGGAGTTCAGGGTGATGTTTTTAGATGGGTGCAGAATTGGCTCAGACACAGGAAGCAGAGGGTGATGGTGCGAGGAACCTCATCAGAACTGGCCGATGTTAAGAGTGGTGTTCCACAGGGGTCAGTGCTAGGGCCGCTGCTATTTTTAATATATATATAAATGATTTAGATAGGAATATAAGTAACAAGCTGGTTAAGTTTGCAGATGATACCAAAATAGGTGGATTAGCAGATAATTTGGAATCTGTTATATCATTACAGAAGGACTTGGATAGCATACAGGCTTGGGCAGATTTGTGGCAGATGAAATTTAATGTAAGTAAATGTGAAGTATTACACATGGGAAGTAAAAATATTGGGTTTGAATACACAATGGGCGGTCGGAAAATCGAGAATACACCTTATGAGAAGGATTTAGGAGTCATAGTGGACTCTAAGCTATCAACTTCCCAACAGTGTTCAGAAGCCATTAAGAAGGCTAACAGAATGTTAGGTTATATAGCACGATGTGTGGAGTACAAGTCCAGGGAGGTTCTGCTCAACCTTTATAATGCACTGGTGAGGCCTCATCTTGAGTACTGTGTGCAGTTTTGGTCTCCAGTCTACAAAAAGGACATAGCAGCACTAGAAAAGGTCCAGAGAAGAGCGACTAGGCTAATTCCAGGACTACAGGGGTTGAATTTTGTGGAAAGATTAAAAGAGCTGAGCCTTTACAGTTTAAGCAAAAGAAGATTAAGAGGTGACATGATTGAAGTGTTTAAAATTATGAAGGGAATTAGTACAGTGGATCGAGACTTGTATTTTAAAATGAGTTCATCAAGAACACGGGGACACAGTTGGAAACTTGTTAAGGGTAAATTTCGCACAAACATTAGGAAGTTTTTCTTTACACAAAGAACGATAGACACTTGGAATAGTGGGGTAGACAGTAAGACGTTAGGGACTTGCAAAACTCGACTTGATGTTTTCTTGGATGAAACAAGTGGATAGGACTGGCGAGCTTTGTTGGGCTGAATGGCCTGTTCTCGTCTAGAATGTTCTAATGTTCTTCTCTATATCCCTTCTGAAAACCATCATCCACTTACCATGTTATGTGTGGTTATATTCTTGCTCTACCAAGTTGCCTCTGAAGATATCATCTTAAGTGTTCCACCAAGGCACATCTACCCCTGTTGGAAAAACAAACACAAAGCCACCTTACAGGTTTCTTATCCTGAATCACTCCATATCTTTAAATATGCCTCTCTTAAAGTATGTAACCCAGAAAGAGCAATGACAGACAAGAGCCTAAATTCAAGCTTAACTGTAATATTATTAACCAGTAACGGCGCACTGCATATCGTGCAGTGAATACATTTGACTTGAGCATTCCTAGTTTTCATCCTCTTTCTTTCTCCGAACGTTTAGCATTCGTTTGCTCAGAGGTTGATGTGCTTGCTGCTTCCTGAGCAGCTCTTGCTTTCTCCACCCTAGCGGCCCACTCCTTCTCTTCTTTCGTCTGCATCTTTTCGCATTAAAACTGATTAAGTCAGTTTTTGTGTTGCAATTACTTAGTTCATTTTCTTTAATTTTTCTCTTAAGCCGGCACTCAAGTCTTCAATCTGCCTCAAGAATGATTTAAGCTATGAAGGGGTAAGGGAAGTGACGGCAAAGGTAGTAGGGATGAGAACAGCGCCATATGCATGTGCCGCACGGCCACCCTGCTGCTCACTGGCGAGAGTTGATTCTACAATAAAATAAAATAAAAATAAAAACAAGAATAACCTTGGAAGTCAACCATCACCCTGAAAGCGGACAATAGACGTCACGTAGTATATGTGTACCAAATTTCAGGTCAATAGGTCAAACGGTTTGCAAGCTGCAGGTGATTTAAAATCCTGGACAGACAAATGAACAGCCACGGTAGTGTATTATATATAAAGATTTTTGTTTGTTTAGTAACCCTAACCCTAACCCTTCAGCCTCGCTACAAACCAAGAGTGAGGGAGCTACCTACAACCACACGCTCATTCAGGAAGTGGTCCCCTGAGGCACAGCAGGCTCTGAGAGACTGCTTTGGAACTATGGACTTGGATATCCTGCAAGGATTACATAATGAGAACATTGAGGAGGTTGTTGACGGCACTACTGATCATGTCAACTTCTGTATGGACATTGTAGTTCCAGTAATAACAGTACGCTGCTATGCTAACAAGAAGCCATGGATTACAAGTGACATCAAGGGCCTTTTGAACCAGAAGAAAAGGGCTTTTAAAGGCGGTGATCAGCACGAGCTCAAGCGCGTGCAGAAGGAACTCCGAGTCCAGCTCAGGGCGGCGAAGGAGCAGTACAGGAGAAAGCTGGAGCAGAAGTTGCAGAATAACAGCATGAAGGAAGTGTGGGATGGGATGAAGATCATCACTGGCTGAAGCTCGAAGCGGGGTGCCACCATCGAGGGAGATGTGGAGAGAGCAAACCAAAGGAACAATTTCTTTAACAGGTTTGACCACCCTAACCCACTCTCAACTTGGAGTACTGCATCCTCCAACCTATGCTAACCTATGATACCAGCATAGGAGAGACATCCCCACCCACAATTACAGCAGCACAGGTGAGCAGAGAGCTGAGGAGACTTCATGCCAGCAAAGCAGTGGGTCCAGATGGAGTATTGCCATGACTGCTGAAGGCCTGTGTGCTGGAACTGGGGAGTCCTCTACAGCACATCTTCAACCTGAGCCTGGAACATGTTTTTGGACTTCTCTAGCGCCTTCAACACCATCCAACCTCTGGGACAAGCTGACAGAGATGGGAGTAGATTCACACCTGGTGGCATGGATCATGGACTAACTTACAGACAGACCTCAGTATGTGCATCTCGGGAACTGCAGGTCTGACATTGTGGTCAGCAATACGGGAGCGCCCCAGGGGACTGTACTTTCTCTGGTCCTGTTCAGCCTGTATATATCGGACTTCCAATACAACTCGGAGTCCTGCCACGTGCAAATGTTCACTGACGACACTGCTATCGTGGGCTGCATCAGGAGTGGGCAGGAGGAGGAGTATAGGAAGCTAATCAAGGACTTTATTAAATGGTGCGACTCAAACCACTTACACCTGAACACCAGCAAGACCAAGGAACTGGTGGTGGATTTTAGGATGCCCAGGCCCCTCATGGAGCCTGTGATCCTCAGAGGCGACTGTGTGCAGAGGGTACAGACCTATAAATACCTGGGAGTGCAGTTGGATGATAAATTGGACTGTACTGCCCATACTGATGCTTTGTGTAAGAAAGGTCAGAGCCGACTATACTTCCTTAGAAGGTTGATGTCCTTCAACATCTGTAATAAGATGCTGCAGATGTTCTACCAGACGGTTGTGGCGAGTGCCCTCTTCTTCGCAGTGGTGTGCTGGGGAGGCAGCATAAAGAAGAAGGACATCTCACGCCTGGACAAACTGGTGAGGAAGGCAGGCTCTATTGTAGGCACGGAGCTGGAAAGGTTGACATCCGTGGCAGAGCGACGGTCGCTGAGCAGGCTCCTGTCAATCATAGAGAATCCACTGCATCCACTGAACAGTGTCATCTCCAGGCAGAGGAGCAGCTTCAGCAACAGACTGCTGTCACTGTCCACCTCTACTGACAGACTGAGGAGATCGTTCCTTCCCCACACTATGCGACTCTTCAGTTCCTCCCGGGGGGCAAATGTTAACATTATTCAAAGTTGTTGTCTGTTTTTTGCATTTTTATTACTCTTTAATATTGTTCTTTATCAGTATGCTGCTGCTGGAGTATGTGAATTTCCCCTTGGGATTAATAAAGTATCTATCTATCTATCTATGCAATTAAATATTTTTCTAATAAAACAGAATACTTAATGGGAGACAATTGGCAGCAGTCAGCACTGATCTTTGTTCTCTTTTGCTTTAGATCTTAGCTGGCAGCAAATGTACTGTAGATGTATCTCCACCAAATGAACTTTATAAGTCTCTTAATCACATTTCATTCTGCATGGATAGTGATTGTTATTGATTCAGTCTGCTGAATTCTAACTGGTTAACCTTCTACCGACATGGACAAATTTGTTGGTACCCCTCCAAGAAAAAAGAAGATCCCACAATTGTCCCAGAAATAACTTGAAACTAACAAAATTAATTGGCACCCATCATTCTTTATACTATACTGTATTTTAAAAAAAGTCGGACTTCAGAGTTTTGATTCAACAGAATATTTCAAATAATAACACAAATGAAAATGGCATGGACAAAAATAATGGGAACCTTAACTTCATATTTTGTTGCACAATCGCTACAAAGAAGTGATTCCCGGATCTCTCAATGAGACTTCTGTGCCCATCCACAGGTAGTTTGGCCCACACCTCCTGAGCAAACCGCTCTAGCCGTGTTGGGTTTGAAGGGGGCCTTCCCCAGACTGCGTGTTTCAGTTCTTTCCATAGATGTTCAATAGGATTCATCTCAGGGCTCACAAAAAGCCACTTCAGAATAGTCAAATGTTTTTTTCTTACTCATTCTAGGGTATTGCTGTGTGGTTTGGATCATATCCTGTTGATGGATCTATGACCTGAAACCGAGACAGATTTGTCACACACTGGCAGTATGTTTCACTCCAGAATGTTTTGATAGTCTTTAGATTTCATTGTTCCTTACACAGACTCAAGGCACTCTGTGCCAGATGCAGCAAAGCAGCCCTAAAACACAACTGAGCCTCCTTCATGTTTCACAGTAGCTATGGTGTTCTTTTCTTTGAAAGCTTCATTTTGTTTCATTTGTGGACATAGAGCTGATGTGGCTTGCCAGTTTTGTCTCCTCTGTCCAAAGGACTTTCTCCCAGAAGCATTGTAGCTTCTTTACAAAGTTCCAGTCCGGCTTCTTTATGTTTTTCTTTCAACAGTGGAGTCCTCATGGGTCTTCTTCCATTGAGCCCACTGTCACTCTGATGGATAGTGTGATCAGTCACTGATGGACCTTGACCTTGGAGTTCAGCTTGTCTTTGGAACTTCTCTTTGGAAGATATCCTTGGCTTTCTGTCTGCCATTCTCACAATCCTCCTGCGCAGTCTGGGGTTGATTTTCCTTTTGCAGCCGTGTCCAGGGAGGTTGGCTACAGTCTCATGGACCTTAACTTCTTAAAAATATTTGCAACTGTTGTCACAGGAACATCAAGCTGCTTGGAAATGGTCTTCTATTCTTTGCCACTAACATGCTTGTCTACAAGTTTCTTTCTACTCTCCTCGGACAACTCTTTCCTTTTCTTTCTCTGGTCCATATTCAGTGTGGGACACATGATGATACCAAGCAGAGTGATGCTTTTTCTCCATTTAAGTAGGCTGAATGGCTGACTGCACGATTGGAGACATGTGTGATACTAATTCAAGAAAATGGCTTGCTTAAAAAATCGCTCCAGTCCAATTATTTATGATCTTTTATAGGGAAATCAAGAAATATGTCCAAGCCATTTTAAAATATCTTTGTAGTAGAATAAGTGATACTTGATCTCTTCACACAAGACTTGCTTTATTCTGTGATGTATCAAAGGCATGCAGGTGTACACTGGAAAATTGCTCTTCATTTCATTACTTTTCAGGAGGCAAGCATCACTTTTTTTTAAATTTCAACAAATTTGTCCATGTCTCTATGTATCCTGTCTTTGTTTGCTACCTGCTACTTTTTCTGACAGAAAAAAAGACAAAGTGTTAAAGTGTATTAAGCAGACAGGCTGCATTCCCTGGTTTTTCTGGTGCCCTGCTGGCCATACATTTGCTTGTGTTAATTTAACTTTGTGTGACACAAAACTAGGCCAGTCAGCAATGCCTTACAGTTCTAACTGCACACGGGCACCTAGACATACATCTTTCCAAAAATGCTAAGAATATCTATGCATACCAAAATGTGTTTTTGTTGATTTGTGAAAGCAATACTTCATCCATGTATGAAATATAAAGGAAGTAAAAACAATTTGATCTGTATCTACTGTACACAAATCCAAAAACCTTGAAGTATGAAGTAATTAAAAGAGTTCACACTGTTACTTTTACTGCTCTGCTCTCCAGTTGGCTGTTCTCTTGAGTTCTTCTTCAGGATCATTTGCTGAACACCATGGGCTTTGGCAAAGACCAACTCTTCTGAGAATTCCTGAGTCTTCCTTGGATGAAGTGGATGTTAGACAGTCCTTGTACAGTTTTAAAGTGCCTGAGAGAGTTGATTTCAAAATTCTGAGAAGCTGCCGCTGTGCTCACTGCATCATTCTGAATGGTCCTCCCAAACCCCCCTTCGCTAATTCCTGTGTTTAAATCAGGGGTGCCCAAGACGTCAATCACGATCGACCAGTAGATCGCAAAGGTAGTGCAGATAGATCGCATTGCATTCAAAAAAAATTTTTTTTAAACGTTAGTCTGTCATATATCCTCCCTATGGCATTTGCCACTTGATTGACATACAGGGCAGCCAGTCTAAGATCTCTTTTCTTCTAACACACTGGTCATCCCGCACGCATGATCAAACGCGCGAGCTACTGCAAAACTCCGGCTGTGATCTAGTTAGCCTTCCAATTTATATCGACTAAAGAAGGGATTTAAAAAAAAATTGTTTGGGGAGGGTATGGGCTGGATGTGGAATTGGAAGAGGATTTTTTTTCTCACAATGTCACAATCGAAGTGGGTTTGTCTGATCTGTCAATCTATCATTGCTATTCCAAAGAAGGAAAATGTGGAAAGGCACTTTCGAACTGTTCATAAAAACTACAAAACTGACTTCCTTCCGAAAAGCGATCTGAGAAAGAGAAAGGAGAGGGAACTAAAATTGCAGTTAATCGGACAGCCGTCATTTACAGATGTGCAAGTCACACTTCTGTAAGCTTCTACATTTTCCGTAGAATTCACATCAACTCCCGTGGATGAGGCTGAGTGTGAGCAGAGCATTCTGTTCCATACATACACACATACACACGTCTTTCATAGTGACAACTGAGGTGGATGCAAATGCCAAAAAATTTTAAAAGTGCCTGCATGTGCTGTCTAGTGGCTCTGGCTGAGCATGAGCAGAGCAGACGGCTCCATACACACACATATCTTTCATTTAGTTACAGTATGTCTGATTTATTTACAGAGTTTCAGTAAAAACTCAAATTTTCCCCAGGGACACAAATTTCTATCTAAATAAGATTGAAACCAATTTAAGACACTGCTTGAGAGTCTCACCTGTTGTCTAAGGCGATTTATAAAAATACTGTGGTCTATGGCGTCAAACACCGCACTCAAGTCTAAGAGAACAAGAACAGGTATATGGCTTACTGACATCAGTGCTCTACTGTTTAAAGAAGCTGAGTCTGTTTAATGCTAGTCTTATCATTATGTCAGTTTTTTTATAAATCCTGCATTGAGTCTGTCAATCATTTTCTAACCCACTTAGTCCTGAACAGGGTCATGGGAAGTATCGGAGCTTATCCCAGCTAGCGTAGGGCACAAGGCAATCCTAATGTCCACAAGAAAATCAGAATAAATCAAATTGTAAAATGGAGCAGTAAAATAACTCTAACATAAATATTAGAGAAAGCTGACTGCATTCTGTCATTCAGGACTCACCCACTACATTCACAATTCCAGTTGTTGCCATCAGGTGACAGGTTCAAGGATAATGAGCAACTTGTCCAAATACTCTTGCATTCTAACTGCTTTCTACCAAACAAGTTAAATATCCACAGGCTTAAATCATGGGATGAACAGCTGTCATTTGCATGAATAATTAGGTAAGCCTAAGTGTTGGTTCAATTTCTATATGTATTATATTTGCACTAATGTTTCACCATTCTTTCTCACTGCTATACTTATTTGTATTAAGCTTATGCTGGATGATTGTGTTCTTTATGATATGTTTTAATGTTATGTCATGGTCACTCTATAAAATTTGCTTACAAACAAAATTTACCTCTTGGGACAATAAAATTGAATTAAATGTTGTAGACAGGTGCACCATCTTCCCATTAATATTTTCCTTATCACTGTGTTATGAGAATTTTAGTTTACTTTGGACCGTTTCTCATACTGCCACATAAAGCTTATAAGATGAAGTTAAGAAGTGTCGTGTTAGCATGTGTGAGCAAAATAAAACATTTCAATGTAAAAAATAAAAGGAAAACTTTCAAGATTTTCATGTTTTTTCTTACTTTGTTAGGCTGGCATTAACTTTTACATACATTTTATTTATAGATATCGATGAAGATATAGAACAAATTAAGGGCTTTATATTAAAATTTCTCTAAACCAGCATTTTGTTACATCAGACACCATATGTTATGAACTAAATACTTCAGCTTATTGAGTTAAGCAGAACCTGCACCACCAAGAGAGAAGCAGCTCTTGAATTTCACAATGGCACGCAGAAGACAGCTGGCTCATCAGATAAATTCAGTTCACCCTTGACACTGACTTAATATAATGGTGTAATTATCCTTTAGCAAGAGCTAAACCAATTACCCTCCGATTACCCAGTGAGCACTTTAACTCCTAACACAGTGTACTGTAAAAAGTCCACTCTAAATGGTGTTAACTCCAACTCAGTCTTAATAAGACCACTGGAGATCTTGCCCCTAATGATTTTTTCAACACAACCTGTCTGAACCTTTTGCAGCATCAAGGAACTAATGTGGGAGGCTTTGTAGCCAATTCGTTTATCAGAATCTGAACCTCTAGTGGTAATTGTTGGACTAGCTGAAGCTCCCTTTTTATTAGTTTTTGTGAAGAGAATTTTAATCTTGTTATTAGAAATATTAGAAACAGACATTAAGAAATACTGTGTGACAGGAGAACCACGGCTGTTAATGATTTGAAACAGTATCAGACAGGAGTTGGGCTATTCAAAGCCTAAGTGGAGAGCAATACAAACTTTTGTGGAACAATTATTGGGGCAATATGTACCATAGTCATCCAATGTGTTGTAAAAGATTATTAGGAGTGCAATAAGGTTAGTGAATGAATTAGCCTTGTAGGGAAAAGTGATACGCTAAGACCCCAGAGGGCAGATGACCCATTATTTGACAGTGATGGCTAAACCCCTGTTAAGTAACAAGACATTACCAAAGGGCAGTAGTTGGAGTCCCAGAGCTACATACTCCTGGGACACACAATTATTTGTTAAACGTGCCCTAGTCTGGCAGGTGGCAAACATGGGTGCCTGCAAACCATTTAGTGGGCAAATAGCCATGGACTTAAGGCTTAGAAGGTGCAAGGAGGAGGTCTAGTGGGGGTGGCCAGAAATGTTCCAAACCTGTTCCTGAAATTATCCTGCTTATTAGCTCCTTCCAGACAATCCCTTACTGAGCCTAGATTGGAGAAGTTGGTGATTGGTAGACAGGAAGAAAGGTCTAAAGACACAGAGATAAGAGGTGAAAGCAGAAATAGACCATATGAAACTATGAATAGGCAAGCAAATGAAGCAGCAATGCCACCTAACAGTTAATGCATGAATCTTGTGCAGAAAGACTCCAAGTGGCTGTTGGTTTTTTTTATTGCTGTTGTATTTTGTATCTTGCCTCTCAAATTCCCTCCACTCTTCTATTCACTTTGTTTTGTACTATAAAGAAACGTTTTTTAATTTACTTATTTTTTCCTCACCAGCAACTTTTAGCTTTAGTTCAACAGCACCCTCTAGAGACCTCAATGGATGGAGAAAACATTTTTTATACAAGGGGTGATTGCAACGTTTTGAGCTTTAACCTGAAAGGAGTTTTCAACAGTGCACATTAGTTATGGGTCAATTGAATTCCCTCTTCCTGGACAATTACACATGAGCACAGTGCGTGGATGTTAGCTGCCTAGAATGTTGGTTCCTGAAATTAAGCATTTAATGTTCCAAGGAGATTCTCAAGTGAATTAATTCAGACTGGGGAAAATTCAAGATGGGTTTTTTATAACTCAGGATAAGACTTGGATACACCACTATGACCAAACAAAAACTGAAACAATGGAAGCATGATTATGCTTCATCAACAAAGAAACATCCGACATAGAGCTAGCAAGATCACATAAGCAGTTTTTTATGATGTTGAGGGTGTGTAGTATGTATTGGTTATATGTCTCAAAGGGCCCACATAATCCATCTGTAATATGCTGATTCTGGGAAAAAGTCTGTCAGGAAAAAGTGGTAAGGAACAATATCAACCAACTCCTTCTGCTTTACAACAGTCAACAACCCCACTGCTTGGGTTGGATTTAAGTTCAATCTCTAGCAAGGTATCTACAGAGGCTCAGTTTACATGTTATAAGAGTGTTTATATAGGTTTTCTCCATGTTTCAAAGATATGCATTAGGGGTATTTGTGTTTCTAAATTGGCTTGGTATGAAGAACTGCAAGTGTGGATATCCAGTAATGTCCTGCTTTCTTATTTAGGGCTAATTCCTGCCTTGAGCAGGAGGTTGCCCAGAAACACTCTGGCTCTGTATTACTTCAGTACGTTTAGATAATAAAGATGGTGTGGCCACATTCAGGAATGGCAGGTCGTGGAGAGGATGAATAGTTGGGACACCAAATGGGTTGTTCAGTTTAATTAAAGGAAGTCCAACAAAAAACACACCACTTGGTGTCTTTATAAGCAGCCCCCTTGGGCAAATAATCGACAAAAGGCATTTGGCTCTCCTGCAAGGAAATTAGGGTCAATTACTGGAGCGCTGCCCGGCAGGTCACTTTGTTGGCAAAAGACACTTCCTTCGGAGCAGGTGGGCTTCTTGTATTGCACAAACTAGAAGGGGTGGGGCTAAGTACCCTCACTGGGTGATTTCTCTGTGCTTTGGGGAGAGGAGGAGGGGTAGAGAAAGTTAGCAACAGTGCCCCCTCTTGCCGTGGCGGGTTATCACATACCTTGCCTGAGCCCGCGAGGAGATCCTCCGGCGTACATGCGTGACAATGTATATATAGAAGATTATCTATTTTGAAGAGAAAAATGCCAGATCGATGGAAACATAGTATGGAGTTAATAGATTTAGAGTTCCCTATCAAATACTGTTGAGTTCCAAATGCTATTAATCTTCTAAATAATTTCAATTTTAATAAACATCTACAAGCTTAAATTGCAGGATGAACAGTTAGCATTTTGAATCAATCAGGTCTAAATGTTAGATTACTTTGTATGTCTAATTTGACTGATGTTTCACCATGTATATTATACTCATTGCTATATTTAATTTGTTTGTATTAAGTCTATTTTTAATAGCTACATTCTTTGTTGATGTCTTTTTAATGTTATGTCGTGGTCTCTCTGCAAAACCTGCTGACAAGCCAAATTTCATTCTTGGAACAATACAGCTGAGTTGGAATGTTGAGCTGTATGAAATTTAAGGAAGTATCACAGAAGTATGTAAAGATAGTTAAGGATATGTACGAGGGTGCCTACACAAAATTTGGAAACAGTGTAGGAATAACAGAAGGGTTTCCATTTAAGGTTGGATTGCATCAAGAATCATCATTAAGCTCTGTCACACATGTGCGTATAGGAGACAGTTTACAGACCCAAATAGTGTTATTTTTCAGTTGAACCGGAGGTTAGCGCTGTCACCTGATGCTTTCTCTTTGTATCTCGGCAGACCAGCCGAAGAACTTGCCTCTTTATGAAATCACTACCAGTCTGGCCCCTGTTAATTTTACTTTGGGCACCCTCTGATGATGTCACATTCGTTACCCAGAACCCATCTTCCTGCCATGTCAGTTCCTGATCCAGCCTCCCTGACTCCATCTCCACCTCATTTATAGAGTAGCTTTCCAAATGTTCGTTAGCTGTGTTTTGGGTTCCTGTCTGTAAAGACTGTTTGTTTATTTTTCCTGTATTTTTTCAACTATACAGGGTGTCCATCCCCAAACCTTTTTTTTTGACTCTTTTGCATCCTTATTACAGCCCATATCTTTTTAGTCTAGATATGAATGTAATTGCAAGGGGAATAATAGATCAGGTCTCATGGTGCATGCTATTTGCGGATGGTATTGTGCAATGTGACATCACTAAGAATATTGTGGCAAGAAACTGGAGCAATGGAGAAGAGTTGTGGAGGACAGAGACCTTAAAATTAGCAGGGTAAAGATAGAATATTTAAATATTAAGGAAAAAGATCAGGTTTGGGAGGTTAACCTGCAAGGAGAAAGGCATAAAGGGATGTAAAAGTTAAAATATCTCATCTCAGATCAACAATAACATAGAATGGAGAACTAGAACTTGTATAAAAAAAACAAAAAAACCAACACACACAAAATGTAATCAGGTCAGAAAAACTGAAAAAAAGAGTATCTGGAATGTTATCTGACCTAGGAATTAGTGCAAGAGAGAAGGGCAAAGTGTATAAAACAGTGGTCCAACCAGCATTCAAAGGAAACTGGGTGCTACAGAAATGAGAATGTTGAGATTTAAGTGTGGAGTAACAAAGCTTGATAAGACCCTGAATGAGAGAAAGGGAAGTAAAAGTTGGGGGAATCATTAAGAAAATTCAGGAAAGAATGTTGAAGTGGTATGGGCATGTACTGAGAAGTGAGGTAAACAATGTGGGGAGAAAAATCAGTTATATGGAGGTGTAGGAGAAAACAGGGCTGTCAGCCGTCCTCATTTGTAATGCACCCTGGACTGTCTGGGAGGAATTAATAAAATTTTGAAAAAGTCCAGAATTTTGACTTATAAAAATTTGAAAATCTCCATATCCTTACCATTGGTAAAAATTGAAAGCCGTACACCAATCAGCATTAGCGGAAGTAGTGCGCACACTTTTTCCCCTGAATCTTCACTTCCATTCTGGTAGTAAGCAACACAGATACTGATGAGAATAATCAATATCTGTCCAACTTGGCTTTTTCATTTCATCTTTTGAGTTCAGCTTTATCTTTTTGGCGAGGAGTCAGTTCATTATAAATGTTTTTCCTTTCCTTAATTATTTGTAATCCTAATTCACCATAACTAAGTGAATTTATTCATAATGGAAACTGCAATTTCACGTTTTCTCTGTGAGATCTTATTTTCGATTCTTCCTTTAGCAGCTTGGTTAAACAAGAAATTTCATATATCCAGGTGCAGCCCACTGTATTTAAGTGCAAGTAAGTACTGCTTTGTAATATTTTAATGGAAAATATTGTTATTACCACCCATTGTTCCAAAATGGATTTATAATTGTAAAAGAGTCAACTATTAAAGTTTCAGTTAATTAAAAAAAATCACATTTATTCTGTCATGTACATGCAATATCTTTTTAGTAATCAGTTGATAAAGTAATAAATCACTTCTTCAAGTAATTTAATATTTTCATAATTGTTTCATTTACATAAATTCAGGAATACCCATTAAGCCAAAAGTTCACAAACTACTTCAACAACAAATATCCTTGTTTTTGAAAAGACAGAACAGATTCAATTAAGGGGCTAATGCTCACAAAATTCAATTTCAGTAACATGCTATGTAAAGATTTCTGTTCATAATTATCCAAGAACCCAGATTTACTAAGGAAAACAGCGTCAATGGAAAATTTTTAAAAAATGTAGATAAATGCAAATAAACTAAATTGAAAAGAGTAACATTATTTTTTATTTTACTAGAAGTGAATTTACCATGTGTATCATTTTTTACAGGTTTACGACAGTTAAGTTATCCAAATAAGAATGGAAGGAATGAAGTCTGTTAAGTTAAGAGGCTTGACATATTCAAAATATTTAATGGGTTATTATTTTGCCAGGGATTGTGACCATCTTATCATAATTATAGCGATAAACTGCTACAAAAGGTTTATATCATTAAAAAAACATAAGACAGTATAAAGGTGTATTATGGCATCGGGAAAGGCGTCCTCAAAGGTCCTCATTTTTGGACCCAAATGTCCTTATTTCCACAGAAAGACAGTCGGCAGCCCTAGGAGAAAAGTATGGCCAAAGAAAAAGTGGGTGGACTGGGTGAAGGGGGATGCATGTGAGAAAGGGGTATTAAGGGGGCAAGTGCACAACAGACGAGAATGGAGAAGGTTGGTCAAAAACACCAACTTCACATGAAAGCCTGGCCTGTACTGCAAATACACAAATGTGTAAATCATAGATTCATGTAAGCAAAACACTTTAGGATTGTTCTAACTAGTCCTGCGGTGGGTTGGCGCCCTGCCCGGGATTGGTTCCTGCCTTGCGCCCTGTGTTGGCTGGGATTGGCTCCAGCAGACCCCCGTGACCCTGTGTTCGGATTCAACGGGTTGGAAAATGG
Organism: Polypterus bichir lapradei; assembly: GCA_026402145.1. Lineage (NCBI taxonomy): Eukaryota > Metazoa > Chordata > Cladistia > Polypteriformes > Polypteridae > Polypterus > Polypterus bichir. The sequence continues at coordinate 82,566,314 of JANRMT010062796.1, forward strand.
ATGGATGGATTGTTCTAACTATTGAGCTACTGTATATAGCGAATCTGTATCTTGGATTAAATTGGAATTAATGCCCTGAAAAATATAACCTAATGAACTGACACATAACTAACACAAAAGAACTAAAAAGTTACAAAACGTCGTCCTAAAGCTTAGATTTAAATGAATGTGCATAAAATTAGTACAAAGGAAATTTGACAACAGTTCTGAAACTATCGCAACGTAACTTTTGTTCATATTTAATTCATTTTCTAGCTGTTTTACCGTACAAAATACTGCAGCTAAGTACTTCCACGCAGGTAAGTCTTTCGCCGGGTATATTTCCCACGTGACGCGCAGTGTTCTTATTTCCCGTTTACGCAATCACTCACTCCACCTCTGCAGCGCTGTCAATCATTTTGAAACCGCCAGCCTTTGGCGCGCTTCCTTGACATTTTATCGCCATTGGGCCGTATACTGTAAGACCGAGCTGTGAGATCCAATAGGAGTGAGAAGGAGGGTGGGTCTAATCTTCAACAACTTGAGTCCGGAGGCGGCCATTTTGTACGCGGCGAAAGGAGTTGGACATTGATAAGTGGTGGTTATAAACAAGGCCAAGCCAGAGTGGAAAGGTAAGTTGATGTATGATATATTGGTTCAAATACTTGTTTTAAAATGTTAATTATGGAAATTTCTTAAGATAGACATACTTTATATATATCATTAATGCAGACATAATTAAAATAATCGTTTACCTAACTGAAAATAGTCGGCGCGTTCACGCAGCACTCTTACCTACTTCCATTGAAACTGACGACGGGAACGCGCGTCAGGCATACAAACATACACATGTAAAACATTTTTGAATCTGGTTCAAATGATGCACTTTTTAGTAATATTTGCTTTTGCATTTTTCATCAGCTGCGACTTATAAAGAAAACGAGGACTCGCCACCATTCCCTAATATTTAAAAGAATTACTGCACTTGGTTTGGAAGAAACATGAGTTCGGTGGATGTGAAAAAGCTGAAGGTTAACGAGCTAAGGGAGGAGTTGCAGCAACGAGGCTTGGATACCCGCGGATTGAAAGCCGACTTAGCCGAACGTCTCCAGGCGGCCCTTGATGCCGAGGCCTCAGGTGGGGGTGAAGCGGGAGGCCCGCCGGCAGGCCACGGAGGGGTTTATGAAGGCGAGGACCAGGATGACGACCGCGGCCTAGGAGATGGTATTATCTGCGAAGAAGAAGGTGAGTGCTTCGATTTAATGGTACATCCGAGCTCTTTTTTCCGGTTAGTTGAGCTTTTTTTTATTTAAGGCGGCGTTGTGCTTTCTGTAAAGTTTATTAGTTATTCAAGGAAGTTTGTAACTCTTACATTTTGTTGTGGAAAGTTAGATGCAACAAGTGTAGGAATAATCAAGTTAGTAATTTATTTTTGCAAAGAAACGAAAGTACAGGTGTTCATGGGTAACTGAATTCGTTGGTGTTCAAGTGAGCGCTGTACAGTATTAACTATACGTGGCTAGTTTTGAACTCCTGATTTTAGGATTTCCGGATGTTGCTGCTTAAACCTGCTCTTCAACTTAATAAAGATGTAACAGCCATTGTAATTAAGAACGAATTTCTTTAAATGATACAGTTCAAATGTGAATTACGTTTTTTTTTCCTTTTGTTTGCCGTTTAGAAATTTAAAAAGACTGCGTTAGGTTAAGCTGCCCTACTTTTCGATCTTCATAGCAATTGTAATGATCTTCCTTAAGAGGCAGAAGTACATAATAAATAAGAATAGTTACTTAAAGCATTTTAAATATTAAAATGCGTGCATTAATGTAAATGCTAAAATTCAAAATATTCACGGTCGTAATAAAATTGGTATTTTGATAGAGGCCTAGAACGTTAGTAATGGTTCAAAAATTACATTCATAAACACTAATCCTGAGAGAGTCCAAGAAAATACCCCACGTGCTTATTTTAACGTTGTAGGAGTTGATCTTTTAGGGCTGAGTACTGGTAAAAAGAGAAAATAATGTGTGAAAAAATGTGATCAGCAAACTCCAAATTAGCATAAAATGATGCTCCTCATGCTTATATTACCAATCGTCACTATCTCTGAACAACCCCCCCAGCTTTGTGAAAGGAGTACCTTTGATCCCTCATACCCCATTAGTGGGTGAACCTCTAGGATCAGTTGATGTGGCATGCACAACTTCAAGCAGAAATAATAAGGCAACCCAAATTGGTTTACTCTTTATCATGAAAGTATAATTTCCTGCATGAAATATGGTTCATAAATGGTCTTAAAGTGAGGATTTAAATGATTTCAAAGCATTCCTAAGTATTTCTTATGAACACAATGTTGAAGTTACTGTTTGTTTCACGTTAAAGGTACTTAGATATGTTTTATTTTGCACATTTCCCATGCTTGAAGTACTTTATAGAATTTAAAATGAACAATGGGGAATAAACAACATTGGATACAAATTCAATATAATATCCAGCTAAAACCTTAACTTAAGGTAAATATGTGGAGCACAAAGCTCTGAATTTTAAAGATGACCTAATACAGTCATATGAAAAAGTTTGGGAACCACTCTTAATTCTTTGGATCTTTGTTTATCATTGGCTGAGCTTTCAAACTAGTAACCTCCTTTTAATATATGATGTGCCTTATGGAAACAGTAGTATTTCAGCAGTGACATTAAGTTTATTGGATTAACAGAAAATATGCAATATGCATCATAACAAAATTAGACAGGTGCATAAATTTGGGCACCCCAACAGAGATATTACGTCAATACTTAGTTGAGCCTTTTTTTGCAAATATAACCGCCTCTAGATGCCTCCTATAGCCTTTGATGAGTGCCTGGATTCTGGATGGAGGTACTATATTTTTGACCATTCTTCCATACAAAATCTCTCCAGTTCAGTTAAATTTGATGGCTGCCAAGCATGGACAGTCTGCTTCAAATCCCATAAATTTTCGATGATGATCAAGTCGGGGGACTGTGAGGGCCATTCCAGAACATTGTACTTCTCCCTCTGCATGAATGCTTTTGTAGATTTCAAACTGTGTTTTGGGTCATTGTCTTGTTGGAATATCCAACCCCTGCGTAAATTCAACTTTGTGACTGATGCTTGAACATTATCCTAAAGAATTTGTTGATTTTTTGGGTTGAATTCGTCCGACCCTCAACTTTAACAAGGGCCCCAGTCTCTGAACTAGCCACACAGCCCCACAGCATGATGGGACCTCCACCAAATTTGACGTAGGTAGCAGGTGTTTTTCTTGGAATGCGGTGTTGTTCTTCCACCATGCAAAGCACTTTTTGTTATGACCAGATAAGAGAAGTCAATTTTTGTCTTATCAGTCCCAAGCACTTTGTTCCGAAATGAATCCGGCTTGTTTAAATGAGTATTTGCATACAACAAGCGACTCTGCTTGTTGTGTGATTGCAGAAAGGGCTTCATTCTCATCACCCTGCCATTCAGATGTTCTTTGTGCAAATTGCAGTGAATTGTAAAATGATGTACAGATACACCATCTGCAGCAAGATGTTCTTGCAGGTCTTTGGAGATGATCTGTAGGTTGTCTGTAATCATTCTCACAATCCTGCGCATATGCCACTCCTGTATTTTTCTTGGCCTGCCATACCTGGGTTTAACAGCAACTTTGCCTGTGGCCTTCTATTTCCTGATTACATTCCTTACAGTTGAAACTGCAGTTTAAACCTCTGAGAGAGCTTTTTGTAGTCTTCCCCTAAACCATGATACTGAACAATCTTTGTTTTCATATCTTTTAAGAGTTGCTTTGAGGATCTCATGCTGTCACTCTTAAGAGGAGAGTCAAAGGGAGCACAACTTGCATTTGACCACCTTAAATACCTTCTCTTGATTGTACACACTTGTCTATGAAGTTCAAGGCTTAATGAGCTAATGTAACCAATTTGGTGTTGCAAGTAATCAGTATTGAGCCGTTACATGCATTCAAATCAGCAAAATTGCAAGGGTGCCCAAATTTTTGCACAACCAGTTTTTCACATTTGATTTAATTTCATACAACTAAAATACTGCTTCCCTAAAAATCTTTGTTCGGAAAACACCTCAGTACTCAGATGTTCCTTGGAAATGAAAGACATACCACTGTTATCTTTTTTTTTTTGTTGAAAGTAGAGTAAGTTATTATGCAGGCTGAGGGGGGTTCCCGAACTTTTTCATATGACTGTATATACCAGAATAAAAATACAAAATAAAAGAAGAAAACCTTGCCCAAAGAATATAATTTGTAGTATAAATGCAAGTCGTCCTGAACACTTGGACAGAGGGTTAAACTGGAAAAAAAGTGTAAAAAAATCAGGGTAAGTTAATGCCTTTCTAAGCAAATTGCAACGTTTTTTGCTAAGACTAATCTGAGTTGGATGACCTAATTTAGTGAAATTCAGTTCAAAGTCTGGTTTAGTATAGTTGAAGGCTCTCTAACCCATAGAGCACAAGCTATTTTTGGGCATAACGAGATTGCCAGGATTGATGGACCTTAGTGGGCACACAGGAGCATACAGGTGGAGAATGTTACCAAGACCATTTAAAGCTTTACAGGTTAGTGCAAGAATTGTATATTAAATCCTGTAAACGATATTGATCCTGTGAAGGTAGAGGATGGTGACAGTAATGTACTTACTGTTGTATGTGTATGTAAGGATTCTTGACGCAGAATGTTTAACCAGCTGGAGCTGTGAGAAAAGATTTATAGAAAGGGTACCTGCCAGTAGGGAATATTCAGTAGTTGATGTGGGATGTAATAAAGCATGAGCAAGTTTCTCTGCATTAGAAAAGGAGAGGAAAGAGCGAGCATGGGATATGTTACAGCGGTGTAATTAAGAAAGCAGATTATTGTGATTGGCGTGGGTAGAATAAGATAGGGATGAATATTGTATTTTTTAATTTAAAGTACATTTGGATCGTGATCGATTATGAACTTGTCTAAAGATATGCTGGACATCGATGGATGGAATCAAAAATCACACCAAGATTCCTAGCAGAAGAAGGTGTAATATAATTACCAAGAGTAATTGAAAATATGCTAATTTTCTTTAGCTGAGCTTTATTGCCAATTAGCATGATTTCCATTTTGTTGCAGTTTAATTTACAGTGGTTTATTAAAGAATTGACCATGTTGGTGTTAAAGTGAGCTGTTTCCAGTATTCCTATGTGTATGTCAAATTGTCAAATTTATTTATATAACGTGTTTAAAACAACATAGGAATGCTGTGGCCAAAGTGCTGTACAATAATAGAATAAAAGAAAAACATACAATTAACATGAATAAAATAAATAGAATATTACATAATCACAATGAGGAAACCATCAGTATTACTGAAGGTCATAGAATGCAAGTGAATAGAAATGAGTCTTTAATCTTGTTTTGAACAGTTCAATTGTAGACGACTCCTTTATGTAATGAGGTAAAGAGTTCCAAAGGCAAGGAGCAGCAGCTGCAAAAGCCCTGTCCCCCTTAGTTTTACACTTGTTACGAGGGAAAACAAGAGTCAACTGACCAGGGGCCTCATGTATAAACGGTGCATACGCACAGAAATGTTGCGTAAGAACGTTTCCATGTTCAAATAGCGATGTATAAAACCTGCACTTGGTGTAAAGCTACGCACTTTTCCATGGTACCTCATACCCTGTCATATGCAAGTTCTCCGCTTAGTTTTGCAGACTGGTGGGACCAAGTGTCAAAGCAGTGCTACTGTTCCTGTGTGGTTACCCTTTATTTCTTAGAACCACATTCCTGACGTGGCTTTATAGATGCACTGAAACTAACCACATATTGTTTATTAGTGTAATGCATCTGATTGTAATTAACCTGTAACAATATAGTGGTCCAGGGAATAGCCATAGTATTCCAAATACCATAACTGCTTTAGCATTGTTACTCTCACTGCACCTTTTTCTTCTTTCAGCTGCTCCCTTTAAGGGTTGCCACAGCGGATCATCTTTTCCATATTACTTTCACTGCACCACTCGGAGTATTTATATCACTGTATCTGAGTGGGGAATCATAGCAGCAGCTGATCAGAAAGAGAATTATCGGTATACAGCATCAAGCACATGCTGTCTCAGCCATGGCAAAACGGTTCAAAGCCTATAGCATTAGATATTACTTAATTAAAATGGAGTTGCACAGTTATGGCCGAAATTATCGGCACCCCTGGAATTTTCCCAGAAAATGCACCATTTCTCCCAGAAAATTGCTGCAATTACAAATGCTTTGGTATACACATGTTTATTTCCTTTATGTGCATTGCAGCAACACAAAAAAGACAGTGAAAAAAGCCAAATCTGACATGTCACACAGAACTCCAAAAATGGGCTGGACAAAATTATTGGCACCTTCTCAAAATTGTGGGTAAATCGTTTTATTTCAAGCATATGATGTTCATTTGAACTCCCCTGTGGCAAGAAGCAGGTGCTGGCAATATAGCAATCACACCTGAAGCCAGTTAAAATAGAGAAAAGTTGACTCAACCTTTCTGTTGTGTGTCTGAGTGTGCCACACTAAGCATGGAGAACAGAAAGAAGAGCAGAGAATTGTCTGAGAACAGAAATTGTGGAAAAATATCAACAATCTGAAGGCTACAAGTCCATCTCCAGAGATCTTCATGTTCCTTTGTCCACTGTGCGCAACATAATCAAGAAGTTCACAACACATGGCACTGTAGCTAATCTCCCTGGACGTGGACGGAAGAGAAAAATTGATAAAAGACTGCAACGAAGGATAGTCCGAAATGGTGGATTAATAGCCCCAATCAACTTCAAAACATATTCAAGCTGTTCTGCAGACTCAGGATGCAACAGTGTTGGCTCGAACTATCCGTCGACATCTGAACGAAATGAAACGCTATGGCAGGAGAGCCAGATCTCAAAATTGCTGTTGGGAGAAGGTGCCCTTCAAATCTGAGAGACCTTGAGCAGTTTGCAAAAGAAGAGTGGTTGGAAATTCCAGTTGAGAGGTGTAACAAGCTTGTTGATGGTTATAGGAAGCACTTGCTTTCAGTTATTTTTTGCAAAGGGCGTGCAGCCAGATATTAATTTGAGGGTGCCAATAATTTTGTCTGGCCTGGTTTTTGAGTTGTGTGAAATGTCAGATTTGGCATTTTTCTGTGCTTTTGTGTTGTTCCAATGCACATAAAGGAAATTAAACATGTGTATACCAAAACATTTGTAATTGCAACAATTTTGTGGGAGAAATGGGGCATTTTTCTGGGAAAATTCCAGGGGTGCCGATAATTTCGGCCATGACTGTAAGTAGAATAAAAAAAAAAAAATGTACAAAATACTACAAGAAAAACATAAACGGATAATTTGTGATACAGATGCAAATAATCCGGAGCACATGGATAAGTGGGAAGAACTAGTAGAATGTCAAAGTAAGTTAATTTCCTAAACAATTATATTGAGTCTGCAGAATTTGTTTATCTAGGATGGTTGTTCAAGAGTGTAGATACGCTGAGGCTAAAGACTCCATCACCCACAGGGCGCAGGTTAGTTTGCAGCTCAGTGAGATTACCAGAATCTGTAGACTTTAGTGGTCGAACAGGAGCATAGTAATACAGGAGGTTATTGATGTAGGCTGGTGCAAGACCATTAAAAGGTTTACAATATAGTAATAGAACTTTATATTTAATCTTATAAGACACAGGGACCCTAAATACCATTGTGAGAGCTAGGACTGGGTATTGGCACCAATGTCCCAATTCGATTCCAATTCACAATGCCCTGAATCAATTTGATATTGATTTTGTGTTGACTGAATTTGCGTGCACTAATATATTTGAAGTGGTAACCTTTGAGAAGAAATTGATTAGTAATGAACATTTAACATTAGTATTTGGATGATGTGATGCAAAAATATCATTGCTGTGTTTTTTTTTTGTTTTTTTTTTTATAAAAAAAAAAAAAAAGAAATTTGCTGCACATTTCAGGTCAAGTTGAGGAGCATGCACTAGTACAGTGCGTTGCCACACCCACCACATGATGAAATGGCTCGGGATCCTGGTTGGCAACCCCTCAAGCAGACACATAGACCATCTGTTTGCTTCGGCCAGGTGTTATTTGTATATCCCCTTGGCCTGGTCCAGCCACTTATGTCCTTAACAGTGAGGATCCTATGAACTGGATCACCCACATGGCCGTAGTGCTGTAACTGATGCTCCCTTACAGTGCAGGTAATGTTCCTCATTTGGGACTCCGTTAGCAATCGCTCATTTGACACAGTCAATTCTCTGAAGATACACAGTATCAAAATTCACCTTAATTAACATGAATTGCCACATCAGAGTTCACACATGTTATTTGGGTGGGTGGGGGTGGACCCTCTTTGTTTTAATACAATGCAGTGTCATCTACTTTATAAAACATCTGTATCTTTTAAAAAATTATAAAATGATCACAATTTTATTCAGTAATAGGTCTGAGTGTAAATATCAATTTTGTTTTCTAATTGTTTTCATTTAAACAATTAGAAATCGAATCTTCTACTCATGCTTGATCTCATGAATATCTATCCTGCTTAGTTACTACTTGTAGATTTTTGCTTGTCTTTGTTTTTTGGCATTTGATCCAGTAGGTGGTGCTAATGTGGCTGTTAGTGCTTTCTTCAAAAAAAGCATTTTACTGTTTAGCATAAAATGGTGCGTCTTCTATCTGTAATCATTGTCTTGGACACTTAAATCAGTTATGTGGACTTGCTGTGCATTCAGATGGTGCATTGGTAAAGAACTGGTTAAAAGCAAAGCCATATGTAAGCTGTTCAACTTGGATTTTAATTATTGTTGTTACCCAACAAATTTGAGAAATCTTTTATCCTTATCCCGACGTCACCCATAAACGTAATCTCAGCCGACATCCAAATGAGTATGGAAATGGCAAGTATATCCAATATTGTTTAATTTGCCTCATGTCCAAGAAATAATTTATAGCATGTTTTTATCTGCAAATATATCTGACCCTACAACACCTCACCCAGCAAAGCAAGTGGGCAATATTTGGAATTTTCAGAGTAGCCTGTGATGTAAAAGTAAGCGTGTGCTGAAAGCAGTCAACTTGAAGCAGCTCCATAATAGCTGCATTATCAGTCACAATGACTGGTTCTTTTTATGTTCCACTCTTTCAGTGCCTCTGCCAACAAAAATTAGCTCAAAGTCCTCTTTTTAAAATGCTTCCTTTTTGCCTGGATACGTTTTTGAGATTAACGTGACTGCTACAAGTGAGCAACTGAAAATGTTTGTAACTTCTAGAATTATAGAATGACGCGAGTCTTTCTGCTGTATCTTTAATTTTGACTAATTCTAGATTGTATTATATGTGTAATAGGGGAATAAGTTTGGATAATTTTAGTTGAAAGGTGTCTGCATGGAGACTGATAATACACAAATAGGTTATTGAATAATATTTATTATTTAAGAAGCAATATTTGATTATTTTATACCAGTGGACTCCTGTTGTAGTAATCCGGAAAACACAGACAGAATCACAGAATTAACGCTTAAAAACAGATTTTAGATTTAAAAATGGAAATGTGCGGAATTTAGAGACTGAAGGGGTGACTGTTACAAAACTTCCCAATCAATTAAGCAATTGAATAATCTGTAGTTCTATCATTCAGATACTATTTTCTAGCTTTTTGTTTTTGAAGCGAACGCAATTCTTGGTAGAAATCTAGTCGTGCCGCTGTTTGTACTCATTTCCTGTATGTTTTCTCGTTCAAGGCATGTGAATTAGCTAGCTGCACAAGACAAATGTTGAAGTGCGCAGTATCAAATACCCTAACTACGTTGCAAATACTAAGAAACATGACGTTAACTCTAAAATTGAGGGCACAATATCCTGGTGACTTACGAATCTGGACAACTTTTCTGCAAGTTTTGGCAGCATACCATAGACTGGACACGAAAAGATACATGCAAGGACCATGTCAAATCTAAAACCTATCTCAAGAACAAGGAGGAATTTAAGATCAAAAACTGTTCCCCTTCAGGTAACGGAGGAAACAACAAAATCGTCATATGCAAGATGCCAGATTGTGGCCATGTGAGTCAGACATACCGCTCGAAAAAATGATGAAGATGTGTTCTTTCTTTATTAAGCATTAAAAACAAGGAGGCACGCTGCCAGAAAATGAGAGCAGTCTTTGTCAAACTCATTTGCCCCATGTCTTTGAACAACATGTGAATGCCGTTCTTCTTAAGATTCCTGGCAAGAAAATCTATGTTGTAGTTAATGAACCCACTGATAGCCGAGACCACGTACAGTGGAACCTCGGTTTACGAGTAACTTGGTTTATGAGTGTTTTGCAAGACGAACAAAAATTTTTAATAAATTTTGACTTGATAAACGAACGATGTCTTGCAATACGAGTAGTATGGATACACTTTGTCTGCTGAGCGTCATGTGATCACAACTGAGCTGATGGTTCTTCTCTCTCTCCTTATCTCGCTCGCCCAGCGCGTCTCTCTCTCTCTCTCCTTATCTCGCTCGCCCAGCGCGTCTCTCTCTCTCTCTCTCTCTCTCTCTCTCTCTCTCTCTCTCTCTCTCTCTCTCTCTCGCCTTATCTCGCTCGCTCGCCCAGCGCGTCTTTCTCTCTCTCTGGCAATCGTCTCCTATTCTGAGTCTGTGTGCCTCACTCATATATTCAGCATCTGTTTACTACAGCGTTGTGACTGTGTGTGTGCGCGCTGTGAAGTGCGAGTCCCCATCTTGCTCCCCAAAACACGAAGCTGAGTCTCAGTACTTTAACACCAGCTTTATTCAGCTTGAAACAGCAACAGCGCTTTTATTTATTGTACCGGGATCTTTATAATGTTCCTTGTATGACCTATTGACGACAGGCGCTTATAGCATGTCTGCGATCTTTTTGGATGCGCTTATACGGCGAACTGCTACAGCGCTGGGAGACTGCGATTGCTTTGGGATGCTCTTCCGCGTGTTGTCCCGTTGGGTGGAATCCCACATGAGTTTAGAAACTCACACCAGCCATGATTCTTTTTAAAGGTAAAGTGCAGGTTAATTTGTATTATGTAGTTTACTTTATATTTTGTATTAATCATTTTTATATGAATTGTTTTGGGTTGTGGAACGAATCATCTGAGTTTCCATTATTTCTTATGGGGAAATTCGCTTTGATATACGAGTGCTTTGGATTGCGAGCACGTTTCCGGAACGAATTATGCTCGCAAACCGAGGTTCCACTGTAGTTCTTAACATAGTGATAGGTGATTAAGCTTTTGGCTGTATGTAATTCTTTTATGAAGGCAGTTCTAATTGTACATAATGTATTTACTGTGAATCATTTTAAACACTTAAATTATATTTAACTGGTATTAACAGTCTTTCCTATAGAAAAATGTTATTAGTGAACGGCACTGGTTAACGGGTTCCCTTTTAAAAATTCACAACAATGTTTCAGGATTTAATAAATGTTTTGCCTCACGGTGATGAGGCACACCTGGTCCATATTTGACTCTTCTGTTACAAACGCAGCACCTACAAACCTGAGCAGAAGAGCAGGCTTCTCCTCGGATGCAACAAGCCCTTAAAAGCGGGTTACTCTCTTGTTTTTTCTGATTAGTTCCCGGATTTAGCGTCTTGCAGATTAGTTTGCTTATCAGATGTTATCTTTATGAAGAGCTGCAACTTTTCCACCTTTTCACAGGCTACACTTCAGTCCCTTCACAACAACCAGCTGAATCTTAATGACATTTTAGCAGTGGTTACAGACAATGCATCATACTGTCTGAAAGCATACCAGGAAGTTTTAGGGGTTATGCCTAACAGTGCACATTCAACCTGCTTGTGTCTTGTCATCAGAGAGACCTTGCAGCACTATAAATACTTTAGTGAGGCTGCATCACTTGTGGTATGGGTAAAGTGTGCTGCCTTCAAGAAGCCTGTCAGGAAAAGGAGATGGGCAACCTTCTTGTCACTGAAAGAGATGCTGACCAATCCATACCCCTGGTTCGAATCATTAGGGTACCAGGCTGAGCATATTCACCTCTACAAAGAGTTATTTCTGACTGAGAACACATTAGCTCATGTTGTCACAAATATCCTAGACCCTAAAAGTGAAGTTAACATTCATCTCAGAAGGATACATCAAACTAGTAACAGATCTTACAATTCTGGAGGGCATTCGCTGTCCTACTGCAATTGTACAGTATCCTGGAGGATCTAGGCTCCTACCGGGTGAATGGAACTGCAGAAGAAGGTTCAGTTGTGCTAGTGTGCTGTTTCATTAAAAGGAATGGTAAAGTACCATTTCATTGTTTGATTTGTTGTAGCTGTTACTACTTTCTTGCAGTTAAAAAAAATTAAACCCAAAAATCCGAATTAAATTAAAAAATTGAATTTGTGAAGCTCTGTAGCTACTCTGCTGCATCTGGTAAACAGTACACCAAGTGCAAAGTAATTTTTATTGTCCTCTGCATTATTAAGCTTGTTGCACGATGTTTAGAATATTTAACACTGAGCTTTGATGTGCTCTTCCTCATAATCTCCTGGGGCCTCAAGTACACCGCCGTGTGTAGAATTCACACTAAAACATTGTGCATGGACAAAACTGGAAATGTTTGCGTATACCAAGTTCCATGCACTTTCCCATTATTAATCCCAATGAATGTGCACGTGCCCTACAGCCCCACCCTGACTCCTTCCTGAATTTTGCATATTTGAATATGCAAATCAGAATAAATAGGCCCTTCTGTTCAGTGTTTTGTTAAAAGATTATGGCAGAAGCATGTGGGGGGTGGTGGAGAATATGAAGTGGGGTTAATGGGAAAATTTACAATTTGTTAGCTTAAGCAGTGGTATAAACAACAAAAGGGAAGTTGATGGAGTGATGTAGAGACACTCAAGATCAAGTTCAGAAAATCGCATAGTGCACAAAATAAAAGTGGTCAGATATAAACGTTATTGACTCCCTCACAAAAAGCAATGCAAAGAGAAATGAGGCATTCACCGCACTGGCATTTTCTAACCACTATATTCATAAGAAAAATGATCACACTGAATAAACAGAAGCACTGTGTTTTACAAATGAAATAAGTGTATTAAATGTTGCTTCGTGGTGGTCTAAGTATTTTCTGTGTATTGTAATCATTTATTTAGCAGACGGTATTTTTCAAAATAACATTTTAAAAAAAAATTGGTTTAAATGTTTGTTTACGAAACTGCTAAGTGAACACACACCAAGCAAAAATGTAAAGGAAAGAAGTATATTCTATAGTTGGCTCAGTCACTAGATGAAAACTAGCGATCTTTTAAAGGGGTGTGACCGTTTAAATAATGACTAATAACAATACAGTTTAACAATTTACAAATGTGTATAGGATGATCCTCAAGAGTTCAGAGCAAAAACAGATCTGTAAAGTCCCTCAGTATTAGTATTTTAAGTAACGTGATGCTGAAGTTTGTGCGAGGTAAAGCCATCAACTGCTGTTGTACATTTGATTGCCTTTTTTTTTTCTCCCTGCCATTTATTTATCTATCGCTATCTCTCTATCTATCTCGGCCTTTATTTGTAGTGGACAGTCTACTTGTGAGTCATTTGTTTGTATATTGTTTGCATTGAAATAGTGGTCCTTGTACCTTGGGTCTACATAGTGGCAACACTGTACCTGAGTTTTGTAAATCTCAATGAAATGATTGTTTACGGCCTCCATTAAGAGTTTTTACTGGCTTTTGACTCTGAAGTCAGTATGAGCGCTCATTTTAATGAATTCACTGAAGGAATAAAGCTAGAAACCAAGGCTTCAGATTGGAAACTTTCTTTTGTCAGTTGTTGAGATGTAGCGAGGAATGTGTTTATGTTCTTGATCAAACCCCACTGATTAGGTATTAATTGCAGGTAGCACAGAATCTGAGCACAAGTTCCAAGGTGTTTCTTTTGCTCTAGCAAGCTTTGCACATATATAGAAATGTGCTGTTCCATCTAGCTGAAACATCTTTTTGAAGAATTTTCGGCTGCATACCAAGTCCAGTTTGTCTAGTTTTGGGTCAAGAGTTTTCTAATTGTGAATGTTTAAAATGACCGACTGTTTTTCTGCTGATCACTGTTATATCCGAGACACTTCACTGGAATATTGCACAGTCATTCACGGAAAGCTGTAAAGTATGAGCAGGGCTCGCAAAATCGCTAGCCCGACGTCCCAGGGCTATTGTGTCTTCCAGTCGGGCTACCAAAATCTATCTCAGCCCTGCCCGTCGGGCTATCATAGGAAGGAAAAATATGTCAATGCTTTTGCATTCTTTAGCAAATGTAGCTGGGTAATTGTCATTTTCGGGCATTGATGAGCCACTGTCAATATGTGAAATGTTGAAATCGCGTTTGAATTCACGCTTGTTTTTTACTTTCACTTTGCGATCGCGCGAACTTTGTAGAGAGCGGCAGTACTGATTGGTCAGTGACGGATTAATTGCGCACCAATTCCTCTGACATCGTCTTGTCACTCATTAGCTTACAATTCAAATGTGACAAGTGAAATCTCCCTCAGCAAGCTTAAACATGTGATAGAGGTTGATTGCGCAGAGAATTTAAAAAATCGCTGACTGTTGTGTGTGCATGTGTAAAAATAGATGGATTTACGCAGGTATTTTAGTTCTGCTGAGCCAAATAAGACAGGCCAGGGTGAAGAAGGGAGAGCCAAAGAAAGGCCTACCACAAAGCGGAAAAGTTATGACAAATCAGACTATGAGGCAAAAAGAAAGCGCAGCTTTTTGGTTTCATGGACAAAAGAATTTGTGGCTGGAATATGACAAGCTAAATAACATAATGTTCTGCCGGGTGTGTCGTGAGTTTCCCTCAATTTCTGACTCGACAAGCGCCTTTGTTACTGGGATCAGTAATTTTAGGAAAGAACCCATCAGAACCCATGAGAAATCTCTGCATCACAAGAAATGCATTGGTGCTCAGTCTGCAGCATCTTTCCCAGAACAAACACCAATTGCAAAAAACATACTAAAAATAAACCAAGCCCATCAAGAATTCCTGAAAAAGCTGTTTAGAACAGCATACTATGTTGCAAAGAGTGAACTACCATTGGCAAAATTTAGCAGTCTTTGCAAAGTTCAAAAAGCAAATGGCCTAGATCTTGGTTCCTCTTACCTCAATGACCATGCTTGCAGAGAGTTTATTGGAGCAATAGCACAAACTTCAAGAGACCAGATCAAAAAGGGAAATTCAAGAAAGCAGGTTCTTATCCATTCTTGCAGATGGCAGTACAGACACTGGTATAATAGAACAGGAGTTGGTTCATGTCAGGTATGTGAGAGGTAATGGTGACATATCCACGTACATGATCAAATGTCAGCCAGTCAAGAGTGCAAATGCTGCAGGTATTTTAGAGGCTATTGATGAAGCAGTGAACACCATG
>JANRMT010062796.1:82586714-82615750 GCA_026402145.1 Polypterus bichir lapradei
TCCGCTGCGAAGCGCGGGTATTCTGCTAGTGAGTCATACATGGCAAACTTGTGGTCTTGCATTCTTCCATAGCCTTTGCAATGTTACGTGTGTTTTCTTGTAGTACTACATGAACATCCTCTTTGGGTATGTTCCATGTTTCAAACATACTTTTTAATATATTTTTATTGATTTTATTTTAAAGCAAGTAACATTTAATTCAATCAAGTCACACTTAAACCAAAATTCAACCCCCACCCAAGAGCGAGAAAACAACTAGAGCAAATCTTTAAAATTAGCAAGGAAGGATTAATATCCTTTTCTGCGGTACACGCGTTTTTTCTAAAATGTTATTGATTAGATCCTGCCATATTTTAAAGTAGTGAACAGATCATCTAAGTGAGAATTAGATTTTTTTTTTTTTTTTTCAAATTTCAAATAGTATAGAAAATTGTTTACCCATTGACTTAACCAAAAAAAAAAAAAAAGTGAGGTGGGATTCTTCCTATTGAGCAAATCCAGTCATGCATACATGTAGTGAGATAAAGGCAATTCTAATTTGTCCTTCTCCTCTTTATTCCCATCTGGGAATACAACAAACACAGCTGTTAATGGATTAGGAATGATTGTGGTACCAAGGCTGTCTGATAGGCATTTTGTCCTAAGTTGTTTGGTGCACATCCAAAATTTTAAAATGGAATTAAAAAATAGTTCAAATTAATTTTTATTCAAGAACTAGCAAAATACCCGCGCTTCGCAGCGGAGAATATGGAATTAAATCCGCCTGTCGATCTCGCGCTCCATTCTTTCCTCACTCGTGAACAAGACCCCGAGATACTTGAACTCCTCCACTTGGGGCAGGATCTTCCCCCAACCCTGAGAGGGTACTCCACCCTTTTCCGGCTGAGGACCATGGTCACTGATTTGGAGGTGCTGATTCTCTTCCCAGCCGCTTCACACTCGACGGCGAACTGATCCAGAGAGAGCTGAAGATCACGGCCAGATGAAGCAAACGGGACATCATCATCTGCAAAAAGGCAGTGACCCAATCCTGAGTCCACCAAACCAGACACCTTCAACACCCTGGCTGCGCCTAGAAATTCTATCCATAAAAGTTATGAACAGAATCGGTGACAAAGGGCAGCCCTGGCGGAGTCCAACTCTCACTGGAAACGGGCTCGACTTACTGCCGGCAATGTGGACCAAGCTCTGACACTGGTTGTATAGGGACCGAACAGCTTTTATCAAGGGGTCCGGTATCCCATACTCCCGGAGCACCCCCCACAGGATTCCCCGAGGGACACGGTCGAACGCCTTTTCCAAGTCCACAAAACACATGTAGACTGGTTGGGCAAACTCCCATGCATCCTCCAGGACTCTGCTAGGGGTGTAGAGCTGGTCCACTGTTCCGCGACCAGGACGAAAACCACACTGTTACTCCTGAATTTGAGGTTCGACTATCTGACTATCTATCTCCAGAACCCCTAAATAGACTTTTCCAGGGAGGCTGAGGAGTGTGATCCCTCTGTAGTTGGAACACACCCTCTGGTCCCCTTTTTTAAAGAGGGGGACCACTACCCCGGTCTGCCAAACCAGAGGCACTGTCCTTGTTGCAGAGATGTGTCAACCAAGACAGTCCTACAACATCCAGAGCCTTGAGGAACTCCGGGCTTATCTCATCCACCTCCGAGGCCCTGCCACCAAGGAGTTTTTTGACCACCTCGGTGACCTCAGTCCCAGAGATGGGAGAGCCCACCTCAGAGTCCCCAGGCTCTGCTTCCTCGTTGGAAGGCATGTTAGTGGGATTGAGGAGGTCTTCGAAGTACTCCCCACAACGTCCCGAGTCGAGGTCAGCAGCGCCCTGCCCCCACCATATACGGTGTTGACACTGCACTGCTTTCCCCCTTCTGAGACGCTGGACGGTGAACCAGAATCTCCTCGAAGCCGTCCGAAAGTCGTTCTCCATGGCCTCCCCAAACTCCTCCCATGCCCGAGTTTTTGCCTCCGCAACCACCGAAGCCACATTCTGCTTGGCCTGCCGGTACCTATCAGCTGCGTCCAGAGACCCACAGGACATAAAGGTCCTATAGGACTCCTTCTTCAGCTTGACGGCATCCCTCACCACCGGTGTCCACCAACAGGTTCAGGGATTGCTGCCACGACAGGCACCGACCACCTTACAGCCACAGCTCCGGTCGGCCGCCTCAACAATAGAGGCACGGAACATGGCCCATTTGGACTCAATGTCCCCCACCTCCCTCGGGATGTGGTCGAAGTTCTGCCGAAGGTGGGAGTTGAAGCTACTTCTGACAGGGGACTCTGCCAGCAGACCCTCGCAACACGTTTGGGTCTACCAG
Organism: Polypterus bichir lapradei; assembly: GCA_026402145.1. NCBI lineage: Eukaryota > Metazoa > Chordata > Cladistia > Polypteriformes > Polypteridae > Polypterus > Polypterus bichir. Next base: position 82,589,051 of record JANRMT010062796.1, read on the forward strand.
GCCTGACCGGCATCCTCCCCCACCATCGAAGCCAACTCACCACCAGGTGGTGATCAGTTGACGGCTCCGTCCCTCTCTTCACCAGAGTGTCCAAGACATATGGCCGCAAGTCCGATGACACGACCACAAAGTCGATCATCGAACTGAGGCCTAGGGTGTCCTGGTGCTAAGTGCACATATGAACACCCCTATGCTTGAACATGGTGTTCGTTATGGGCAATCCGTGACAGAAAAGTTCTATTCAAAGTTTAAATCTGGTTGCATTTCAAATCGTTACAAATCACTTCAAAAAACGTTTCTGCACCATTTCAAAATGACGGTCAGAAAACTGAAGCCTGCCCCGTGACTTAATTTTCACACTGTATCTCAGTTCAATCTCTTACTAACCAATAGGGGGGGAAAGACTATACCATTGTCTAAGACTATGAAAGAAATATATTCTATTCAAATTAAGCAAACACTAATATGAGTTTAACTCAAAGCTTTAACTTTCTAAGATTGGTTCTTACTGATATCTGGACTTCAGTCTTCATACATTATACACTTTACATCAACATTTTGTCATTATTACTATAACATGGAAAAAGTTTGTTTTTAGTTATGTTCAAAATTTCTTGCCTTGCATTTCCTTTCATCCCACATTTACCCCGATCGTTGTAGATATGGAACACACATGAAATGTATGTATTGTAAATAACGATAGTATTTACCCTCTTCAGTTCCAGACACCTCACACCCAGATAAGCAGACTTGAGCTGGGAGAACTTCAGCTGTGTTAGTGGGGGATAGGATAGCGGGCTGCTTGCTGCCAGTGTGGTTGACACACTTGCAGAACAAAGATGTTGATGAAGTGCAAAGGAATTTAAGGTGGCCCTACATTTACAAATTTTTTCGTAGGCTTCAGTGATTCTAGTGTTAATGCAATGATAGCTGAAGAATAGGCAATTGCAGGCATTCACTATTTGTTTTTCACCTAGCACTCTACAAATGGGAGACTTTGCTTGAAATATTTTCTTTTAATAAATATATAGACTTGTGGGCAAAAGCTCTTACTTAATTCCTGGCAAATTAGTATTGAGTTGTTACTTCTTCATGCAGTTTTTCACAAAGTGGTGCCCCTAACCCCCACTTTGACTGTAAACGACTTGGTCTTTCATTGTTTCTGGTTTTATGCCTAAGTGTAATTGTCACCTTTGAAACAAATTTCTTGATCCTTGCACAATATTTATAGGCTTGTGATAGCCTGTTCCAACATTTTTGGTAGTGTTGCAGTTATTAAATTTGGAATGCGTATGTATTTATAAAAAAGTTATAGGAAAAGAGTTAATTCTTTTACTAGTTTCAATTCAAATACGCTTCAGAGAGTAATAAACACAGCTTTGTTTTAATTTGCATGTTTCAGCTTTTGTGCAGTTGAGATTTGTACTTGCCAATGAATTTTGTTACTGACTAGTTGCCTTGTTTATATAATATGTACAGTTAGCTGTTACCGATCTCTGATTTCTTGTTACTTGATTGGCCGATTCTGATTTTTCTTTATCCCTTTATAAAATGTGTGTGTGTAATATATATTTTGATATTTGTGTGTGTGTATATATATATTTTGATATTGTGTATGTGTGTGTGTATAATATATATATATATATATATATATATATATATATATATATATATATTATATATATATATATATATATATATATATATATATATATATATATATATTTAGTGTGTGTATATAAATATACATATACACACTACGCTCCTGCATAACCAGACACTTTGAAGCCTTATGTTCTATATTAATGTGATACCTTTTTGTGTTAAACTATAGAGCACAGGTGTTAACTGTTCCTTTTTTTTATTAACAAAAGGAAAATCATGTAGGATATAGAGGGTTGGAAGATGACTGATTGAGATGATGACACTAATAATTGAAAAAATTATTTATCAGTAATACATTTGGCATAAAAGAAAATGCTTGTTTTATAATTACAAGCTGTCATATTTTTAATGTACCTATCTGAAACAAGGCTTAAATGGGGGAAAAAGCTCAAGCACCTTTTTGGGGAGAGTGGCTAGGCAGGAACCTGGAATTCTTATGTGCATTACATCTAGTGCCGTCTTTAATTATATCCCTTTGTGTGCAGTGACAATCACATTTTTGTAAAGCGCTATATTTTCAGAGCTATAGTTTTCACGTATGCCTTTTAAACACCACACAAGTCATACTCGCGTCATGCTTTTGTTTATACTGTTTTCTCTTAGTGTGTCTAATAAAGATGTAAAATGTGTAATAAAGATGTACATAGAAGTACAAGCAAAGGGGTAACACATGTTAACCTTGAGCATACATCCAATTTCAATATGAATATTCAATCCTTTCTTTAGGTAAAATTAAAATAAATAATATAAAATTAAAATAAAATGAAAAATTACCTGTTCAGTCAAAATGGGTGTCAATTTTCTCAATACCAGCAAAAAACTAAAATTCTTTAAGTAGATTGATTTAGCAAGCATATATTAAATCGGGAGATCTCTGCTTTCCCAACCTTATGTAGCCTGTGCTTGTTTCTACCATGCATATTCTTTGAAGCTACAGTATGGCATGAGCATAAAAAAGGTACGGTTACAGCAAAATGTGGATCAAAAAAAGTCTCCTTGAAACAAAGTTCTATCTACCTATCTAAAAGCACCAGGCAATTTATTTGTGTTCTCAAATTTATATCATCACTGCCGGCAAGCAAAAATACTATTAAGTCACTTATTGACTTTTCTAAATAGCTTAGAGGAATGAAATGCACTTTCAAGACTAACTGTACCCTACACCTTAGGTAATGGATGTTGTTTATTTTTTATTTTTGTAACTTAATTTGATTATTGTTGAGTATTTATTCTGACTGTAAATTTTAATGTGTGCAGTCTGAGAGTCTGGTTTTGGATTGGAGCCTCTTTGGCTTAACCTAGCATGGTGGGGTGCTAATTGTAATGTGTTCAGAATGCCACTGAACAGTGTGGACACAATTGTGAGGATGTAAGAGTAATCCAAGACTTTTTTTTTTTTTTTATTTTATTTTATTTTATAATAGAGGAAGATTCCTCGGGTCAAGATCAGCACTATCATGAATTAGAAGAAAGTGAGATGCAGGACCGCAAACCACCTTTAGACAACATGCCACCTTCCCATCCAGGTGAAACATTTTTTTTTTTCCTTGTTTGTGTATTTGTTGATACATTTATTTATTTTTTTTAAGCAGTGTTTGTTTTGAAATACCGATTTTGTTTAATATTTGGAAGCAAGACACAAACTGATGTACTTTTTGAGCAGTTTGCAGGGAAGTACTGTAGATATGCTCTACTTTAACTCTGTTTCTGTTGTTGGGGAAATCTGTCAGTCTAACAGAATAACTGGTCAATACAGTTACTCTGGCTGTACTTAACTAGTATAGTAAAATGTGGAATATACCTGATCGGGTGTTTTTCAAGCCTTTGGACTACCATTTTCAGAAACCTCTTTTGAGGAATAATGTGGAAAATAACAGCTTAAAAGAACTTAAATCTGGTGTGTACGTCAAACAGGAAATGCTTTAGAGGCTGATAGACCTAGTTTTATTCCTTGAAGATATAGATGGTGGAGGGGTAAGGGTACACAATATTATGGATGTGGTTTATTATTTCCCCTTGTTTGCATTACATTGTAATTTGGAGAAATGTCAGACCTGCCATGTGTATTTAAAGAAAGCTATTATTTATGCACCACTTAAAACTGTTAAGCAAATATTTTCATTTATAATGTAGACAATAAAGAAATGTGTACATTTTTGCTAATCTTAGACCCGGTCCACACGTACCGGAGTATTTTAAAATGCAGCTTTTTGTATGCGTTTTGTCCTTTCCTCCACACACAAACTGTTTTAGATCTCTGAAAACTGAGCTTTTGAAAAACATCCAAGGTGAAGATGTTTAGAAACTCTCGTAAACAGGGAAAATAGTTTTTGGCTTGTAACGTCAGAGTGTGTGTGGGTATCTTCTTTGACGTCTGTATATATGCCATTATCTGTTTCTGTTTACATGAGTCAATTTTGTGCAATTGTGGTCTAAACTGGTGTTAACCCTGTTAGCGGGACAGTTTACAAGTTTGCATTTTAAGCGTACATTTACTTTATAATTAAGTAACAAAGGCGTCGGAATGCGTTACAGAGGTAACTGCTATATCAAAAACTCTGTGACACAGATCTCTAGTTGGAGAACAAAGTGGTTGTTTATGAAGAGAATTTGTGTTTGTCAAGGACATCACTGTTTTCTTTGAGTGAGCTGCTTCGCCCGCACATCAAAGGAAAGACAACTGTAAAGATATTACCTATCAGTGTTGTCAAAAACATTGCCTGCACACTCTATTTAGTAGGTGAAGGGAGATTCCTCAAGGTGCAGAACACCTTTGGGTTATCAAGAGAGGTGGTTTCTAAAATAGTAAGGCAAGTGTTTGAAGCAATTATTGTTCCTTGGGCCCCATATGTATACAGTTACCTGTCACTGAGTCCAAAGTAGAGGAACATGTAGCAGGATTTCACCAGAACTCATGTAGAAATACAGCACTAATTCATGGATTATTTGAACAGAAAGAGGAGGTTTTCTCTTAACATACAAGCCACCTGTGATTAAAATCGTTCATTTATTGATGTCATAGTGAAATGGCTGGGTCATGCTCATGGTACCTATATTTTTGCAAATTCCATGCTGAACACGCATTTAAAATAAAGGGTGATGGACATTAATTTAAGTGACATTTCCTTTGTTGTCTGTCTGTTTCGTGCTTTTGACAGCAATTTTTTGCATTTTCATGTGGATGGAGATTTTTAAAAAAACTGCACATGTGGACGGAATTGTTTTAAAAACTGAGGAGGAAAACTCCCATTTAAAAAATACCCGGGTACGTGTGGACAAGGCATTAGCCAATTATTCCAAAAGGGTTGTCAAGCATACTTTGCATTCTACAAAACATGTGTGCTTTCATCTCTTTTAGCTAGAGTGGTAAACATGTTTAAATCTAACATTCTGCTGTTGCACAGAAGTGAAAGTGGAGGTGAAGGAAGAATCTGGGCCATTTGAAGTCACAAGTGCTCCTTTAGATGGTGTTCATCTCAAGCAGGAGAAGCCTCAAATATACTCCAACCAGCTCAGTCGCAAAAGGCCATATGACGATGGTCGTGGTCGTGGTTACTATGAGCACAGGGAGGATAAAAGGTATGGGACGCATTATGTGAAGACAGGACTTCTGTCACTCCTTAGCTCTTTGTAACTGCAACAAACACTTAAGTTTTAATAAGTAGTTAATGCAACAAAATGTATATTTGTTTGGTTTTAACAGGTAGAGGTTTTTTTTATTGACCTACCTCAATCAGTGATGTCAGTTTTACCCAAAAAAAAAAAAAATCTGGAGGCACGTATGTGCATTAACCCTCTTTCTCCTTGGGCATTTTGTTTTTCTGCTCAATTTTTTTTTATCTAAAACTCTTAATCATTGCAGCACAGTTGTTTCAGGTTGCAAACAAATTCATCATCATCATAATACTTTCTAGTAAGAAGTTTGAGTATCGTTATGATCAGTTCATAAATAGCTGTTTTTTTGTCTTTAAAAATGTGAGCCTACTGTTTGCTTAAATGTCATTTTACTACAGTCAGAATAAATTGTCAGTGACAATTGTAAGATTTATTTGCTTAACATGCTATTGTACCCCATGTCGTGCCTTTAAAGTAAATGTTTACTAAAGAGATGTCTTTGCAATTCATGGAGCAGTTATGTCTACACATGGTACTTTTCCAATATCCATAGTATAAATATTGTATTAAAATGATAGGTTCAACAAGGTCAACCAGACTGCACACATTTACTTTTTCATACCTGTGGTAATGAGATGTGTGTAGGTACAGTGCATAGTGTACAAATTGTAAAATATGTTCATGGCAGTGTAGGTAAAGACTGAAATCCTATTCTGTAAACCTAAAGTAACACGTAAAGGTCTCCCTTTTTGGAAAATATAATTTTGTAAAACTTTTACTTGACACTTAAGGTGTGCCAGAAGTTTGAAGCAACTAACAAACTCAATTCAGTCAGAGTGGTTTTCCCATGTTTGTTTGGTGCTCAGCTGGTGCTGCTACATACGTACCTAAGACTCCGTGGTCATGGTAAAGTTGCACCATTACATAGAGTGCTTAAAAAAACTTAAAGGCTCAATTTCTTACTTACCCAAGTGATCCATCAGGTAGCACATGAATCAAAATTGGCAACCAGAATAAAGGTTTAGTTTCATCCATGGCCTTATCAGGCGGTGGAATATAATGATGTGGAACTTCTAACATTTTGAAAACTAAGGCAAGCATTTGAATAAACTTGTACAATACACATCTAACAGTGACAGGAAAAAAGTTATGTATGATTTGATTAATTAATACAATATTAATTAGTTATTAATTGTTGTTAATGTCAGTGCTTCAAAAAACGCTGTTTATGCGATTTCCTTTTATGTGTGTCATCAGGACAATCACATTTTAGACTCCAACAGTAGTCTGCCATCATGTGTATGTCCCATCTGCGTTGATATCTCTCCTTCATCCCCTTCATATCCCTGTAGAACCTCTCGCCTTGTTCCTTGCTGAAGTCTCCAAGGTTATCTGGAAATCTGTTTAAATGGCTATGGAGAGAGTGCATCTTTTTGCTCATATGAACTCACAAATTTCTGAAGTTAGCAAGCATATCTTACACCAATTCTTCATAATTGTCTGCTCTGTGATTACCCAAGTAGTTCTTCATAACAGAGACAAAACTCTTCTAGGCCAAAGCCTCAGTTTCATATATGCATTTGGTAAAATTGGAATCGTTCATGAGTTTATGAATCTGAGGACCATCAAAGATTCCAGCTTTTAGTTTTTCCTTGCTCAGTCCAGGGAGTAATCTACAAATGTACCTGAAGCAATTACCCGTTTTGTCCAAAGCCCTAACAAATTGCTTCATCAATTGTAGCAAAAACTTTTTTTCTTTCACCTTTTGTCCGCTGTCATAGGTGCTCCACACATGTTTTGCAACCGATATGTGGAGCCCAAGACTTATCCTGGTCTCCAAGCTGTACTCCAAAATAAGCAAGGTATACTCGACGCACAAAGTCTGTGATATTTCTTCTTTGTTTTTCAACCATGTAGTCTCCAAAGATGTAGCAGAATACATCAGGATTGTTTATGCAGGCTCTTCTTGATGAAGTCATTTTTACATGTATTTATATACTTAAGACAGAACTTTTTGGTTATAAACGAAGACTGGGTTGACAAACGTATACTGTAGCCGACTTCTTTCCTCTGCAAATTTACATTTGAGTTCTGGCTTCAAAAAGTCGCTTTTATAGCATTGTAGGCCTACAAATTGAAATACAAAATAATTATATGGGATATTTCATTACCTAAGACACTGTTAAAGAGTCAAAAGACGGACCAAAAGCTATTGCATTTGTTATCACACACAAGTCGCATTGGGGTAATGCATTATTTTCATGGATGTCCACTATCTCAAAAACTAGAACCAATTCAGCAAAAGTAATGGGATTTTTGAATTCAGCACCCTCAAAATACCCTAAATCCGTTCAAAAAACCTTGGCACCTGAAAAAAAATTTTTTTTGTAGACCTCTGTAATAGTTCATGGACATTGGTTTTGAATAGTTATATAAGAACCCAGTGTGATAAAGGTGTCACCATGACTTTAAATGTCCTGGAAACTTTCTCACACAACATTATCCTTGATTTTACCTCATCAGGCCCCAAACTGACATGTTCGTAACTTCCTGGTGCAGTCACATGACACTCTGTGAATTTGGATACACATGACACCATTTTCAAGATGGCCGTGTGCTGGGCAACCACACCTGACCAAATCATCTAATTTCAAACATCTTATTTTTGGTAACTAAAGGTATGTTTCAACCAATTTAACAATTCTCATACTTAAATAAGACATCAAATATTACATTTAATGTGTTCTGACAACATTTTCTGAAGAAACTGATATAAAACAAGTTACGACAACATTGTGGTAACACTGATGTCACATCGGGCATTTAACCTTAACATAGTCGTGGAAAATATGATATGATGTATTTGTCACAATAAGAAACATTTTCAGTTCAAAGCACATTTAAACAAATATAGCAAAGTCAAATGTATAAAATTAATATATGTTACAAAACAATTTTTAAATATCTAATCAAAATGAGCAATTTTACGGTAGTCCTAATTCAATGTAATTCTATTAATTTGCTTGTAGTATGGCTAAATGCTACAGCGTTCAGAATGCACTAGACATCATCTTTGGAGATGACAGTGACTTTGAGGGATGTGAAGATAGCTCAGATGAAGACCCAGATTACACTCCCAGCAAAAAAGACATGGAGAGTGATGAGTCAAGTTTGTGTGGTGATTCAAACAGTGAATCAAATGATTTAGATGAAGTACCTCAAACAAACATGAACCCAGGGCAGCAAAATACTGACCAAAGAACTGACGGAGGAACTGTACAAGAAACTGACCAAGGAAAAAAACTTTTCTTGGAGAAAAAAACCTTTTGAAACCCCTGAGTGCACATTCAAAGGCTAAAGTGTCACACCTCTAGATCTTTCCACTCCCCTGGAGTATTTCAGAAAGTTCATAACACCAGAAATGCTTGACTCACTAAAGGAGCAAAGAAATTTGTACAGTGTACAAAAATCAGATCACCACAACATTAACACCACTGTTATAGACCTGGAAATACTGATTAGCATCTAACTGCGAATGAGTCTTTGCCAACTACCAGGAAATCGTGCATACTGGGAGAATGACACAAGGTGTCCCATCATGGCTGACAACGTCTAGTAACCGTTGTCCCATCATGGCTGACAACGTCTAGTAACCGTTTTCGGACCCTGCTGACAACCCTGCATTTCATTGACAACACTGATCATTCAAACAGGCAAGTTGAAGATAAGTGTTGGAAGATCCGTCCATGGCTAGATGTGTTTTGCAAACAATGCCTGGATATCATCCCAGAGGAGTACAACTCTGTTAATGAACAAATTGTGTCCTTCAGAGGGACACGCAGCCCAATAAGGCAGTATGTGAAGGGCAAACCCCACCCATGGGGACTGAAAATTTGGGCCTGCTGCTCTTCCTCGGGAATCCTCTGTGATTTGTGTGGTTTATGAATGTGGCACGGGGGGGGGGACTGTGTTGGGCATGGGAGGCGACGTTGTGGTCAAGCTGTGTGAAACTCTCCCATCAAACCAAAATTACAAAGTCTTCACAGACTATTTTTTTTTTTTTTTTTTTTCCTTGGCACCACTGGTTCTCAAGCTTCTTAAATGACAGATCTACTTTTGTAGGGACACTCCGTAGCAATCGCTTGGCTGGTTGTATGCTTAAGGATGACAAAAGTCTTGCTAAGAGAGGCAGAGTATCTGTTGATGCTGGGTACACCAACAAATCTGTTACCCTGATCTCATCCTACTGTGCAACTGAGCCTCAGGACAAAGCTCGACGCTGGAGCAAATCTGACAAAGCATTTGTGGAAGTCAACAGGCCTCACATTATGAAAGAGTACAACGCATTCATGGGGGATATAGACCTCCTTGATGCATGTGTTGCAAGGTACAAGTACCACATGAGGTCACGGAGGTGGTACCTCTACCTCTTCTGGCAAACCATCATGTTAGGCCTTGTTAATGCATGGTTGATCTACTGCCGTGACTGTAAAATGCTTAGTGTCCAAAAGCCACTGAAACAAAGGAGCTTACAGGCAGAGTTTGCCACTAGCCTGACTCTTTTGCAGGCACAAAAGGGTCGCCCAACACTTGATGTCCCATCTCCACCACTGCCCAAGAGAGTGCGTATTGGCGTTCTGGTTGATGTTCGCACTGACCAGGTTGCACACTGGCCTGTGAAGTGTGAAAAGCGTGGTCGTTGCAAAATATGCAAAGTCAGTGCAACCACCCCTTCTGTGAGAAGTGTGATGTGCTTCTTTGCTTCACTGAAGAACGAAATTGTTTCAGATGTTACCATTTGGCCTAGGCTACTTTGCCAAAACTGCTTAATGGGCCTGAGAGAGTGATAATGGTTAAACATGGTGCTGCTAATACAAAGGTTTTGTTCCCCTTCAGTATTCTTTAATAGTTTTTTGCACTATGTACTGTACATGTTTTCTGAAGGTTACTACATCAGTCTGTAGCTCAGTTTTTTTTTTTACAGCTACAGTACCTTGTTGCATAATTACCCAATATGAGGTAGTTTTTATTATTATTCAGTTTGCACATTTTTTGCTGTAAAACCAATCAAATATTTTTTTTTTTTGTTAAACTTAAACAATAAGGTTAGCATGTTGTTATTGTATCTTGTGGAAATGCAAATATGTGTTACTGAACAAAAAAAAGTCAAGCTGATTTATTTTCAAATAAGGAATAAATTTACTATAAACGCCCAATGTGACATATACAGTATGTAACTTCCCAGATCTTTGCCAGTAGGGGTCAGAATTTAAAAAACAAATTAGAAATGTGCTCTGTATGGTCCATTTGGTCTGTTTTATATTCGCCATAATTTTCCTTTAAGGGGAAATGGGTTTGGGTTCTTATGGATTAATACTTTATATTATCCATCAGTATTTTTATTATGCCTAAATTAAGTTATTGGTGTTTTCCCTAGGGGGAAGCTGCAATTAATAGTAAAAATGTAAATACTTTTTTACTATTAATATTGGAAAAACATTTTAAACATATATATACATACAGACCCAAGTGTTTACCTGCCTCATTGCTAGCCAGTACTAGTGCAACTGTACTGCTGACAAATATCAATTTATTAATATTGATTCTGAAATTTTAAAACAATACAGTACTTGTTTTCTGTAGTTTCTGTAAATTAGATGTGCTTTCCTGTTCTTTTGATAGCAAGTTCAGATCCATAGACTACTGATATACACACACACATACACAACCTTCACTGACTCCTCATGTTGCTGTTCAAAATTAGCTGAAAAAAACTGCAGCTTTCAAACAGTGTCCTGTAAATGTTGGTCTCTTAATTTATTGAAGTTTTGTTAAGGTGTTTGTTTCTTATCCCTTTGTGCTCTCCTACCTTTGCTCGTGATTTAACAAATGCTGCATCTTTAAAGTGCATGCATAGCCACTTTCTTTGCTGTTTGTCTCTGCGGTCTACATTCTTAATTTATGCTTGTTGTGTAATTTTAGCTTTACGGGGTAAGACTACTTTAAAAGTTGACAGTAATCTTGGGGAGTTGAAAAAAATGCCTCTTTTCAGATGGTGTTTTATCTTAAACGAGACTGGTGTGTATATTCTGTTGTCCTTTAACACTTTCTAGTCAACACTTTTCAATCAAGTAATATGTAAATATTATCTAAGCAGAAATAGCTATAGTAATTTTGTTTCTTTAATCCCAAGAATGTCGCACATAGTTATTAAAAAGGCAATCCACTAAAAGAAAGTTACTCATCCATCCACTTTCTGTATTTGGTCTCTTGCTCTGAACCATTTTATTTATAGTTTCACAGTTTGTTATATTTGTATGTTGAGCCTTGGGTGAAATTTTGATTGAAAAGTTTGGGAAATGCTGCTTTAAGACGCTAATGTCTAAAGGAGGTTGCAGTACTTGCATTTTACTGACAATGTCACGAATGCACGACCTCAAAAGGAATCTAGTTCTCTCTTTCCCAACTGTTGTAGTGAAAATGGTGTTGAATATCGAAATTTTTCAAAATATTGTATCGAAGTTAGGAATTTCAATATCCATATGACCCTAAGCAGTGGTCAGCCATATAACTGGCTCTTGTAGAACTTGCTTTGTATTTATGAATGTTAAGTTTTGACCTGTTAGGAAAGTTGTACTTGCATTTTAATTTAACAACCATCTTAGTGTTACAGCAGAACCTGTGCATCTTAACTGTGTTGCTCCCACTTCATTAAGGTGCTATAATCTACATAAAAATACAGCTGGAGAAAGAGGATTAATGTTCATAGTGTTTAGATTTTTTTCAGCATTATTTCCACTGTTATGTTTAACATCTGTGAAGGTCCTGATATTTAATGTATATGCCTAAAATATGCTAAATATATATAAACTTTGTTCAGTTGAACCTTGAAAATGTTGTTTTTTGTTTACTTTTACTGGCCATTAACCAAAGTTTGCTTTTTCAGTGGTAGAGAGAAACTGTTCTTGTAATTATTACTAATGAACTGTGGGAATCCCAGGAGTCATTTGTGGTGTGTGGTGTTTTTTTTTTTTTTTAGCTTGTGTGAAAGCACTGTTAACCCTTTAATGGCATTAAGTATTTAATGTTTAAAATTTGACCTGCTTCTGCTGCTAAAATGTATTTAATGTTCATTTGAAGTGTTTAACAAGTTGAGAGTTAAAAACAACCTTTAGCATGTTTTATAGTTGGGACTGTAACTTGGAAACCGTGAATTTACTATTAAGTTTTTGGAGGCAATGTTGTGTTCATCACTGAAAGGCATATAATGTGAATAAAGTATCTTTTGATATTTTACTAGCATAAGAAAGACTTGAAATGCAGCCAACAATAACATTTATACTTGCTAAGGTGCAATACCTATCACCTACCTTAGCAGCAACTTGTTTTTATTACTCTTGTAGGTCTCGGAGGATAAGGCCACTTCTGAGACTACAGTAAATGTGTCTCATCCACTTAACTTTATACCCAGAGACCTTTTTAGTTATGTTCACTACAATATCCATGGTTTCAAACTGCAGATCCTACAGTATTTTATCATTTAAAACACTGGGAGTAAAACTAATGAACTGATATTTATTAGGATTTGATGGTTATCTTTTAGATTCAAGTGCTTTGTCAGATGTCTTTTTAGTTGCTCTTTTAGCACTCATGAAGGGGAGCAGTTTATTCATGGCAACTCTCAAATCATTAGACAAAGATGTTTTACTTAGATGCCTCACATTAAGAAATATACTGTGATCTCATTGCATGCTACCATCATATACAAACAAGCTTAATAATCCACTTACTTGGGGGAAAAAAACTCAACATTTGGCAAAACAGTTTCCTTACTTTAGTTTGATTGAATCATGACCAGGGTGAAAACTTGCTTCCTTAAACTTGCCTTTAGATCAGTGAATGAGTAAATGTGCTAACAAAAATCAATATAAAAACCCGAGTTTAGCCAGGGAGGAAGCTGTAGGCATTCTTGCACAGATTGTCAGAAGTTCTTGCCAAATTGTGTGATATTCTTGCAAGAAAATGAAGCAAGTATTGGTGACATTTCTGAGGCTGTGGTGAGAATAAGTAGATATAAAACACATGCTGCTGTCTCCTTGGAGAGCTGTTGTCCTTTGGGGGTTAGTAGACCTAGAACAATAACAAGGAGGCAGTAAATTGTTCAGAAGAAAGCAGGTCACATGTTGCACATCTCTCTGAAAAATAAGTATTAATAAGTATGAACATTGTTCAGTTTATTCTTGTCTAGTAATTGACACTGATTAAAAGTTTAGAGCTCTTGCGCATATTCAAAGCAATAATGAGGTAAAAAATAAATTTGCTAAAAAAATGTATTTATTTACATTAGCATATATCAACGTAAACCAGTAAAACAAAACAAACAGTCTCAGTGATTAACATAATGGAGATATTGACAGTTAGCTGCTAACAGTTCTGTAAAATAGACTAAATGTTGTGCAACAAGGCAAGTATTGTAAAGCATCTGAGCATACATTTTTGGGAAGCAAAAAGTTCTGTTTTTGTCTTGTGTATGTTAGACATACTTGTTCTTATCTGCTTCATTTCATTTTAAATTTGGATACTGTATGCATAATAGAGATGCTAATAAAATATGTGCAATATAGTATTGCAGTACTTTTCAATTCAATGTATTTTCCATACACTAAAAGGTAGTAATTTTTTTTTTTTTTTTTTTGCTACTTTTTGCCTCTGTTCCAATGTAGAAACTTTTTGTAGTTACTTACAAACATAGCTTCTATATGTTGTGCAGTGCTAAAAAACACAAAAACTGACTGATTGGGGGATCACTTTTTTCCTAATTGTTCATGTCATGTGTTTGCATTGTACTGATTAGACTGTTGACACAGTATGGAAAAAGTATCAAAATGCAGTGCTGACAAAAATCATTGAAACATTTGAGTGTGGCTGGAGATGGGAATACAAATTTTGACACAGACAGCTTTTAGCAGCAGTGAAGCATTATAGGTTGTATAATTTTAAAAATGGGTTTAAAATTTTTGCATTCTGGAAGTAGATAAATGATGCTTTGTAAATAGGTCTTGAAAATCTTTCTGAAGCACCATTTATATAATGTAGCTCTATTCCTAATCTTGCAAATGTTGTTTTTATTTCTGGAAACTAAATATTTTGTCATTTAAGGGGTTAACTTTGTTTTTGATACAGGGAGTCTTCTAAGAAATTCTTCTGGATCATAGCTTTATTTCTGGGTATTTTATCGTTAGTTAAAGCCACACTATTAATAATCGTAACTTTTCTAATGCTAATGCACCTACCTTGCATATTGTATTAACGGGAAAAAAAGAGGCTAAGTATCCCCTCCTTTCAGAATTCCCTCCCATGGACTGGTTTTAGACGTGGAGGAGAGGCCTTTCGGCACTAGGAAACCAAATTATACGGAAGCTGAGACCAGAGTCCTTGTAGAGGAAACTCTAAACCACAAAAATGTTCTGTTTGCCACTGATACTCGAAGGCCAACCCCTTATGAGCGACAAGCATGCTGGCTGGAGATCCGTGAAGCAGTTAATGCTGTAAGTTCTACAAACCGAGAAGTAGAGGAACTTAAGAAGAGATGGCGGGACCTGAAGAAAAAGACAAAAGACCGTATCACCAAATTAAAGGAAGCTCCTTCTGCTGGAGACCCTAGACTTTGCAAATGGGAGCAGATGATTGCAAACTTTCTGATGGATGAGATCACAGAGTGTGATTACAACTGTTTGGATGCTGCTGACCTTGAAGGCAAGTTCTTGTACCATAATTTGTTTGGGAGGGGTTATTTTCAAGTTTAAATTAATAATTAGTAATTACTTAACATCTTGAATAATTATCTAGCAGGAAATTCCATTGTTCAGTGTAGTTAAGGTACATACTGAAGCTTTCCAAGCTGCTTAGTTTTTGAATACGTTAACCATTAGCATTTCATGCGTTTGGGAAGCATTATATATTTTGTATATTAAATCGGCCTGTGTTTGCTTCTAGGACCTCAGAACCATTATTTTCAAGTGGAGACTGAAAGCAGGTTTGAGAGACTTCAACTGGATGGAAATTCTCCGACAACAGGAAAATCTGAGCAAAATCAGCCCATCATGATAATTGATGCAACAGGTGTTGTACACCACCAGGATTTTATGAGCAAGAGCAGTCGCAATGATTCCTCAGATTTTTCCAGTTCATTTGAACTTCCAATGTACAGTGATGAACCTCTGGTTAATACAAATGACAGCAGTAATACTGCCTCCCAGGAAGTGGCTTGCTGTAGTGCCTCTGTTCACTTGAAGGAAACTAGTATTGCTCTAGATATGCCCTCTCAGGGACAGAGGGTGCAAGAAGTTTCAGTGCTCTCTGTATTTAAATCAACTTCTCCAGAGATAGTACCCATGCAGCATCAGAGACCAAGTTCTGTCATCCTAACAGCTGACCAGGACTTGTTGGAAGAGCCTTCTAGGCCATTTATTTACAATAGAACAACGCAGGTGCCACAGTGTGGTGTTAGTACACGCGAAGAGGGAACAAGCATGAGAGATCCTCTGTCAGAACAGCTTGGACCTAGTATATGGAACACGTGTGATAACTTGGTCCAGGAGCTACGAGAATGGAGAGAGGAGAGGTCACAACAACATGCAGAGTTGCTGTCACAGAATGCACAACAGCTGGCTTTTCTTCGGACATTAACCCAGCACATGGCAGCTGCTGTTCAGAACATGGCTGAAATTTCTGCAGCTTTTCAGAAGATTGCATCTGATGTGGCATCAGTGATGAGATCTGCTTCTCGTCCTCCACGCGAGGATGCTAATCAATAATGTGGTTGAGACAGGTGGTTATGAAACAGGTATCGCACGTGTGAAAACTAAATATTAAGGATTCAAAAATGTGTAAATTCAAAACAGGCTTAAGGTGTAGATATTTTTTTTTTTTTTAAATTGAATTTTACATTGAAGCAGTCATTTACTTATCTACATTGGTTAACCTGATATTGCAAGATAAAGAGACAATCAAATTTCAATATAGAATAATGTAGTTTCTTTAGGCTAGCCTTCACAGTACATTTCCAGATTAAGTGCACTTACTACAGAGGAATAGAAGGCAGTATTTGTGTTATCTGTGTAGCTAAATCGTGGTTTTGTTTTTATCCTGGATCGAGGGATCCAAAAACGTTTAACCTGTTGAAGTTACATGCGCGTGAAACTATACGTGTTTGTCAAAATAGTAATGCGTTTTCATAAAGTCTTCAGCAGTTGCAAAGGTAAATGAAGTTTGTGTGTGTGTGTGTATGTATGTACTGTATGTATGGTGTTCATTTAAATTTAGTGACTTTTATTATTCTTATCCTTAAACCATGTATACATTTACTTAATACTTATTACTTATTTTAAAAATTGTGTTTATCTAACACTTGCTTTAAAGTTCTTTACCTTTTGTTAAAATTGTAGGTCTAGATCTCCCCAACCTCCTGCCGAAGATGATGAAGAAGATTTTGATGACACCCTGGTTGCTATTGATACATGTAAGTCCTTCATGTGCAATGAATCTTTAGATCATATTTTAACTTTGGTTTGTGCCTTCATTGTTGTTGAGATGAAACCTGTCATGAATTGGGAGCTTTAGTACTAGTACTTTATTTGCTTGTTCACATCTTCCAGAGCATCTTGGTAATTTTTCAGATTTTTTCCCAGGTAAGGGCGCAGAGGTATTTACAAGAGTAAGTATCTACAGTAGCTGCTTTCTTTTGTAATTTTTTTCCTTTTAAGGTGTTGAGTAACAATGGTAGCATAAAGGTTTTATTCCATTTAAATTTTTAATGAATACTGTATAGAAAGATCTATTTACTTATCCAGGGATGTTTTTACTGATGGTTGAGAAAACATTTAATCTCATGCACTTGTGGAAAACAGATACCATTGCTTATGCAGTGGGCTTAAGTTGGGACCCACAGTAAACTGCAGGAAGCCATATTGAAAGAGAGATGAAAACACCTGATTACCCATGCTGCACAGTCCATGTTAAGTATCTAGTCTTAAATCTAGTGAGGTGTAAGGCAAGTTTTCAATTTAAAAGTTGGCACTTGTTTGAATGAGCCCTCAGTTGTTTCCAAGACATTTTTTCTGGAAGTGTTTTATGTAACAAATCTTTTTACCAAAACATACATGCTCAGGACTTGGTGTGCGCGACCGGATGCTTGACGTGGGTCATGTGGCATGAGTGAGTAGAGATTTTTTTTTTTTTTTTGAATGGATTGATATTGTTGACTGTTCAGTGTGGGCCTGGATGTCTATCCCACCCCCTTTCTACATACAAATTGGTTGAATGTTTGTTTTGTATATTCCTTTAATATCTTGATGCATTTGAGATCATCAAATCTGGATAAATTAAAACGGCATGGATCTATTCTAGAACTCTTGATCAAGTCCTCAAGCTTTATGGCTTCTGTTAGCTGGTGTGATGTTTATATCTGAGCCACACACCTGCTTATGTTGGTAAGATGGCTCGACTCAGAAATTTGCACCTTCAAAAACATTTCACATAGCTAACAAACTAGACCCACACAGCTTTGAATTTGCAGAAATAGGCCCTTGTTCAAACATAAACCAAAGATCTCAATGCACCAGTTACCCTTAAAGCCCCTGGTTTCACACAGCTTGCCAAGAAAATTAGGGGACTTGAAAATGACTGTGTGATGCACTTAAAATTAACTAATCAGAATATCTGTATCTTAAAACTAAAATCTTTTTCTGAACCACACACATAATGTTCCTTGAAAATAAAACTTTAAGAATAATCATAGATGAACAGCAAACAGACTTGCCTAAGGTAAAATGTTCACAGCGTGGTTTACATGGTTTATTGGATCTCAAATGTGTATAGAATGTTGACCTTATACTTAACTCGCAAAGCTCAGGTTAGATTGGGGTGCATGCACTGTGCATCCACACAACAAAACATCTTGGGATTCTGGTTTAAGCCAGAATCAACTGTGAAAAGTGCAGAGATTCTGCCTCCACTCTGTACAGTACTCACAGTACCAGTGTACTGATATCCAGCAACTTCAGGGGGACCCTGTGAAGCCTCAGGATGCCCCACAGGACAATTTGATCAACTGAGTTGAACACTATATGAAAGTCGACAAAGGCAACAAAAAACCTATGCCAATATTTGCCTTTATGCTCCACAAGAACCCTCACGGCCTTGCTGCGGTCGATGGTAGACAACTTACAGTAGGTGTAAAACCAGACCGCTCCGGTTGCTGGTAGGTGAACAAGTGGTCACGGATCTAATTAATGATAACCCCAGCAAGGACCTTACTTGGCACTGTAAGCAGTGTTAGCCCCCTGTAGTTGCCGCAATCCAGGCAATCACCCTTCCCTTTCAAGATAGGGATAACACGTCCTGTTTTCCAGTCAGTTGGGATGATGACCGTCTCCCAAATGGAAGCAAAGATTGCTTGCAGTGTGAGGATGACAGCCTTACCACCAGCCTGGAGAAGTTCACCCTGTATACCACAGATCCCTGCAGCCTTCCCTGCCCACAGGTGGTTCACCACCCATGCAATCTCTGAGTTTGGGTTGTTCACAGCTAATTGAAGGATGAGTCTCAAGAATCATGGACACAAATGTCCCAAAGTCATATAGCTCAGGGGGAAGAAAAAATAATCCCACCGCTGCCTGACGATTGTGATGCATATAGGTGCCGGTCATAAAATTAGAATATCATGACAAAGTTGATTTCAGTAATTCCATTCAAAAAGTGAAACTTGTATATTAGATTCATTCATTACACACAGACTGATGTATTTCAAATGTTTATTTCTTTTAATTTTGATTATTACTGACAACTAATGAAAGTCCCAAATTCAGTATCTCTGAAAATTAGAATATCAATTAAGACCAATGCAAAAAAAGGATTTTTAGAAATGTTGGCCAACTGAAAGGTATTAACAAATGAAAAGTATGAGCAAGTACAGCACTCAATATTTAGTTGGGGCTCCTTTGGCCTGGATTACTGCAGCAATGCGGCGTGGCATGGAGTCGATCAGTCTTTGGCACTGCTCAGGTGTGATGAGAGCCCATGTTGCTCTGACAGTGGCCTTCAGCTCTTCTGAATTGTTGGGTCTGGCGTATTGCATCTTCCTCTTCACAATGGGGTTATGGTCAGGCGAGTTTGCTGGCCAGTCAAGAGCAGGGATACCATGGTCCTTAAACCAGGTACTGGTAGCTTTGGCACTGTGTGCAGGTGCCAGGTCCTGTTGGAAAATGAAATCTGCATCTCCATAAAGTTCGTCAGCAGCAGGAAGCATGAAGTGCTCTAAAACTTCCTGGTAGATGGCTGCGTTAACCTTGGACCTCAGAAAACACAATGGACCAACACCAGCAGATGACATGGCACCCCAAACCATTACTGACTGTGGAAACTTTACACTGGACCTCAAGCAACGTGGATTCTGTGCCTCTCCTCTCTTCCTCCAGACTCGGACCTTGATTTCCAAAGGAAATGCAAAATTTACTTTCATCAGAGAACATAACTTTGGACCACTCGGCAGCAGTTTTGTCTTTAGCCCAGGCGAGACGATTCTGACGCTGTCTCTTGCTTAAGAGTGGCTTGACACAAGGAATGCGACAGCTGAAACCCATGTCTTGCATACGTCTGTGCGTGGTGGTTCTTGAAGCACTGACTCCAGCTGCAGTCCACTCTTTGTGAATCTCCCCCACGGTTTTGAATGGGTTTTGTTTCACAATCCTCTCCAGGGTGCGGTTATCCCTATTGCTTGTACACTTTTTTCTAACACATCTTGTCCTTCCCTTCGCCTCTCTATTAATGTGCTTGGACACAGAGTTCTGTGAACAGCCAGCCTCTTTAGCAATGACCTTTTGTGTCTTGCCCTCCTTGTGCAAGGTGTCAATGGTCATCTTTTGGACAACTGTCAAGTCAGCAGTCTTCCCCATGATTGTGTAGCCTACAGAACTAGACTAAGAGACCATTTAAAGGCTTTTGCAGGTGTTTTGAGTTAATTAGCTGATTAGAGTGTGGCACCAGGTGTCTTCAATATTGAACCTTTTCACAATATTCTAATTTTCCGAGATACTGAATTTGGGACTTTCATTAGTTGTCAGTTATAATCATCAAAATTAAAAGAAATAAACATTTGAAATGCATCAGTCTGTGTGTAATGAATGAATCTAATATACAAGTTTCACTTTTTCAATGGAATTATTGAAATAAATCAATTTTGTCATGATATTCTAATTTTATGACCAGCACCTGTATACTGTCTCTGCTGAGATGTTAGTAAGGTTTAGATTGAATGTCAGTGTTTCAATAAACTATATAACATAGAGTGTTTCAGAATCTGTATTGTGAACCTACTGCCACCTTTCATCTCTTGGACAACCTTTGCTACTGTGCCATTTGGTCCTTCAGACATTGCTCACTACTTCAGCTGGCTTGGCCGCAAAAATAAAAAAATGATCTGATTTCCAATTGTTCGAAGCAAGTCCTACTCCATAACATCATAGATTTTTGTTTGTAGTGGACATCTTCCTTGACTACAGGCAGTGTACTTTTATTTTCCTTTAAACATCCCCAAAACCTTCTGCAAATAATCCAGCCACCAAATTTCAGTATCATTTTATTGCAGTTAGTTCACACCTGTTTATTGAATTGCATATAACAAAGGACTGCTGTCCCTTTAGCAGCTGTACACACAGTGTTTGTATATGTGATGTTTGGCTAGAAAATAAAAATGTGACAATCCAGGAAACATGTAAACCTAGATAAAAAATAAGTGTGCATATTTACCTTTCATGAAGCTGGCTACTTGCACTATAATCCTGAGGAATTAATTGTGTAGTACACTTTGAGGCATATTTGTCAGATCAGATTTAGCTATTCAAATATAATTCTGAAAGAGAACTGGCAGCAGCAACTGAGAAATTCTGCTTTTTTTTCTTTTATTGCCCTTTTTTTTTCCCAGTTTGGCAATTTGTAGATCTTAATCTCTGAAATGAGAACATGGTATAAGGAGTTCAAGATGAAATGAATACCATCACAACCTCTGCTGGACAGCTTAGCTTTCAGTCTGCTTAGTGGTTTTTGCTGTCAGATCAAATTTTGGAATTCATATTTACTTTGAATGCATTTTCTGTTCAAAAAAATCATTTGAAGGATAAAATTAGCACACAATGAAATCTTTCACCAGTTTTAGCATTGTTACTCCAAACACATTAGGAAGGGTGCTGGGTTTTACAGATCTATTTTTGCTTATCACACGGTATTTTTGAATGACTAGCCACTCCAATATCGTCATTAGTATAACCGACAGTCTTGAGGTAGGTGTGAATTTCACTGGCCATTAGTAGTGTAAGAACATGCCTCCCTGATAGTGTTTGCTTTTTCTCCTTTTATTTGTAACTTTCCTACATCCTGCAATCTTCAAATATGATAGATAAAGGTGAGAGATCCTCCATTGGCACTTTTTTAAATAAACTATTTCTTCCCAAAGAGATCCCCTTCAGAGTCTGATATGATCATATTAAATCTAAAAGCAGTTTCAGAGGTGCATTGAGGGTTGGTGTGTTGGTCCACGTTTACTGCTTGTGTTAAGGAAAGAAAGGAAAAATGATTTGCAGCGTTCCTCTTCAAACACTGAGTATCCTAGACTGTGGAAAGTATCTGTATGCAGCATAGATGCATGAAATAGCATAACATCTGCAGTGCACATGTTTATATGAATCACTGAAACAAATACACTATTGGGTTTTTATCACATTTACGCTCCTTAAATTGCATGTGAACATTTAAATTTAGCTAAAGCAAGTTGAAGCATCTCCCCCAACCAGCTCTTCATTTGGTTTGTTTTTAATGTGAGGATGGTCTTGGCTGTCATCTTCAACTTCTTTTTTTTTTTTCCATCTTCACATTTGTACTACCATGTGCCATATTATATCAAAAGGTAACGGAATGCCCACTCCCCTCCATATACGTCTTTTGGTAAAAAAGTAAGAAAGGCAACTCCCTGATGCGTTACATCATGGTAAAAAATTCTACCAGTTCACAAATTTCTACTGATGTACTGTGCATTACTGCTTTCTGCTACAGAAACTCATTCGCAATGCTCAGGTTTTTTTTTTTTTTTTTTTTTTAACTTCGTAATATTTTCTGGTAGTTTTCTGCAGTGAGAAGAACATGATCCTGAGACAGAATACAGTAATCCCTCGCTATATCGCGCTTCGACTTTCGCGGCTTCACTCTATCGCCGATTTTATATGAAAGCATAACTAAATATATAACGCGGATTTTTCGCTGCTTCGCGGGTTCTGCGGACAATGTGTCTTTTTACTTCCTGTACATGCTTCCTCAGTTGGTTTGCCCCAGTTGATTTCATACAAGGGGCGCTATTGGCGGATGGCTGAGAAGCTAACCAATCAGAGCACGCAGTTGAGTTCCTGCGTGCTGAATGCAGTGTTAACCAGGAAGTCTCGTCTCGCTCATTCAGCATCAACGTGTTTCGCTGTGTAAAGAGTTGTGCTCTTTTGTGTTTATCTTTGTGCATAGTCAAGCCCTTCATTATGGCTCCAAAACAATCTGCTACTGCTTCAGGGGCCGTGCCCAAGCGCAAGAAGAAGATGTTAACGATTGCCGAAAAGGTAAACGTTTTGGATTTGTTGAAGGCTACGATTCTTTTTATTTAAAAAGTAGGAAAGAAATATAAGATCTACGGCCGCAGTGTCCTTTTAACCAGGGTGCAAAACGAGTTGTAAGTGGATGTAATAAGGCAGTAGTCTGGATGGAATCTGCTTTAAGGATTTGGATTGAAGACTGCCAGAAGAAGAACAACGGCAGTGCTACACAATCGCCTGAAGTGGCTTCTTTACAAGGGCTGTAACGCTCTCCTTTGTTGTGCAGTAAAATTAAACTCATTGTTATCGGATAAGTCATCGTGTCATTGTTGGTGAGTAACCATAATTAATTTTCTTCTTACAGTGCTTAGTGCATGTACGTACGTTTAGTGTCACTGTACACACATTTACTGTATACTATTTTTCTTGCATTGTACGTATTTATTGCTGGTGGCCTGTCTATCGTAATGGCTGTAAAATATGTGATATCGGAGACACTCAATATCTTTAAAATATTTAGGTTTTACTGTATATAAACAGTGTATTTTATATACATAATTTCAATTAATCTTACCTAATATCTAAGAGAATACAAAGGGATTATGCTGTATAACTCTGCGGGAAATATTTATAAACAGTGTGGGAGAGTTTATAAGGGCTTAAAATATATAAAAATAACCATACAAACATATGGTTTCTACTTCGCGCATTTTCACCTATCGCGGGGGGGTCTGGAACGCAACCCCCGCGATCGAGGAGGGATTACTGTATTGACAAAATCTAAATTGCATCAAAAATTAAATTTGTGATACTGTTAGAGATGTAACGAGAACTTTTTTTCCCTTCACTCTCCATAACAAAACTATTCTAAAATGTAAAAAACGTAATGGTACAACATTTTTACAGTATTGGTAGTAAACGTCTGTACCACACTGAGTAGTGACTGCAAGTAGACTTATTACTTCAGAAGGCATAATACTTTATAAAAGCGTGAATAAAAACCATCCACGTGAAAATGATCACAGTGCTACAGCACCAAGTTAACACCTCAAAGTAAAACTGCAAAAACCATATCTGGAAATAGGTTTTTGCCATGTGATTGTTGGAAACAGCCATATTCTTTTTTTTAAAAAAATAAATAAATTTTGCACATGCATAGAGAGCACATGACATCACCAATTTAAATGTGAGTTATAATGTTCTTATTTGTAAATTGCGAGATGAATCACTTTTTAATACCTGTGATCGCCTGGGTTGGATTCACTCTCCTTGGTTTCTTCCTGGAACCTCTTCAACTTACAACCGTCGACAGTCATGGACTCAAATGAGCCAGGCAAATGAGGGCGTACACAAAAAATATTTCTAATAAGTAATTCAATAAAACTAAAGTGTCAGAGGGGGTTAAAGGCAATTAGTCGTCTTCTTCTTTCGGCTGCTCCCATTTTTATAGCCTTCACTATGTCTCTCTTCACCTTGTGCCTTATCTCCTTGTACTCTTATCTACTTTCTGCATCTCTCTGACTATCCCACTTCTTCTTTGCCGTCCTCTTCCTCTGTATACTCTCCTGTATTTCCTCATTCCACCACCAGGTTTCCTTTTCCTCCTTCCTCATTTCAGATGTCTTGCCAAGCATCCTTCTTGCTGTCACCCTTACTACATCTGCTGTAGTTTTCCAGCTGTCTGGTAACTCTTCACTGCCACCCTTCTTAGGCCTTGCGAGGGAACCCTCCTGGAGCAGTTGGTCACCCTTGCTCCCCAAATTACTCAGCAGGAGATACCCTCAGTACCATCTTGAGCAATGACCACATGCTCCTCTCCTAGGACTTCTCTTTGCCGCTTGCCCCCATTTTCTTGCACTGACTATCTTCTCCTAATCCTGCTGCCTTTCTCCTGTCTCTTTTAACCTCTGTGTCTCTCTTCTCTTTTTGTCCACCTGTCCTCTTCTCTCTGCTGTGCAGGCTCCTTTTATGGCCTGATGGGGTGTAGATATGATGTGGTGCTACCTCCTTGGTGTGAATGAGGCACCTTACTGATATGCTTGCCTTTGCATGTGAATTTGCAATCAGCCAAGTACCCCAGTCCTCCTGTACCTGACCAAAGCCTGCACGTCCTGGGACGTGATTATTTAAAAACTGAACTGCAAACGGACCTCTCATCACAATACCAAAATAGAATATATTTAGTCCTATGAAGCACAAACCATGCCTCTCTAGTAATATGACGTGTACTGTGTTATCACATCTCAATAGATATGCTTTATAGCAAATCATATTGAATGAGTCTATGAACGCTACATTTGTATCATTTTTCAAGTCAAACTAACGTTCATTAATATCATTCCCCCAGTATATCATATATTTAAATAGAAGATTTGCAAATGTGATCTTTGTTACAAATTGAATATAAGAAATTACATTCCAGTAAAATTTCTAATTCTGGGTTTGTATAAAATAACAAAATCTGATCACTTATTTAAGATGCTTAGAACATGGAACAACAAAGGTGGTTTTTACAAGTTTTTGAAGAATGGAGTAATGTAAAATGACAAATCTTACTTCACCCAGTAAAGTTTGAAGTTGGGTGAAATGTAAAAAAAAAAAAAAAAAAGCACAGGTTAATGCACCAGTAGCCACATTTTAAACCTTTGCGTGGATTCTAGCATGAAAATATCTGCATGCAAAAAATCAGGAAAATATGTATACAATAAACATCCATTTATAAAACCTGCTATATGCACGTTTTCTATGCTGTTTACACTTAAATACCAATCGCCGTATAAATGTGCATATGTGAATGCTCCTCGAATGCTACCCTGAAACTTCCAGTGCATATATGGTGGATATTGATCAACCTCATACATATGTTATCACAATGTTGGCTTACTTCATTGGCTGATAGATTGGTGAAACAGTCATGCAGTACATCTACTGGCAACTTCTCTCTTGCAAAAATATAGTTTAATCTATAAATGGGGAAAAAAGTAACAAATCGAGTGTTGCCCAGTGTAGCGGAGTAAGAGTAGCGTTTCTTCTTCACAAATGTACTTAAGTAAAACGTATGGTGCAGTAAAACTACTCTTAAAAGTAATATATATATATATATATATGAGAGAGAGGTGTGGCAGAAAAGTAATGAGACTGGCAACACTGCAAGCGATCTGGCAACGCTGAGCTGTTGTCCTTGATAGAGCACGTGTATCAGTACCCTCCCATAGCTCAGTGCGAGTTTCAACTCCTTCCGTTAACTATGTGATTTTTGTGACTGCTATTAGCGAAGTTGTGTTTTTGGTTGTGCGTCACGCAAAATGAAACAGCAGAATTTGGAGCAACGTTGTGCCATTAAATTTTGTGTTAAGCTTGGAGAATCGGCAAGTGTGACTATGGGGAACATTCTTTATCCCGAGCTCAAGTTTTTCGCTGGCACAAATCATTTTTGGAAGGCAGAAAACATGTTGAAGATGAACACCGTTCAGGGAGGCCTTCAACTTCGAAAACCAATGAAAACAACGAACGTGTGAACACTCTTGTGAGATCAGACTGTCGTTTAACATTAAGAATGTTGAGTGAGCAATTAAATTTGAGAAGATTTACCGTTCATCAAATTTTGACTGAACATTTGCACATGCGAAAGGTCTGTGCCAAAATGGTGCCGAAAAACCTTACAATTGAGCAGAATTTTTGACCTCAAAAGGCATTCCTGTGGTTCCCCAGCCCCCTTATTCACCTGACCTCAGTCCGTGTGACTTTTTTTCCTTTTTCCTAAACTGAAAAATGTCCTCAAAGGACGTCATTT
>JANRMT010062796.1:82643234-82665604 GCA_026402145.1 Polypterus bichir lapradei
AAAAAAAAAAATGCCTATTTTCATAGTTTAAACCCTAAATATGCCCCCAAATCACTTTACTGTAATTCATGCAAGCGTGTTTTCATTGCCAGAAGCCTTAGACGGTGCAGCTCGTTTCAGCGGCATCTTGGGGCTTTAATTCTTAAACTGCCACATATTTGGGGGTTAATACATCCCTGGACGCCAAATACTTTTTTGCTGCACTTTAAAGTCACAATTCACAAAGAAAAAGTGAAATTTTAAAAGAACACATTTTTTTTTTTTTCCATGCAAAGAGTATCACAATTACTGCAACACTAATCATTTTACACACTGCTAATAAACTGTAAAAACTATTTTAAAAACTATTGGAATAATACATACAAAGTGCAACTGACGCCATGGATGTAAATCACTGAGCCAACTGTGCCTAAACTGGCTGTATGCAAGCAGACAGAGGGAAGCGCAGATTCTTGCAGGCTAGTCTTAGTGCAGTTTGAACTTCATTCAAACATGTCTCATGCAGTTAGTTATCGATTTAAACAATAGACAAACATCATAGGGGAGCACAGGCCCCCTTCCCTGCCCGCTGCTGCTCCCCTCCACCCGCTTTAACAGGAGTAGAGAATGCCTGGGAGAGAAGGGAGAAACAAAGCAATCAGCCAAAATGGACACGCGCTGTTCAGGCTCTTAAGTATGCCTAGCGTCGAGCGAGAAGCCAAAATCGAGAAGACTGATTGATTGATTTATTTTATTTTATTTTATGGTAATGATTCCAAGGACGCACCCAGCCTTGAGAGACAAAAGCAAAGCAAAGCGGTTATCAAACTGCAAATAAAGAATGTAAATGAAAACAAATGAAATAAGAAAATGATACCACCCCTGTTCCCCTTACGTCGATCACACATTACATACAACAAAACACACAGAGTAAATCATGGAAAATAGCAAACGGATGAAATGTAATGATGAAAATAGATAGTCCAGAGATCCACACTTTGAATTGGAATGTACAGATAGTCCTACCGGTAGTTCCTGAAATGGTGAAGATGGGTTCAGGAGTGGATCGTTCTTTGCGGGATGGCCGTGAATCCACGTGTCCTCGTGTATACAGGCAGGCGGCAAACGATCCAGGACAAAATGAATAAGTACAGGTAACCCAACAGAAGGCAGACAGACAGGAACTTGAAACACAAATTACAAAAACTTTTTTTTTTTTTTGGCTTTTGGTCACCTGGCCCCTTTTTAAAAGCCATGCTGACATCCTTTGAACTCAACAGTCCCAGCACCCTCAGCAGAAGACCATTCGGAGCCACTGCAGGGACTCCTGGGAATTTCAAGTTCTATTGGCTACTTTCACCATCCCAAGTTGGTTTTCTCTACAGCTGCTTCCTGTTCTCTCTACATTACAGTATTGCCATGAAAAAAGCCATAAAAATTGCGGAGGATATTTGCGGTTTCCACTAACAATTAGTTATTTTCTAAGGAAAAATCTGCGAATGACTGAGGCCGCAAACTCTGTACCACGACTTTGCGGGGATCTACTGTATACAATTTGAAATAATGAGGAGTCCGGTTATTTAATTTACATATGTATAAAAAAGATAATGTCTTATCTGGTGGTGTATTCAAAGTAGTAAGAACATTCAGGTTTGTGGTTAAAGTGCCCTATCCTATGAAAGAAAATACCATAGTTTTGTTTTCATACTATTTACAAAAGGTCTCTGCATATACATGGCTCAATCAGTAGAGGTTTAAGGGGACCTAAGAAGAATCATTGAACTTTGTAAAGCTGTAGAAAGCTAGAAGTGTTTGTAAAGGCCAGTGACTATCGGTCTGCAGTCAGCCATCCAATACATAGATTAAAAAAAAAGCACTGGATTCTCACTGACTCATTTAAAAAAATGCATGTTGAAAAAAAGACCATCAGTGTATACCTACTATAGCCAAAGTGCATTCCTCATTTGTTTGATATTACTTTTTACCTAAAGCATTATGAACTCTCATAAACACTATATTTCACAAAATGAAAAACGTCCTGTAGGATAAACATGTGCTACTTTTATGTCTTCAATTGCATTAAAATATTGCATTGGTATACAAAATTGCATTTATTTAAATATGATATAAGTTTTGCTCTTTTTAGGTGATGGGCCTCCGAAGACAGCGTAATTATGCAGGGCGATGGGATGTGTTAATCCAGCAGGCAACACAGTGCCTCAATCGGCTTATCCAGATTGCAGCCCGCAAGAAACGCAACTATATTCTGGACCAGGTACAGCATCATATACCTTAATTCATTTCTCTACAATCTATCTGCGTTCTTTGATTAGACAACTGATTAGCTTTGCCATGTCTTCAACTCCTTGTCACTTGTCTTAACTTATTACTGTCCCTGTAATACTGTTGCTTATGTTTCTTTTTTATTATTAAATTTGCAAAGCATTTATATATACACTGTGTGTATATATTTATATATTTATATATATATATATATATATATCTACAGAGAGAACAAACATTCTTTTAAATGTTTGGGTCATAGGGTTGTTTCCCCTACATGTAAAGATAGACCCTGAGACTTAATGATGTTGAAAACATTAAAGTCTTCCTGGTGAGTAAGAGAGAGGTTCCATTTGCTAAGTTATATTACTAAATGTAAGTTAACTAGACATCTGTAGATGTAGCTTGTGGAACTTTTTTTTTTTTTTTTGTTTTGTTTTAAGCTAAATTGCAAACAGGTAAGTGAGCCATAACCAGTTTTTGCTTTTAAGTGCGTTTATTTTGTGTGGGATGAAACTTAAAGGTAAGTACGGGTTAACTGGACATTCTTTAGGGGCCATGGAAAAATGTAAGTACCCCAGGTAAGTAGTTTCTGTTTGTCTTTGTTAAAGGGCAAAGGAGCAATTACAGGAAAAAGGTAAGTTGAGGTAAGTATTGCAGGTTGAGGGGGCCCAGTATCTTTATTCTGTACTGAACAATAGTTAACATTTATTCTTTGAAGAAAATATATGTAGTGGTAGTAGTTGATACTGATAGACCATTTATATTATGCTTAGCCACTTTTTTCCTTTACTGCATCATAGGAAGACATTAAAAGAAATTGTTAAACTCCTAGTTAGGGAGTTAACTCTTAGTTAGCAATATTTGATCAATTTATTTCTAAGAGTAACTCACTTGCCATTTGTACCTACACAAACGGCAATAATGTTTATATTCGTGACTCTAAGTGGCTTTTATGATTCCATTAATCTTGTTTAATGTAAATTTCTTGCGTGCTGCCAGTAATACTCGATAACCACATCCCAAGTATGTGGTTGTGCCTCTTGATTTTTATCATGAATTCCTACAGAAGTAAAACAGTGTAGACTGGACATTCCTTGATCCCATGTTGTTTTTTAAACAAACATTAGTTCAGTGACAATAAAGGACATTTGTGGACAATCCATAAATATGTTAGTTTTCTTGTAACATTCCTGACCAGAGTTTCAATATAGTTGTATCCAGAAAATTTCAAATGATGCAAGAAAGTAATTTTGTTCTTTACTATTTTTGTAAAAAAAAATTGCATTTTTTGTATGTGCCCCCCACCTTATAGCACCACCCCCATGCTTCACAAGTAGCTGAGAAGAGATGGCAGTTTTAGTGCTGTTCAGTTTTAAAAGATCCTGTATTGAAATCTAGGCTTATATGAAAGATATGATTCTTAAAGATAGCAACCAATTACCTCAACAAAACTGCACATGTTAATAGCTAATACCCATTATGCTTGCCATAAGTATACTGTCAGGAATTTTTGCCTCTCCTGTACATGGTGTAGAAGATGGTATTTTAATGGGATCAAAAAAAATAATTTTCACACATTGAAAAAAGTTATGATTGGTCAGAATATATATATATATATATATATATGGGAGTGTCCAGTAACACCAGATTTCCCACCTACTTTTTTCACCAAAAAAAATAAACGTCACAGAAAATCTATGGAGATCCAAAACCCACATGTTTTACATAGAAATCTGACTTTATTACTCTAAAGTAAATCAAAAAAGGCACATTTAATATTTCTTATTCTTGTGATTTGTGCCAAGTATTAGAAGATCACATGGACCGCACTGAGCCTCTAGAATAATTGCTAGCATGACATGAAGTCACTGTAACTTATTCCATGTTTTATTCTAATGTTCAGGCAGATCTGAAGTAGCTGTAAAAAGAGAAATATAGTCAATATGAAAAGCGACCTGAGTTAAGTTTCAGTTAGACAAGACCTATTTATGTAAAACATGTGTAAGACTGTTTGTTGCGCTTACCTATGGAATTCTGATACAGCAAATGCCAAGAAGTAACTGGCCACCTTACATATTGATAACACCTTTGAGGAGGGATTCTTATATTCTGAAATGGAAGTACTAAAACAAGCAACAGTATACTGTTTTTCTCTTTTTCATATGACCGTTGCATTTGTTAAATTCATTGAATGAAAAAAAATTGAACACAAAAAAGCCATGTTTACACTTCAGTAGGAACTAAGAGAAAAACTACTAGAAGCACATGTCCTTCAGTTTTAAACACCTTTTTAAAACTCGCAAGTTTCTTTTTATAAGCACTGCATTATTTTTTGCACACCACCTACCTACCTACCTTCCATCCTACCAACATGTCTTTAAGCACAATAAGCAGTCCAGCCACAAATAATGGTATCAGTGCTTAAAATGGTTAAAGTAGCATGCACGGACATCAACAACTGGTACCAATGATGATAAACATTGCTTGTACTTAACATATGTGTACTAAACCCTAGAAAGTTCCAACACTTTGTCTGAAGATCCATACTGTACACTACTGTATCTCAGTCTCTCTAAAGTATCCTTTCTCTCTTTCTTTGTTTGCTTGCTGCTTGACTGTACCCTTTACTGCTATGTCCTTGCTTGTATTATTAATTGTGCAACTGGCAATGGGGGAGCACTTACTAAAACAGATCGCTCATATTATTAGGACTCGCAAAAAACCTGTTATATCAAGGTCTGTCAGAAGTTGCATTGTTGTTGCACTTTAAGCTGTGTAAATTTGATTTTAAGACTCAACCTGCAATTTATCAAGGAGTTCCCAGCATTCATTTGATGCGTCCTCTGAGCAGGTCCTAAGAAATTAGCGCTACGCATGCACGAGTTGCAGTACCAGGAAACAGTTGGGGGTGTAGTGTGCTAAAAGTTGGAATGTGACGTCAGAGTCTCTGGTTACTATCTACATGTGACAAAAAGCCGCTTTGCGGATCCTATGGGATCGGCGTGCGCGCTTCGATGTTTGATGAATGGTTCGAAGTGGTGAAGCAAAATGCCGACATACAGATGCATTCATGGTGCTTTTATATTCAAACGTCACATATTCTCGATCGTAATGATATGATACATTTTAAAAGTCTTGTATACCATCTTCTGTGCCATCTATAACATAAGTATATATGTAATATTTTACAGATAAATCGGTAATTTTGTTGATATGAGTACTGTTAATAATTACACACATGGGGGTGACACGTTGGTGGAGCATTAGCGCTGCTGTGTTGCAGGGAGTCACATCGCTGGTATTCCCTGCCTGGAGTTTACATGTTTTCCTGCTGGGTTTCCTTCCAAAGATATGCAGATGTGGTGACACTAAAATGACGCCAGCGTGTATATGTGTGCTTGTATTCACCTTGTGATGAGCTGATGCCTCTTCCGGGGATTGTTTCTGCTTCGTGCCAAATGCTAACTGAAACGGACAAATCCCTGGATTGATGGATTTAATCATTAAACAGCCTTTTCAGAGATATTGTGGTAAGGTATCATTGGAATTTAATGGGTGTTTGATGCAATTCACAATACAGCGAAGCCGCACCTGTTTTCACCGTGATAATATCTCACATTGCCACCTGCCGGAATCCTCCAGATTTACGTGAAGTACGCACGCAAGTATAAACAGTACATCACTTGTGTACCAGGAGCATCCGCTGCAGCATGCATCGCGTGAAGTATAAACCCGGACTGAGGTGTACAGGTACCTGCAATACCACTTAACTGCTGCAAAGACCTGACACATCCCCTTAGATTGCCTATTCATCTCCTTAAGTTGTATTTATGCTCTGTTTACATAATTGTTTACATATTTCAAGTGAGTACTGATGATGTGCCATGGTGCATATAATATGATGGCCTTGAGAGTGATCCAATTAAGTAGAAAGTTCTATCACC
The DNA here is from genome assembly GCA_026402145.1 of Polypterus bichir lapradei. Classification (NCBI taxonomy): domain Eukaryota; kingdom Metazoa; phylum Chordata; class Cladistia; order Polypteriformes; family Polypteridae; genus Polypterus; species Polypterus bichir. Next base: position 82,649,444 of record JANRMT010062796.1, read on the forward strand.
ACAGTGGCTAAATTGTTAGTGCCATAATTCTTTCCTTGTTCTTATAACTTAATTAGAAAAAACTGTCTGTATGCTTTAAGACCAGCCAACTGTGTTTTTGTTCTGTTAATCTCTGGCCCCTTAATGGTTTTTGATAATTCAGACTTTGAAGGCACCTGGTATCTTTAATAGTGCACGGAGCCTACATTTTTCTGTCTGTTCATCATTGACAGTAACACAAGACATAAAATTACTTCCTAATTCTGTTAGGTTTGTTCAGTTACTGACATTTTTTTCACGTAGGTTGATTAATGATTATAAAAACGTCTTTACAGTTATTCTCCTAAACACCTACATCTACCCCTCCTGAAACTGATGATAAAATTTCAATATTGCCTGGTGTTGGTTTTTTTATTGCTGAAGGTTTTCTATAATGCATTAAAGCCGATTCTGTATTTTGAAGATTTGTAGATCCAAAATGTACCTTGTGGAGTACATTTGTATTATTAAGAGTGCATAGTGGTGTGTGCTCAGTGCAGTTTTTATCCGTGTTTTGAGCTAATTGAGAATCAGACATGTGGCATGCATAATTGTCAGGGCTGTCAGGACCATTTTCTCTATAGTAATCTGGAAAGGGACCTTGCTAATATGGGCCTCCCAGTCTCTCCCCTATAGTACCTCATCTGTAGCACATCTATTTAATGTAATGTTTTTGCCTTTCCTTCACATTTTTCTACTTTTAATTTACAGTATTCATGTAATGGTAAAATATACTTATTTTGCTGCACAATTTCATAATGAGAACAAAATCTCACATTAATGATTTACATGAAAGGTGAGCTTGCACATGTCTTGGTGCTACTTCCCCTTCTCCATCACTGTACAATTGTGCTAAAAATGATGCGATATTCAATTAGCTTAAAGCACAGTTTAAATATACTATAAGATGTGGAACAAAAGTGTCGAACCATCTGTTCATGCCTGTCACAAATCATATATGGATGATAGTTGCTGTACCTAACTCTGTAATTAAATTTAATAATTTGAATGTTGATCCCCATTTTAAGACTAGATATTGCATTACCACCTTTGTGGTATTTTTCAAGTAATATCTTGCTATGTGGTCATCATACATCACGTAGCTCAGTACTTGACAAATTTTAAAGTGGGTGAATAAATGCATGGTAGTTCAGCTGTACAAGCAGAACCTCTTCTGAAAGTCTCTTGTTTATCCTTTTTGTCTTTGGTTTTTCAGAAGTAGCTCATGGTGTCCCCTGTTAACCTATATTTAACACAGTGTTTAACTTATATAATTATGCTTAATTTGTCAAGTGGGGGCTCTTAGCAGTTGAAGAAACATAATTTATGCTCAAACAAATTACATGAATGTGTGTTTGATGGAAAAACTTGCCTGCCTGTTTTTACCAAATAAAGTTCTCTAGGTGTCATTTGTACTTTTGTACATGTATTTTATGGTAGGTACTTTAGTTTTGCTGAAAGCTTATTGTATTTAGACTTGTATTTGTGTTGATTCGCTCTCCTTCAAATGTGTGAATTTGTCACCTGGAGTTAACATTCATTCCTAAATCTATGGGTCAGTATTTTAGTTAACTTGTTTTTTAGTGTACTGCAATTGGTGTGCAAGTGCATGGGGTGTGTTCTTTATTTCTTCCAGTCAAGTGCAAAATCATTTTGTATACTTTGAAAATGGAAATTTGAAGGAGAAATAATTTATTATAGGTATTAAGAGATGTTGGGAAACATTTTTATTAAAGGGTTGAACTGGGTCCCCTTTTCTTTCTCACTGTGTTGTCCCCATATTTAAAGGAGAGCTTCATTAAATCAGGTAAGAGTTATTTTGAGCGCAATAGCAGAGCCTGACAAACCTTGTGAAAACCAGAATTGTCTTATTGAATCATTACAGGCTTCCGTATCCTCTCTGAAAGCAATTAAAGGAAAGCTAATGAAATAATGAACAGATTTTACCTCTTCTTTGTCACCATTGCTAGACAAATGTTTATGGATCAGCCCAGAGACGAAAAATGCGTCCTTTTGAAGGTTTTCAACGCAAGGCTATTGTAATTTGTCCCACGGATGAGGATTTAAAAGAGAGAACATTAAAGCGCACTGATGAGGAGGGAAAGGATGTACCTGATCATGCTGTATTAGAAATGAAAGGTAGGATACTGGAAAAACCTACCAAAAACAAACCAAAAAAAATCAACATCATCACACAAAAACAAATCTGCTTTTTTATAGAGTCGCAGCCGGAAGGAGCAACCTGAATCGCCATTGTGTTTTTATTTTATCTGAAATAGATATTTTCCTTTTTACTCCGCTTTATTTTTTATAGCTTTTTAAATGCATTTTAGAAATGTTGATTGCAAACCCATGTCTGGTCTAGTAAATCTCATCCCAGTGTATCTTTGCGATTGTATACATGAGAGACTGGCTTTCTGCTGCTTGTCAGTGATGAGTGTTATAGTCCTCATTTTAAGAACTGGCTTGCATTTTTAAGTTTAAAATTAAAACCTTTTAAATGTTGAGCCATTAACTTAAGATTAGAGGTATTGCAATTGTTAGGTTTGTGGGTGTTTTGATTAACAGCAAGAGCAGCTAATGAGAAGTCTTGCAGATTAGATTTAACAATATGCACCCTCTGCAAGTGTTAATGCCAAGCATTTGTTTTTCATGCAGCTAGTAAAGCTGCTTTCAAGATTATAGTATGAATCCATGTGTTTAATGGATCTGTTTCTTGCTGGAGTGTATTTACTGTAAATGTTCCTACTATTGTAACCAAAATGAACATCTCCACACAGAGCAGTTTAAATTATGCACTTTTGCAGTTGGGTATATGTATTACTGAGTATATTATTCTATATAGCTGGTCCGATCACATGAGGACAAAGTGGAGGCATATTGGGGTCATTGTATGTGCATATCCCTTCATAATTATCCAGCTTGGCTGATCAGATTATTACACCTATGGATCTAAGTGCACCATGTCTGAAACAAAAGTAGTATCTTGTTGAATTTTATAAAGGTTCCATCACATGTTTATGATATCTGTTGTGTACTATTTGCAACACTCTTAATTTTTAAGTGTTGCAGTCAGTTGTTTCTTTCAAATTGTGTGTGTATATACTAATACCTGAAACAATATTAATTGATTTAGTTTTTTTTCCCCAATTTATTTTTGTTCCAAAGTAGTATAATGTGTCGTTGAAAGAGAGAAAAAACATTGAGAAGGTATTCTTGTGCTGCAAATCTGCATTACTAACTAACCAATCAGCAGATTTATATTTGCTCTTAATGTAACATGCAGGCTCTACTGTTTCCTGGCTGATCAAATAGTAAATATTTACTTGCAATTAACTAGAAGGTAGATTTCTTCAGCAATCATTAGTTTAATTGAGCTTTTGTATTTGAGAACTTATTTTATCTACATTTTTGTAGAAATCATTATGGGGTTTACTTATTTAATTCAGAATGGATTGTAAAGGAAATTGATCCAAAATAGATATGGGGCGACCCTGAAGGTTCATTTTGTGACATGTTCAAGATACGTTTTGCAATCTTCATTTCTTTTGGTGTTTTTTTTTTTTTTTTTTGTTTGTACCTTTCCCCCTACTTAAATCCTTTCCCATCAATTTTATTGCTGGACTGGTAGCCACTTCGCTATGTGGCAAAGCCTGCTTATAGAAGCAAGGATTTGCTGCAGAAACCTATATAATCTGTTTGATGAAAGTTACATTTGTCTTCTTTTGTTTGTTTTTTATTTTGTTTTTACTGTGTTCTTGATGTGGTGCTGCAGCAAACTTTTCACTCCCAGAACCTGGAGACTTTCTAGATGACGTGATCTACATAGAGTTGCAGAAAGATGAAGCTGAGAAGCTTGTGAAGCAGTACAATGAGGAAGGGAAAAAAGCTGGACCTCCACCAGAAAAACGCTTTGACAACCGACCAGGCGGGTTCAGAGGCCGTGGTGGTGGATTTCAACGCTATGATAATAGAGGAGGTTCTCAAGGTGGTCACAGGGGATACCAGACTAGAGGAGGAGGTGGAGGTTCTGGTGGTGGCTTTAGAGGAGGTAAGATTCTGAGCTGTATATCAAGCTTAAGTGTGAATTTTAAATATTACATTTTTCTGTTTTTTTCTCCCTTTTTTTTGTCCTTGTATTTCCTTTTACATGAACATGAGTTTTTTTTTTTTTTTTTTTCCTCTGCAGGTTATAATCGTGGAGGATACAACCAGAACCGCTGGGGTAGTGGAGGAAACCGTGATGGAAGTTCTGGTGGTCGTGGTGGCTACAGTAGGAACCAACAACAAAGTAGTGGGGTTACAACCAGCACGAACAGTGTCTACAACCAAAATCGTCCTGCACCTTACAATAAAACTGGAAGTGCAGGTAGCACTGTGGCCTCAACTGGATATAGCCAATCTCAGGTAACAGTAATGGCCTGAACAAAATTGTTAACTGTGGTTATTCACTCAATATTTCCCAGATTGAGTTCTAGAATGTTTTGATGGGAAAGACTGGATTTGGTTAGGCACTGTCCACGTTTTCCCTTAAAAATCAAGAAGGGTTTGAGGCTGTCAAGAACTGTCAAATGTATTTTTCAAAAAATTCTCACTTAAGTTTGCCAGCCTCTGTACTGTCCTGTTTGTTTAACTTAGGAATATACAAAGCAGATGTGGATTATGGTTTTAAATGTGCTACTTTAAAAAAACATTGTATCAGATTTACTTTTTTTTTTTTTGAAATTTTATTAATTTTATTGCTATCATTCCATACAAATCAATCAATTTTTACAAAAAGTAGGATTGAGAACAAGTCGATCCCCTCCCCGAGAGAGAGAGCGAGCATGGCCAACGGAGTAAAACTTAAGGCTTGTAAACATACCTAAATTGATGAGTTTGATAAGCCAACAGAGATGAATGGAGAAGAAAAAGAAATACAGAAATAATTGCTTCCTCTGTGCTTTAAGAGCTTATTCTAAAATATTACTGATTAGATCCTGCCATGTTTTGAAAAAAGTCTGTACAGATCCTCTGAGTATTTGATTTTTACCAATTTCAAATAATATAAAACATCGGTTTCCCACTGACTTAAAAGAGGAGAGTCAGGATTCTTCCAGTTTAGCAAAATCAGTCTGCGTGCCAAAAGTGTAGTGAATGCAATCACAGTTTGTGTCTTTCTCCACTTTAAACCCATCTGGAAGAACCCCAAACACTGCTGTTAATGGATTAGGAGGGATTGTGAGACCAAGGCTGTCTGAAAGGTAATTAAAAATTTTGGTCCAGAATGATGTTAATTTGGTGCAGGCCCAAAACATGTGACCCAGTGAGGCTGGGACTTAATTGCAGCGTTTGCAGGTTGGATCTTGCCCTGGAAACATTTTGGAGAGTTTTAGGCAAGACAGATGTGCTCAATATATAATTTTGAGTTGAATAATTGTATGCTTTGCGCATATGGAACTCGAGTGAATTCTCTGCATTGCTATTTTGCACTCCTTTTCTGATATATTGAGAGATCTTTTTCCCAGTGTCCTCTTGGATCTTTGAAAGGGAGGGACTGTAAATTAATTTTATATATTGCAGTGATGGTGTCTGAATCCTTGAAATTAAACAATATTTTTTCCAGCATGGACGAGGGTGCAAGATGAGGAAAATTGGGCAGGTTCTGTTTAACAAAGTTCCTAATTTGAAGATAGTGAAAGAAATATGTAGCTGGAATGTTAAATTTGGAATGTAATTGTTCATAGGATGCAAAGACGTTGTCTATATAAAGATCTCTAAGCAAGTTAATCCCAAATTTTTTCCAGATATTAAAAACTGCATATGTTTGCGAAGGTTGAAAGAGGTGGTTCTCTTGCAGAGGTGCCACAGATAAAAGATTCTCCATCTTAAAATGCTTTTTACATTGGTTCCATATTCTGAGTGAGTGAAGCACAATTGGGTTATTAGTATATTGCCGATAACTTGCATTTATTTGGGCACAGAGTAGGGAATATAAAGAAGTACTGCAGGATTTTAGTTCTATTGTGGACCAGGCCTGTGTATGTTCATCTATTTGTGTCCAGGTTTTTATAGCTTGTATGTTTGCTGCCCAGTAATAAAACTGAAAGTTAGGTAGAGCCATGCCACCTTCTGCCTTTGTAGGGTCGCTCTTTGGATACGTGGATATTTTGAGTTCCAAATAAATGAGGTGGTTGTTGAATCTAATTGTTTAAAAAATGATTTATTGATGTATATTGGAATGTTTTGAAATTTAAAAAAAGGAGCTTAGGAAGAATATTTATCTTAACAGTGTTAATTCTTCCAGCTAGAGTGAGATGAAGGGTTGACCATCTATGCAAGTGTTGCTTAATTTATTCCGTGCAGATGCAGTTGAAGTGCATGCAGACTTTCAGCTTTAATTCAGTTCAACCCACTGAATTAAAGCTGAAAGTCTGCACTTCAACTGCATCTGAGTTGTTTAATTTAAAATTCATTGTGGTAATGTACAGAACCAAAATTAGAAAAAAGTTCTCTGTCCAAATATTTATGGACCTAACTGTATATATTATTTTTTTTTTTTAAAGATTGTTTTTATTTGATGAATTTGAGTGCAAAGTTGTTTCAGATTATATTTAATATTGAAAATAGAACTAAACTCCTTGTGGTTTAGTTATTTATCTTTGCAGTGTTACCTGAAAGAAAAATGCCTAAAATATCTCTCTCTCTCGTAAAGTTGACTCGCTCATTCATCTAAATAAACACTTTTCCATTTAGTTAGGGGTGCAGTTGAAGAGTCGCATAGTGTGGGGGAGGAATGATCTCCTCAGTCTGTCAGTGGAGCAGGACGGTGACAGCAGTCTGTCGCTGAAGCTGCTCCTCTGTTTGGAGATGATACTGTTCAGTGGATGCATTGGATTCTCCCTGATTGACAGGAGCCTGCTCAGCGCCTGTCGCTCTGCCATGGATGTCAAACTGTCCAGCTCCGTGCCTACAATAGAGCCTGCCTTCCTCACCAGTTTGTCCAGGCATGAGGCATCCCTCTTCTTTATGCTGCCTCCCCAGCATACCACCGCGTAGAAGAGTGCGCTCGCCACAACCATCTGATAGAACATCTGCAGCATCTTATTGCAGATGTTAAAGGCCGCCAGCCTTCTAAGGAAGTATAGTCAGCTGCTGTGCTCCTGTTTTGCTGACCACAATGTCAGACCTGCAGTTCCCGAGATGCACATACTGAGGTCTGTCTTTAAGATAGTCCACGATCCATGCTACCTGGTATGAATCTACTCACATCTCTGTCAGCTTGTCCCTAAAGAGCAGAGGTTGAATGGTGTTGAAGGTGATAGAAAAGTCCAGAAACACAATTCTTGCAGCACCACTGCCTCTGTCCAAGTGGGAGAGGGATTGGTGTAGCATATAGATGATGGCATCCTCAGCTCCCACCTTCTCCTGGTATGCGAACTGCAGAGGGTCGAGGGCGTGGCAGACCTGTGGCCTCAGGTGGTGAAGCAGCAGCTGCTCCATGGTCTTCATCACATGCGACGTCAGAGCGACAGGCTGGAAGTCGTTCAGCTCACTTGGTTTTGATACCTTTGGGACTTGAATGATAAAAGATGTTTTCCAAAGCCTCGGGACTCTCCCCTGTTCCAGGCTCAGGTTGAAGATGCGCTGTAGAGGACTCCCCAGTTCCAGCGCACAGGCCTTCAGAAGTCATGGCGATACTCCATCTGGACCCGCTGCTTTGCTGGCATGAAGTCTCCTCGGCTCTCTGCTCACCTGCGCTGCTGTAATTGTGGGTGGGGATGTCTCTTCTATGCTGGTATCAGCAGAAGGATGGTTGGAGGATGCAGTACTCCGAGGTGAGAGTGGGTTAGGGTGGTCAAACCTGTTGAAGTTGTTAATCTGGTTTGCTCTCTCTACGTCTCTCTCGATGGTGGCACCCCGCTTTTAGCTGCAGCCAGTGATGATCTTCATCCCATCCCACACTTCCTTCAAGCTGTTATTCTGCAACTTCTGCTCCAGCGTTCTCCTGTACTGCGGAGTTCCTTCTGCACGCGCTTGAGCTCATGCTGATCACTGTCTTTAAAAGCCCTTTTCTTCTGGTTCAAAAGGCCCTTGATGTCACTTGTAATCCATGGCTGCTTGTTAGCATTGCAGCGTACTGTTCTTACTGGAACTACAATGTCCGTACAGAAGTTGATGTAGTCAGTAGTGCAGTCAACAACCTCCTCAATGTTCTCACTCTGTGACCCCTGCAGGATATCCCAGTCCATAGTTCCAAAGCAGTCTCTAAAAGCCTGCTCGGTCTCAGGGGACCACTTCCTGAATGAGCGTGTGGTTGTAGGTAGCTCCCTCACTCTTGGTTTGTAGTGAGGCTGAAGCAGGACCAGGTTATGATCTGTTTTCCCAAGCGCAGGCAGCGGGGTGGCGCTGTATGCGTCTTTAATGTTTACAGTAGGTCGATAGTCCTATTTCCCTGAGTGTTACAATCCACATACTGGGAGAAGGCAGGTAATGTTTTGTCCAGCGTCACATGGTCAAAGTCTCCAGTGATTAGCACAAGCGCCTCAGGGTGGTGCTTTTTTTTTAATTTAGCAACAGCAGAATGGATGATGTCACCTGCTATCTCCACGTCCGCCCGAAGAGGGATGTAAACATTAACAATGATGTGTCCAAACTCTCTGGGCAAGTAATAGGGACGCAATCTGTGTGCAATGCCACATTTAATTAGCAACTGTTGCTCTGTATCAATCTGTGTCAATTAGTTTGATTCATCCTTAAGTAAGCTATGAAAGTTGCTAAATAAAATAATTCTTAATTGAGTTGAAAAAAAATTAACACATTTCTATTTCTAGAATATTGGTTAGTCTAAACTGCTCTTAAACTTATCTGTATCAGTTTTTTTTTTTTAAGTATGCCCATATGTTTGATGTAAATTACAGTTTAAAATGTTTAAATGTATTTATTAATGATTTAGTTGTAAGAAAATTAAATACAAGTGATTTCAACCCCCCTCAACATTTTCCCCCATTTCTTCTAGCCACAGACATACAGTCAGGGATATAATCAAAGCAGTTACAATCCAAGCAGCTACAACCAGAGCTACAACTACAGCAGCTACAGCAGCTACCCAGGGTACAGCCAGAGCTACACTCAGCCTGCTGCAACCAGTCAGAACTATAGCCAGCAGCAACAGAACTACAACCAACAATACCAGCAGGTGTGTGCCAGAATCCTGTTGTTGAGTGTCGTCATAAGAGTGATTAATACACCTTTTCCCATTATGTACTAGTTTGTTGTATAAAATATTATGCTGCTAGTTTTCATCTAAAGTGCCTACGCTGTTAACCTACTTGTATGGATTTGTCAACTTGTGCAGTGCATATGGACATGAAGGAAACAGCTGTGGATGTTTGCTAACATTGTATTTATTTCCATCTTTTTCTCAACAGTATGCACAGCAGTGGAGCCAGTATTACCAGAATCAAAGCCAATGGAACCAGTACTATAGCAATTACCCTAATTACGGCAACTATTCAGGCAGCACTCAAGGCTCGGGCACCCAATAAAGTCTATCTCAAAGCTGACACTTTTCACTTAAACAAATTGCAGAGTGGAAACACTGGTTGTCCCTCAAACTTCCTTCTGTGTATCACAGCCTGTATCTGAATAGGGAATAATATTGTATTAAAATCCCAACCCCACCCCTTCCAATGTTAAACCCACACTTTTAAGTTTACTTTCTTGACATGTTTTTCCTTGGTGTTAATATCTGCCAAAAACATTTAATTTCTTATACTGAAGAATGTTATTGTGGTCAATAAATTGGGGAAAGGCTTTAATTCACTTCTGCTTATTTAGATTTTGGAATTTTCCATTCTTTTTGTCTAAGGCTTCAGTTTAATTTTTAACCAATCAAGGATATGCATTTTTCATGTTACTGCTGCTTTTAAAGTGGGTGAAACTCCTTTGTGCTCTAAAAGAGAAAATTATAATAATTTCAAGTCCATAGTCTTCAATGCTTTTTATAATACAATTACAGTTGTGTTAGATTTGTACAAAAAAGTTAAGCTCCTACTTCTCGCAGTTTTGTGTAACTTGGCTTTTTCTTTCCTTTTGGCAAAGTTCTTTTTATTATGTCTGAAGTAACAATAAAAACCAATGCAAGGCAGTTTTACCATAAACATTTTTTAGTTTTAAGGTTTTATGTACTTTTTTTAAGCTGTTAATATTTTTGTCAGAAGCACTGACAATGTTCAGCAGAACCCGAGGTCAGTAATGTGTGTTAACTTTTTATACAAGGTCTGTGTTTCCTGTAACTGCACGTGCTTCTGTGTTGAGTTGGTTGGAAATCTTTTGTATTTGAAATATAATCAAAAAACTCAGTAAATCTGTCTGAGACTTTTTGTTTAATTCTGTAAGGTTTGCACTTGAATAATTGTTTGCGTGCTTTTACTTCCTCTCAATTTTTAAGTTGAAAAAAAATATACATTTTTCCTGGTTTCACAAATGTGGGTGCTTCCCATATGTATCCACTATAGAGTAAATCAGAAAGTGTTGCGTTGTGTGACTGCATAATTTGCTTCTGTGCTTCTCCCATGTTTACTTTTGTGCCTTACACAACTATAATAATATTTATTATATGTGTAAAGTATCTTTGTTTCATCTTTTTGTAGCTTATTTTAACAAACTCTTATCTAATAGAGATTGGTAGCATTGCTAGTAACAACTGAGGTATACTAAAGCGGTCCAGTTTTTAAAATACTCTAAGGCCAGTTGCTTTGAATTCTGTAATTAAAATATTAGCTACATTTATAACACTAGTGGGCTCTGCCCCCTGCTCACTTCACTCCTCCACCCCCGTGTTTGGTTAACCGGAAATACAATTTTAAGACATTAATTTCATGGGAATTATAACATATGGATTTTTTTCACTTTTACTTTAAAACTTCAGTAAAAACAATATTTGGAATTCACTTTTTTCTTCAAGATCGCATTGAATTTTGATTCCGTGTTTGGACTTGCATCGTGAAAACGCAACGTATAACTGCCTGTGAGTGAAATATTGTTTCTTTCTCTCTAATAAAATGACTTTTTTGAATATTTGTCCATGCTCTTTCTTCTTCACTTAGTTGATGACGTGTCATCTAGAACGTATAAAATTATTGTCCTAATATAATTTATAAGAGCTGAGAGCGCAGAAAGTGTCTGCCAAACGCATTCACACGACTGAGGTTAGATGACTGTGGTCTTGATTGAAAATAGTTGTAAGTAGGGCATGACTTGAAAGAATCTCATGTTAAAAGTCTCTGTCTCATGGGACTTCATACTGCGCCGGCATTTTTAGAATCTCTTAATTCTCACTGGCAACACGAATTAGACAATCTGCAAGTCTCCGACTTAGTTTAAATCCAAATAATATATTTGAATTTTTGTACTTTCATTATCTCTAACCTGCTTTGCATGTGTACCGCACCAACATTTTTGAATTCTTTACCACGTTCTACTTTGTCATCTACTCTTTGTCCCTTATTTCCGGACCCGGGTGTGGACTCGTCTCGTGGGATGTATAAGTGTCTCTCAAAGAAAATCGCATCTCGTGTCTCTATTAAAAAAAAAAAAATGTTGGAAGGAGACATGTACCCTTGATATTCTGCTAAATAACTGTTAATTTTACATTTAATACTGATGTCCATTTCATCCTGTGCTTTTTCAGGATACAGTCCAGTGGGTTCTCTTAGGTTAATGGTTAAGATTACACTGAACTAGTGTGTGAATGCTGATGTGTTGGTGTGCCCTGTAATATTAACCCATGTGCGGGATTGCTTTCTTTTTTTGTTTTTTAACAATTATAATTTAAATGAGAAAAATTGTCTAAAATGATTTAAAGACTGAAATCCAGACAAATTTGCAATCATTGAAATTTCCAAAAAGGGATGGTAAGTTTGAAAGTGTATGTTAACTTTTTAAAACTTTGAGTATAAATGTACTGTGTAAATCCAGTTATAGAGGATATTAGAAAGGGTAACATCTTTAATTTTCTGCATGTTTTAATAATCAAATTGGTTGCTACTAGTGTCTGTATAGTGTGTGTGTATATGTGTATTATGCACAGTGTTGAGGCGTGTTGAATGTGCAAGTAAGAATTTCACTGTACTCTACACATTTGACAATACTAATCCATCTCTTTCCAGTTGTATTTTCTCCAGTACTGACTATTCAGTGCTCTGTAGATCATTTACCTTGGAAAATGTACCCCCCCCTTTAAGTTTTATTGTAGTTTGTGCAGTGGACTTTAAATTCTGTTTGAGACTTGTTCCTTTCTGGGCCTGATACTTCTGAATAGGCTCTTGCACCCATCACCCTTTAAAAAAGATTGAATGAGGTACTTGATGGATGGCTTCAGGCTTATGGTTCCATTTACAGTATGCTTGTGCGCATGTTTTCAAGTTTAGACACTTTGCGTGTTTATAATATCTGTAAAGAATTATAAATAAACACACTACCTGTCAATAGTTTTAGATCACCTCCATTTTTCCAGTTTTTTGTTTTCTATCTCAAATTTAATCAGTTGAAATGCAATGAATGATATAAAATGGTAAAAAGGTAAGCAGTAAACTGCCAGTGGTTTAAATTTAAATTTAGGATAGCAAAAACTAATAAAGGAAATTTCAAAATATTACAAATGGGACCTTTTCAGGAACAACTAATAGGTTACAACCTTCAGATGTTCTGCAGCAGTTAAAGTAAATTAAGCCTTCCAAGTTGAAACAATTTGCACTGGTGTCCCAACCTCAGCTGATTACTTAAAATCCTTGCCTGTCTTACAGCAGGGATGGAACAGACTGTGGTTACTAGACCTTCTGAAGTAATACTTGCCCAATATTCCACTGGCATAGAACAAAAACTGCCAAATCAAAAACTTATTAAAAGTTTTAATTCATCAGAATAGCCACGTTTTGCAGATAAAACAGTCAAACTCTTGTGACCCTGATGATAGAGAGTTCCATTCAGTATGTACAATTCACCAACTCTGCCTCCAACAAAAGAACCCCAGACCATTACACTTTCTCTTCCATTTTTGACAGTTGGTGTCACACATGGACGAACCATCTTTTCACCAACTCCAGGTCATACAAACAACCCAGTGTGATGAACCAATAATTTGAAATTTTGATTCATCAGTCCATGAGACTTTCTTCCAGTCTGCAGTAGGCCACAGCAAGCATTTCTAGTCCCTATTTTGTCCTTTAAGGAATGGCTTACTGCAACTTGCTCTGTCAAACCAGCAGCACAGTTGAAACCAAGACTTGCGTTTTTTTTTTTTTTGTTTTTTTTACTTGCACTGTTAAGCTGTGCTTCAAGCTGCTGTGCTGTGAGGTGCTGATCACGCAAGCTGGCTACCCTCAGAAACTTGTCTTCTGAATTGGTTGTGATGTTGGGTCTGTCCGATCACTTCCTATCAGTTTCTTCTAGTTTCCAATTGCCTTTGGATTGTGCAGGACACCGCTGTATTCACCGACACTTTTTTTTTTTTGGCAATTTCCCTAAATGAAGGGCCTACACTTCTAAGGGTAATTCTGTCTCTCTTTTTTTTTTTTTTTTTTTTAATTGCCATTTTCTTGGAATAATCACTGGAGTTTTCAACTTTCTAGGATGTAGAGGGTGTAGTAAAACCCCCTCGCGTCCTGGAAAACCTGAAAATTTTGAGGGTTATTTTCCAGTCATTGAAATGACCTGGAAACTGATTGAAATGGCCAAATGTCCTGGAATTTTTGTTTTCGCTTTTTAATTTTTCTGTTTGAAACCGCTTGCTGTTCGTAAGTCTAGATATGATGACAGCTGAACTAGGTCTTTCCTCTGCTGCACAATGTCTCCACCTACTGAGACATGTATAGGCAATTATATTTGAGTTTTGACCCTCGTTGCTCTAGCTTGTCAGTAGCTGACAGGAGAACAACAGAACATCAGTTCATCAGTTGAAATTTCTGCTGAGTGCATGACTGCAAGAGTGACCACAGTGCATATGCTGCAACTGACAGTTTTGTTACTTCATACCGTCTGATGTGGACCCAGGTCGCATATTTAAACATGTCAAGTAAATTGGCGATGCCAATTTCTGTTAGCCTGTTAATGGCAATTCCCGTTAGGTGTTAGCATAGTGCTAATTGTCTAATGACGGTAATCAGAATCAGAATACTTTATTGATCCCGGAGGAAATTGCTTAATCAATCTAAAATCATTTTGTAGGCCTACGTGGTCCCACTGTTAAGCAAATAAATTCAGTGAAACAAACCTAAAACAGCACGAACACGATAACAGTCTTAAAAAGAATTAGACTAAGAGCTACTGCTTTCGTTTAAAACAAATAGGGCTTAGGCTACTTGAAGCTTACTTCTAAATGCCTGTTCTTGTGTGTCTGTGTAGGTTCGTGTGATATCCTTGCAGCTGAGCAATCGCCACACAATAAATATTACTTGGCTTGTGCCGTTTATTTGCACAACTGAACACGCTTAACAGCTCCTGGCTCAACTTATTATTCTAGCTTGCTTCCATTATTCCACAGAACGTTAGCTCCCTCTAGAGGAATTATATGGGTATGCTTTCACATTAAGTTTACTATAGTTAGCCTACAGAAAATCTGTACTGGATCAGTATTTCTATTTAGCCTACATTTTTGTACATTACTGTATGTAACGTTTTTGACACTAATAGGCAGTGTTGCAGGAAAAATAGTAGCCTATAATGGTTAATTTAGAGAATGTATTTCTAATTACAGAAGTGAGGGAAAGCAGAATCATGTCAAGGAGGTGTACATTTAAGGAGGAATGGAAGATAAATCCTGAGTTCAGGGACTGGATAGGACATGTGACAGATAATGTACATTGGGCATACTGCAAGATATGCAAGAAAGCTTTTGATGTAGGCGACTTGGGCATTTCTGCTGTTAAAATCCATGCCAAAGGACAGGGACACAAGAGGGTCATGTCAAGGCACAGGACCACGCATGACTGATTTCATCAATCAATCTCCCACCCCCAAAATTCTGAAGCTAGCAGACAGGCTGCAGAATCAGAGAGTCAAGGAAGCAGCGAGGTCCAGCCATCAACTTCTGGTAACTCCACCTCAAGCTACACCCACAATCGGAGCTCATTTTTCAAGTGAAGCTGTTTTAGAAGCAGAGATCTGCTGGGTGATTTAAAGTGGCCCTTTCCAAATATTCTTTCAATTCCTGTTCAGATATGGGTTCATTGTTTCACCTGATGTTTCCAGATAGTGACATTGCCCAAAATTTCTCATGTGGTGCAACAAAAGCAGCATATCTGATGTGTTTTGGCCTTGCACCATATTTCAGAGACAAGCTAGTGAAAGACATAAGTCCAACTGCTATACCATTTCATTTGATGAATGCCTCAACAAAATAACACAGACCGAGCAGATGGCTGTGCTTGTGCGGTATTGGAGTGGTAATGAAGAAAAGGTAGCTGTGCATTATCTGGACTCACAGTTTCTAGGGCACACACAATCGGAGAAGCTTGTTGAGAGCATTAATGTTTCCCTCTCTCCACTTGATCCAAACAAGCTCCTGCAAATTTCGATGGATGGACCAAGTGTCAACAAAAAATTTTTGAGATTATTTGAAGACCGGTCTAAGGAGGCCCCAGATATTAGAAGCTTGATAAACCTAGGAACCTGTGGTGGTCTTACAGTTCATGGAAGCTTCCAACGAGGCAAGAAGGAAAGTGGATGGAAGATAGGTGACAAACTAAGGGCCCTTTGGCAGCTTTTTTTCATGACACACCAGCCAGACGGGACGACTTTATTGAAATTACCAAAACATCAACATTCCCTCTAAAATTCTGTGCTCACAGGTGGGTGGAGGACTTGCCAGTAGCAGAGAGAGCACTTAAGATGTGCCCACGTGTTGAAATATTTGTCGACAATTACAAGAAACTCCCAAAAAGTAAAATGCCAACGTCAACATCATACACTGTGGTCAGAGAGGCTGTTGGTGACCCCCTTTTTGAGGCAAAATTACAGTTTTTTGCCTATGTGGCAAGGCAGCTGAAACCCTTTCTTGAGACTTTCCAGACTGATGCTCCCATGATGCCATTTTTGGCAAAAGACCTTCAGGCCCTTTCATGCTTTATGAAGAGGGAGGTACTGGATAACATCAAAACACCT
>JANRMT010062796.1:82670604-82708966 GCA_026402145.1 Polypterus bichir lapradei
TGACCCTCTTCCTATTGAAAAAACAAAAGTTGGATCCAAAATGGCCGACTTCAAAATGGCCACCATGGCCACCACCCATCTTGAAAAGTTTCCTCCCTCACATATACTAATGTGCCACAAACAGGAAGTTAATATCACCAACCATTCCCATTTTATTAAGGTGTATCCATATAAATGGCCCACCCTGTATATTATTTACTAGCAAAATACCCGCACTTTGCAGCGACGAAGTACTAACTTAATTTTTATTAAGAAGAAAAGTAAACCTTTTTAAACTGAGGGAAAATATACCAATAATTATTTGTTAAGGATCTCTTTGTATGCCATGTTGTCAGTTCGGCCCTCCGGTTGTAATATGACTAAGCTGTGCGCTGAGCTTACTCTTGAGCATGTAACTTACAGTTGGCCATGTGAACAGTAATCTTGTCTCAAATCTCACAGCTTGGATTGCTGCTGTCATAATCGGTTTGAGTTTCATGGTTTGTTTCAATTATGACAGTATTTGCAGGACTTGTGTTGAAATGACATTTGGCATCTGTCAAGCATAAGCATACAACTGGTTTCATCGATAACTTCGCATCCAGCTTTTGAGAGTTTAAACATTCATAAACATCAAAGTGTCCACTACTGAAATTGTCACCTGTGAATCTAAGATGTTTAAGAGGCATTGGCAGTTGTCCAAAGGTGTAAAATATTTGGCCTTTTCGGTACACTTGAAAGCGACAACCGAACAATTAAGCGGCAGCCATCAACTCACATGCAGAACCATAGGTGAAGGGCTTAAGCATTTCACTCTTATAGTGCTCCTGTGTAGTATAATTATCTCCTGTACCGTCATCAGTCCACACCTTGAACCTGTCCCAGTCATTCAATACATAAGACACAATGTTCCTCCGGATATCAAGAGTGAGCCTGATATGGCCGTGCAATATGTAACACGGAGAGAATGGAAAAGGCAGGTGCCATCTCCGGGCATGGAAACCACTCGGTAAGTGACAGTTCTTTGATCGATAGTGATAACCTCGATAAACATGTTAATGGGGGTACAGTTGGAATGATAAAGGAAATGGGTACTTGAACAATGTAAAGTAAGTCTAAAATACCTACACAATAACTATAATCGTAATAAACGAACAATAAAATAGTGGAGAAGCCGTGGATTTAAATAAAAAGGCTGCAGTTATCAGCAGGGAGACATAAATACTGTGGCAAAGCAAGGAAGGGAATGTAGAGACCGGAGCGACGGATGGCCTTATATAGTCAGGCAGCCAACAACGTGGGAGGCGTGGGGATGGGGGACCCAACACCACCTCACACGGCGACCGAGCTGCAGGCTATGGACATATATATGTACGTAAGTAGGATTCAGTTAGCGTTGGGATCCCTCGTGCCAAATTTCTTGAAAATGGGCCCATAAGTAACAAAGACCGTTGGAAAGTTCAATATGGTGGCCGACAGTGGCGTCATACCACCGAAATAAGTACGTACATCGGTTTCGGTTAGCGCAGGGAAGCCGCCTACCGAACTTCGTGAAGATGGGGCCATAAATAAAGTTTAACATGGCGGATGTTGTCGACTGTTATGACCGTGACACGTAGAATTTCGAAATGAAACCTGCTTAACTTTTGTAAGTAACCTGTAAGTAATGAGCCTGCCAAATTTCAGCCTTCTACCTACACGGGAAGTTGGAGAATTAGTGATGAGTTAGTGAGTGAGTCAATCAGTGAGGGCTTCGCCTTTTATTAGTGTAGATTAAGGTGCATGCAACACTCCTTGGGTTCAGGAAACCATTCCATTCTTTCATTTTGGGCCTTAAATTTTTTCATTTAATTGAGCTCCACACTAGTAAATCCCTGTGGCACCTACAGTCATGAAAAATTTTGGGATCCCCTCTTAATTCTTTGGAATTTTGTTTATCGTTGGCTGAGTTTTCAAAGTAGCAACTTCCTTGTAATATATGACATGCCTTATGGAAACAGTAGTATTTCAGCAGTGACATTAAGTTTATTAGATTAACAGAAAATATGCAATATGCATCATAACAAAATTAGACAGGTGCATAAATTTGGGCACCCCAACAGAGAGATTACATCAATACTTAGTTGAGCCTACTTTTGCAAATATAACGGCCTCTAGACGCCTCCTATCGCCTGTGATGAGTGCCTGGATTCTGAATGGAGGTATTTTTGACCATTCTTCCATACAAGATCTCTCCAGTTCAGTTAAATTTGATGGCCGCCGAGCATGGACAGCCTGCTTCAAATCATCCCATAGATTTTCGATGATATTCAAGTCAGGGGACTGTGACGGCCATTCCAGAACATTGTACTTCTCCCTCTGAATGAATGCCTTTGTAGATTTCGAACTGTGTTTTGAGTCATTGTCATGGTGGAATATCCAACTCCTGTGTAACTTCAACTTTGTGACTGATGCTTGAACATTAGCCTGAAGAATCTGTTGATATTGGGTTTCAATCCATCCGACCCTCGACTTTAACAAGGGCCCCAGTCTCTGAACTAGCCACACAGCCACACAGCATGATGGAACCTCCACCAAATTTGACAGTAGGTAGCAGGTGTTTTTCTTGGAATGCAGTGGTCTTCTTTCGTCATGCAAAGCACTTTTTGTTATGACCAAATAACTCAATTTTTGTCTCATCAGTCCAAAGCACTTTGTTCCAAAATGAATCTGGCTTGTCTAAATGAGCATTTGCATACAACAAGCGACTCTGTTTGTGGCGTGAGTGCAGAAAGGGCTTCTTTCTCATACAGATGTTCTTTGTGCAAATTGCACTGAATTGTAGAACGATGTGCAGATACACCATCTGCAGCAAGATGTTCTTGCAGGTCTTTGGAGGTTATCAGTAGGTTGTCTGTAGCCATTCTCACAATCCTGCGCATATGCCGCTCCTGTATTTTTCTTGGCCTGCCACACGTGGTTTAACAGCAACTGTGCCTGTGGCCTTCCATTTCCTGTTTCCATTCCTTACAGTTGAAACTGAGAGTTTAAACCTCTGAGATTTTAGTAGCCTTCCCCTAAACCGTGATACTGAACAATCTTTGTTTTCAGATCTTTTCAGTGTTGCTTTGAGGATCCCATGCTGTCACTCTTCAGAGGAGAGTCAAAGGGAAGCACAACTTGCAATTGACCACCTTAAATACCTTTTCTCATGATTGGACACACCTGTCTATGAAGTTCAAGGCTTAGCGAGCTAATCCAACCAATTTGGTGTTGCAAGTAATCCGTATTGAGCAGTTACATGCATTCAAATCAGTAAAATTACAAGGGGACCCAAATTTTTGCACAGCCAGTTTTTCACATTTGATTTAATTTCATACAACTAAATACTGCGTCACTAAAAAATCTTTGTTCGGAAAACACCCCAGTAGGAAATGAAAGACATACCACTCTTATCTTTTTTTGTTGAAAGTTGAGTAAATTATTATGCAGGCTGTGAGGGGTTCCCAAACTTTTTCATATGACTGTATCTAATGTTGATCACTAGTCCAAAGATCCAGTGTTTCAAGTCAGGCTCTCTGCTAGAGACTAAAACCAATTTGGGAGGTTCTTAGTGCCTAAATCCTTGTGCTAGAAAATGTCAGTTTTTCCCGTTTGTAGTGGCAACAAACACTTAAACAAAGACAAATGAGGCAACGACAAGTACTTCACTTGAACTCTGTTTAGCACCAGAGTCCACACTGCATTGGATGTCCTTTTTAAAGGCCTGGTCCATTAAAGTGACTAGCGTGATACATTAAAACTTGGCTTTCTGTAGATCTGCTTCCTTGAGTTTGTTATGATGAAACAAGCTCATGATTATTATCTGGTAAACGTCAAACTTTTATAAGACTTCAACAATTTTGTAGAGTAAAAGCCTCATGGACCAGCCGGATGGTTTGGAACTTTTTCCTCCTGTGACTGTGTATTTGTTGTCATTTGGAATTTCCAAAAGTGAAACTCTAAACTGCAAAATCTGGAGACTCCAGACGGCCTCTTAATGTGGCAAGAATTACGTGGCTTTCTGCATTAACTGGTCATAAAATGTGATATGTTCTTCATCTAAGTCACAAGTATAATCCAACACACATAATTGTGATGTTTAATGTCTTTATTCATCACGCCCATCAAACATTCAGTCTTATGTGGAAACATTAGGTGAACCCTTGGACCTTTGGCAGCAATAATCTCTTAACAAGCAGTTGTGGTAGCTGTGAATCAGACCTGCACCACATTCAGGAGGAATTATTTTGAATCATTCTTCATTACAGAACTGATTTAGCTCAGCCAACTTCTTAAGATGTCTGGTGAACTGGTATCTTGATGTCTTTCTATATTACTTCTATGAGTTTAAAGTCTTCAAAGAGCCACACGCCTTTTTTTAATGTGTAGGATTTCTTTTTTTATTTTTTTAAAGCCATTCTGTAGTACAACTATTTTGATGTTTATGGTCATTGTACTGGTGCATCACCCATCTTCTACAGACCGGCAGTGTGTCATTATCCTGTAGGATGCCTTGACAAACTTGGGAATTCATTTGTGTCTCTCTGATGGCAAGCTGTTGATGTCCTGATGCAGCAAAGCAGCCCCAAATAAGCCCATGATCCTACCTCCGCCATACTTCACCACTGGGGTGACTTCTTCAAGTCAGCATGTAGTGCTATTTTCATGACGTATGTGCTGCTACATATTCTTCCTGAGCAATTAAACCCTAGTTTCATCAGTTCACAAAACATTTACTCAGTGGCACTGTGGAGTGTCAAGGTGGTCTTTGGCAAATGTCAGACTTTTTTGAGAGTGGCTTTCTCCTTAGTGTCCTGACTGGACACATGCCTGTTCAATGTTTTGTGTACTAAATGTCATTTTTTTTGAGAGGCATATGTCACATCAGCAGATGCTTCTTGTGAGTAGTAAACTCAAACTTTGTGAGTCATTTTTATTGCTCAAAGATTCTCTAACCCAGACCTCTAATCTGGTTTCCCTGGCTGGACTCCAGGTAGGCTAACGCCCGACTCCGATTTAACTTTTGTTGAAGTCATCAGCCTAGGGGTTCACATACTTTTTTTTTGAAACCTACTCCTGTGAATGTTTAAATGATGCATGCAATATGTACAGGAATAATATACAAGAAAGTGTGGGCTATTAGTTAAATCGGACGGTTCATTAATGTAACTTTGATGAAGATCGGACAATATGTTAAGACAAATTTATATAAAAATGCAGTTATTTCCAAAGAGTTCATATGCATTTTCTTGCCACTATATGTGTTTGTTATCCTTGTGTTCTGTTTTTGAAATTAATATACAAGTATTGTAATTATTTTTCTGTAACCCTTATTTTTATGAATGTTATGTTATTTTGTTTCCTAGCACTTGCTTCAATCTAATGGTTGGCACACGTACAGGGAGAGGTAAGTAAAATAAACAAGTTAGAAAATGCATGCAGGGCGCACCATTCAGGCGAGTCTGGCAATTAAGCAGATATGGAAGGTGGAGCATTTCATATTTGTTATGTACTTCATCCAAGACTCAATTATTACATTTTTGTTTATTAAATATTTTTGTTACAATCTGTTGTATTCAAAAGTAACAGCGATAATCCAATGCAATTAAATGTGTTAGTCAATGTCATTAAAAATGCGCTTTTTAACAGCAGTTTACAATGGACTCCAAATGTAGCCTGAATAGACTTGTGGCTCAATAGCTTTCATTTACAGCAGATGAAAATTCAGCTGATGTGTGTGTCAATGGTAGAGGGGCTATGAGTAATTTGTTCCATTTTCTTAAATGTAACATTTTTGAAGCCTTGCCTAATAATTAGAAAATAAATATTTATGACGGTTGGCGCCCTGCCCAGGTTTGGTTCCTGCCTTGTGCTCTGTGTTGGCTGGGATTGGCTCCAGCAGACCCCTGTGACCCTGTGTTCGGATTCAGCGGGTTGGAAAATGGATGGATGGATGGATATCTATGAATGCAAAATGACCAAATACTAGCATAAAATCAATATCATCATTACCTTATAAAAGGAGAAAAGTAACTGTAATAAGAGCCTGTTTTATCTCGGTAGAGTAGTATATTTTGCTCTACTTTCCCCTATTGTATTATTAATATGTAGCCTTAAAATGCCTAATCTCACAGACTTACCACTGTTTTTAAGGTATTATTGCATATGCCTTATCCCCACCTTCCCTTCTATATCTATAACCTCAGGCAATTAGATGTAGTAAAAAGACAAGCAGGAGTTAAGTTACACATAAAATAATGTATTATTGATAATATTCATAAATAATAACAAAATTCAAAGTACATTTGAATATTGGCAACCATACAACCTGATTAAATGGTGATGTGTAACTCGGGTGGCACACAGACTTGTAGTTACTTAAAATGTCTCTAGTTAAGGCATCATTAGTGCTCAGCTTTCTTCAGAACAGGCCTCAAGCCTGTCTCAATATGGCTGAAGCTGTGCTCTTCATTGTGCTGTTCTTGTCAGTTTATGGTGTGATGGTCTTCTTCAGTTGTTAGCAAGAGAAAGATACTTCTACATCATCACAGGTTAGCAAGAGAGATGCTTCTTCATCATATGTTGGTTAGAGAGAGAGAATGTGGTTGAGCAAGCAAATTTATAGGTTTTCTGTCCAACCCCCTACAGCCAATAGGATATCATGGTACTTAAAGGCCTCTGAGACAAGCCAATTCCAAACAGCCATATCTCAGACCAATGGGGGGAAATAGTACATCTTAACACCTGCAACCCCCCCCCAAGACCATATGTTAAGCTAACCTGGCTTTGTGTGGGGGATGAGAGAAAGACTTTAGCAAAGAAACACTCATCAAACTGGTTTAAGACACATCCCCCAAATCCTGTCGTAAAATTACAAAGAAAAGTCGTAAATGGTGGGGGGGGCAAACACGAATGCCTCTCACCAAAGTAACACTAAATTACATTGCTTCGCCTAAATTACAAATAAAGACATACAAAAAATTTATCAAGTTATATGCAAAATCTTACATCACAACAGAGCCCCATCGAGGTATTAATGAATATTTGAATCAGTGAAGTGGGTGAATGACTGTGTAAGGGATAGCTGTGAAATGCTTCAGCGTATAATGTTGTAATAAATGGGATATATAATAGCAATACACAATACAAAACGTTTATGGGTCTTTGCATAAAACATAGGGTTAAACATTCTCTACAGGAAAACCTGCTAAGGAATAACCAGTGAAAAAGATTTGTGATGGTGTGTCACCAATAATAAGCTCCTCCTCAAATACCCAGCTATCTATGTCACCAAACATCCAGCTCCTCCCTGTTCTGCAGGCTGCACTGAGGATCGCCTCAAACGATGCCAATGATACCTCACAGACAGATTTTGTTTCTATGGTACAAAAATAAAATTAATATTCCTCATGACACCAACCTGTGCTACAGTCCACAAACTGAGATGAGTGTCAAGCACTGATATGAATAAGAAAGGAGGAGAGAGGGGGAGTTTAGGGTTGTGGTTTAGGTTTCTTCTTGGTTACCAGTATGGTACTGATTTTATTCTTTGGGTCCTTGGATTTAAAGGTTTAAGAGAAACACTGTAGGACAGGGGTTCATGAACTGTTGTGAACCACATTACTACTTCATATACAATTTAAAAAAAAAAACCCCACAAGTATTGGCACCTTGCAGCATCCAAAATTAGAGGAGAACTAAGAGTAGGGTTAGGGTTAGGGTCTTGCCAAGCACCTTGAGCAACATTATTTGTATGAAAATGTGCTATATAAATAAATCTGTGTTATATAAATAAATGTTGTCCAAGTGTGGCCTTTAATAAACCTTCAACCTCAGCTTCGCATTCACCACCCTTCATCTTTTTGTCAGAAAAAGCCCTTTTAGGAAAAATGACTGATGAGATTAGAAGAGGTTGTAGCATATCCCATGAAATGAGATCGTCAAGAAGTATATTTGGACTGTAGAGATAAAAATATTATAACACTGCTGACAAGCTGCATCAGCAAAGGATGCGTCATCCATAATTTTGAGAAGGCATCCCATCACCTGCAGCAGAGGTGCCTATAAAAATGGCAAGCCTGCAAAGTCACAAACAGAAATCCATCCAGTGTGGCAATGGTGATAAGTCCTTTGAAGAGTAGCGAGACACCTAAAAGAGCATAAAATGCATGTGAATCCTTTGAGTCAGTGCTGGCAAGCACCTTGCAGCGCCACATTGGTGTCAACAGTGGGCTGAAAAGAAGGCCAATTTAGCAAAGCACAAAGTGCTGTGGAGACTGCCGAGAATCTGCTTGGCTCTTCTGAGGAGATCCAGGATCTAGAGCAGGGGTGGGCAAAGTCAGTCCTGGAGGGCCGCAGTGGCTGCAGGGTTTTGCTCCAACCCAGTTGCTTAATTGAAAACAATCCTTGCCAATAATTAAATTGCATGGCTTGTTAGTTGCTTTAACTCTGCCATTTCAGGCCATTCTCATATCCTAGATTTTTTTTTCCTTTTTAAGGATATCATCCAAATGATTTGAAGTCTAAATTGGACTCAATCTTTCACTTTTTTCCAAGTATTTAATTAAACCAAATAGTGCACGATAAATACACACAGGTGTAAGTGGTAACAAGCTAAATGGAGAAATGCTGGTTTCTTTTGTCATTTGCACCTTATTGCTAATAAGGAGCCATTAAAAATCAAGACTACAGCTGTTTAAGACTACAATAAGCAATAAGGGTTCAAAATCTTAATGAGCGAGACCACTAAAGTGAAGTAGAAGTGTTACTTGAGCAATAAGGGCTTCTTATTAAGCAACTGGGTTGGAGCAAAAACCTGCGGCCACTGCGGCCCTCCAGGAATGACTTTGTACTAGAGTGTCATCTGCAGCATCTTTACAGGGATGAAGACAACTTAGAGACTGCTACCTCTGCACCTCCACCAGTGCTCTACCGTCTGTCAAGGTCCATTGGCCTGGACATGTGGATGCCAGAGGACCTTCCAGCTCATAGAGCTGGGAAAAGTGTGGGAGATCAAGTTGTCCCTGACTCCAGATGAGCCATGCGAAGCAGGGCCAGTGGTAAAACTGTACAATCAAAGGAGGAGACAGATTACAGATATGTTACAGAGCAGCAATGGAGGGAGAGTCTCAAAGCTGAGATCTGGACTGGGATGAACAGTGTTTGTGGTGACAGGTCAGTCAGGGAATCCAGCCAGGACAGAGCAACATCTACAGCTTCATGCAAGGAGGTTCACCTGATCATGTACAATGGACCAATCATTGTGCAGAAGTGCAGCATTTAGCACCTCTGCTGCATCTCAAGACAATGCAGTACAGTACTCAACATTCATACTGCGACATCTGATAATGTAGCACTTAAGACCCCTGCTGATGTGCTTTTGTCACCAACTGCAGTAGAAATGAAGACCACCCCACCATTTTGAAGAGTTGTGCGCTATTTCAAGAAGATGGAAATGGTCACTGGGGACAGTGACTTTGAAGAGAGGGCTCTGTAACAAGTGGTATCAGTCAGGGATGAGTCATCCATAGTATGAGCTGGCATCTCATCACCAGACAGCAGGGGCACCTTTAAAAATGGCATGTCTGTTAGGTCTTAGAATTCCATCTAGAGTTGCAATGGTGAGTAGTCCATTAAGGATAGGGAACCACCTGCAAGGGACAAGTAAAGAGGAAGAGGATCCATTCTGGCACTCGATGCCGACACTACCATATGAACAAGGAGATTGGAAGGTGCAACTTGGCACAGAAGAACATATTTATATCAGGAAAGATTTACTGCATGGTCAAAAGTGAAGCGAAGATGGTCATGGAGCTGACCTCGCTGGTTCTCTTATCAGTGTTATGCTGAGGATACACAGATGCACCTGTCATTCCCTCCTGAGAACAATATGGTATCAGCTAGAGTCTCTTGATGTCTTACTGATAACTCAACCTAGATAAAGGATCATCATCTACAACTCAACATGGCAAAAACCGAGCGTCTTGTGATCCCGGGCAGCCAGTCTGCTCATCTCCCCATCTCTGAACAACTTGGCTCACTGTCGTGATTGATAAGCAGCTATCTTTTTCAGACCATTTTCTACTTTTCTCATCCATACAGGTTCACACTGTACAACATCCTCCAAGATCAGACCTTATCTGACAGAGTATGCAGCACAACGTCTGGTCCAGGCTTTGGTCTTGTCGTGTCTGCACTACCGCAACTCGCTTCTGGTAGGAATGCCGGCATGTGCTATCAGGCCGCTGCTGATGGTCCAGAATGTGTCTTGTATTTAACCAGCCAAGATGGGCACAGGTCACTCCTCTCCTCAAGTCACCACATTGGCTTCCTGTAGCAGCACACATTAAAGTCAAAGGCCTGATGCTTGCCTACAGAGTAATCAGTGGGTCGGCACCTGAGTATGTGGAGACACTGGTGAAGCCCTAGTCTCTCTCTTTCTTGCCCACTCAAGTCGCCAAGAGAACAGCTGGCAGTGATGCTGCCTCTGTGTGACATCAAGTCTCAATCCAGACTCTTTTCCTGTGTAGTTCCTAGCTGGTGGAATGAGCTGCCCACCTCCATCCATACTGCTGACTCCCTTAATGTGTTCAAGAAGCAATTGAAAACCCATCTGTTCGGTGCATATCTGTCAAAGTGTTTGAAAAAACAGCTTAGCGATCTTTAATGCTGTTGGTTGATTTGTTATTGCATAAAATTTAATTGCTTTCTCAATTATTAATCAATGTGTATGTAAAATTATTAATTATTACATCTTTTCAATTGTGACAATCAACTTTTGTTACCTGTCCTGCTACACTTGCTGAGCAAATAGGCCCTAGCCTAATGTTACTCGATTATTTTTAACTCTTTTGTAAGCAAGCAAATACAGTAATTGTAAATGTCATTTTCCGTAGTCCGGATCTAACCGTAACAAGTGCAAACCGGAACGCAGCGTTGTGCTGGGATATGGAAAGGCCGGGTCCCTATGATTGAGACACACAGCGGATATGCTCCTGTGTGCGGGAGGGTTATTAGTCTGAAAAATAACATGTGAAACTGGAGTGGCAGTTGCGATGATTTCAGGTAGGGGAGTTCATGTAAAGTAGCTGACGAAATGCACGTTGAGTAGAATTATAAGGGAACGCGAACCGGAAATAACGATCGAGGCATTCAATACAATGTTGCTTCAAACTGCGAAGTGAAAGATTACAATAGAAATAATGATCTGAATTTTTTATAAATACACAGCAACATGTTACCAATTCTATGACATCTGAATATCCTAAATAAATCTCAGCCCGCAACGAATTGTTGATGGTTCTGACGTTCCATAATATCGTTTATAAAAGAGAAGCGGTGACATTGTGTAAATTGCGTACACGCAGGTGTTTGTAACATCGCCTCGATTTCTTCTGCCGGCTTTTGACATTATTATTAATACATGAACTGGGGATTTTTTTATCTTGAAACTGTTACGTGGACTTGGTCTGTTATTTAGGGGTTCGTGGAGTGTAATTTCTGTTTCACTTGTTTTGCGTTGACCAAGTGGATTAATTTTTTTACAGCGCGTTTAGGGGCGAGAAAACAGTGAATGAGCTAGAAGTCCGAGACACGATTTAAAATATCCGAATTAGCATAAGACCCCCGATCCCCGAAATTAAATTCGTGGTGTTTATAAAAAATGTACGCATTTACCTAGAGTAGTGGCGTTAAATACCTAGAATATAAAAAATGTGTGCGTCAGTGTAAATGTTGGCAATCTAAATATTCCCGGTTGTAGTAGAAAGAAACAGAAAATATCATATTCGTAATAACGGACCTTGAAATACAGTAATCTAAAATGATTCCCCACATACTTACAGGGGCATCTCAGCAAATTAGAATATCATCGAAGAGTTAACTTGTTTCAGTAATTCAATTCAAAAAGTGAAAGTCATACATACAGTATATAGATTCATTACACACAGAGTGATATGTTTCAAGCGTTTATTTCTTTTCATTTTGCTGATTATGGCCTACAGGTAATGAAAACTCATTCAGTATGTCTGTTGAAAAGTACGTCCATGTATGCACTCAATACTCGGTCGGGGCTCCTTTTGCATGAATTTCTGCATCAGTGCAGCCTGGCATGGAGGCGATAAGCCTGTGGCACTGCTGAGGTGTTATGGAAGCCCAGGATGCTTTGATTGCGGCCTTCAGCTGGTCTGCATTGTTGGGTCTCATGTCTCATCTTCCTCTTGATAGATTCTCTATGGGTTTTAGGTCAGGCGAGTTTCTCGGCAAATCAAGCACAGTGGTACCATGTTCATTAAACCAAGTATTGGTACTTTTGGCAGTGTGGGCCGGTGCCGAGTCCTGCTGAAAAATGAAATCAGCATCTGCATAAAGCCTGTGAAGCATGAAGTGCTGCAACATTACCTGGTAGACGGCTGTGCTGACTTTGGACTTGAGAAAACACAGCAGGTGACATGGCTCCCCAAATCGTCACTGACTTTGGAAACTTCACGCTGGACCTCAAGCAACTTGGATTCGTGCCTCTCCACTCTTCCTCCAGACTCTGGGACCTTGATTTCCAAATGAACAGCAAAAGGGGTCTTTGGACCACTGAGCAGCAGTCCAGTCTGTTTTCTCCATAGCCCAGGTAAGACACTTCTGACGTCATCTCTGGATCCGGAGAGGCTTGACACAAGGAATGTTGTGACAGTTGTAGCCCATGTCCCGGATACGTCTGTGTGTGGTGGCTGTTAAAGCACGGACTCCAGCCGCAGTCCACTCCTTGTGAATCTCCCCCAAATTCTTGAATGGGCTGTGCTTCACAATCCTCTCAAGGCTGCAGTTATCCCTGTTGCTTGGGCACCTTTTTCTGCTGTCACATTTTTTCCTCCCACTCAACTCCCCATCAATATTCTTGGATACAGCACTCTGTGAACAGCCAACTTCTTTAGCAATCACCTTCTGTGACTTCCCCTCCTTGTGGTGGGTGTCAGTGAGTGTCTTCTGGACAACTGTCAAGTCAGTAGTCTCCCCATGATTGTGTGGCCTACTGAACCATACTGAGAGACCATTTAAAGGCTCAGGACTCCTTTGCAGGTGTGTTGGGTTAATTAGCTGAGTGGAGTGGGACACCAGGAGCCTCATGTATAAACGGTGCGTACGCACAAAAATGTTGTGTAAGAACGTTTCTGTGTTCAGATTGCGATGTATAAAACCTAAACTTGGCGTAAAGTCACGCACATTTCCACGGTAGCTCATACCCTGTCGTAAGGAAATTCTGCGCTCGGTTTTGCAGACTGGCGGCACCCAGCGTCAAAGCAGTGCTACTGTTCCTGTGTGGTTTATCTCTCTTTTTTAGATCCACATCCCTGACATGGCTTTATAAATACACTGAAATTAACCGCATGTTGTTTATTAGTTTAATGCATCTGATTGTAATTAACCTGTAACAATATAATGGTGTACAGAATGGTCAAACTATTTTAAATACCATAACGTTGTTACTCTCACTGCACCTTCTCCTTCTTCTTTCAGCTGCTCCCGTTAAGGGTTGCCACAGCAGTTGCACCACTCGGAGTGTTTATATCACTGTATCTGAGTGGGGAATCAAAGATCTACAGAAGCTGAGAAAGAGAATTATCGGTATACAGCATCGAGCACACGCTGCCTGTCTGTTGAACTGCTGTCACACGGCAAACGTTTCAAAGCCTTTCCTGTACGGACCTCGCGGTTCAGAAACAGTTTCATCCCAAGAACTATAAACGCACTCAATCATTGCTCCTTGTAGGACTATTTGTACTTATAAGTAGAACTACCCCACTGTAAACTTGCAGTACATTTATAATATTACACCACCTGCGCCACTTTATGAAGCGCGTATTTACATATGATGATGATATCATTTTTAAGATGAAATGCAGCAAAATATGTTGATTATATTATACAGATAAAACTTTAACTTCATTTAAATAATCTGTATTGTTAATAATTAAACATGTGAGGACACGGTGCCGCAGCGCTAGCAAGTTCATGTATTGTTTCTGCCCTGCGCTGTATATTTACTGAGGCTGGCACGACACTGGAAGGATAGAAGGATAGAACAATTCAATATGTACTACGAAGATATTTCAATGCTTCTTAAACGTTTTGAAGAATCGTCATTGTAAGCTTACAGATGGCTTAACGTCCATTACAGAGCTGATTGTGTGGCGATTGGGTATTTGGAGAAAGAAAAGTAAGGACAGGAATTGGAGGTTAGTACGTTTGAAAGAGACAGTACTGCTACAATAAAATATTTCATCGAAGGTCACGCATGGCACAGCAAACATCTTGGGTGAGGCATGAACAATCACTGTGCCATCGTGTTCCCATGTTTAATAACATGCTTTAACTTCTATCATCATGAAGTGGAAATTTCGAGATTAAAGTTGACATTTCGTGCTTTTTCCCCCCCACTGTGTGCCTATTTTTTTTTTCTCTGTACCCTAATAAGCTTTCATATGACACTCAGATGGTGGGCTACAACTCACCTATCATGGCGACTTTGATATCTGACAACTTCTTTTTTTATTTCGGGCACTGTGCTACTTTGTGAATTTGAGCTTTCAAGTTTCTCCAACACGTTATGTCACTCGATCAACTTCCTTTTGTTGTTTATACCACTGTTTAAACCAACAAATAGTACATTTTTCCTTTGCCTCTACTTGGTATTCGCTGAAATTCTATTTTCCCTCTTGCTTTTGCCATTGTCTTTTCACAGAACGCTAAGCTTAAGGGCTATTTATATTGATTTGCATAATCAAAGAGGCGTAATTCTGGGAGGAGTTGGGGCGGGACAGCACGCGTGTGCGTTAGCGTTACTTTTCACGCTGACCGGGATTTATGTAGCGGAAGAACGCGGAATTTGGCGAACGCACAGATTCCTGCATCTGGATTTTTTTTGTGTGTAGGCGCATTTCGGCTTTTGTGCTTGCGTCATGTTATAGTGTGAGTTCTACGCACGGCGTTATACATGAGGCCCCAGGAGTCTACCATATTGAACAATATTCTAATTTTCTGAGATACTGAATTTTTAGCTTTCATTAGCTATAAGCCATAATCAGTAAAATGAAAAGAAATAAACGCTTGAAATATATCACTCTGTGTGTAATGAATATCTATAATATGAGTTGCACTTTTTGAATTAATTTACTGAAGTAAATTCACTTTTTGATGATATTCTAATTCATTGAGATGTACCTATATGTTTGAAATTAGAGGGGAGGACCATTAGGAAAGAATTTTATATAAAAAATATTATATTCATGATCAGAAACCATTAAATAAAATAACACAAAACATCATAATTCTCTATTACTATTATAGCCCCATTTTGTGGAAGTTTTGTGAAAAGGAGTAACTTTGACCCCTTGTACCCCTGTGGTTGTTTGATGTGGCCTGCACAACTTCAAGTCCTTCTGACACTTATTAGTCTGCTGTGTATCATGAGGATGTAATTTCCTGTACAAAATAAGGTCCCAAAATGGCCTAAATTAAATTTTTTAGGACTCTAGAGCAGGGGTCGCCAACCGTGGCTGCAGGTTTTCATTCTAATCCCTTTCTTAATGAGTGATCTGTTTTTGCTGCTAATTGACTTCTTTTGAGCTAATTTTAATTGACTTGCTCTTGAAGACTCAAGACACCTTAATTGTTTCTTTTTCCTTAATTCGCAGCCAAACAATAATGAGATACAAAATGAGCCAAAACAACTGGTGTCCATCATACGTACAATATCCGAAAATAATGAAAGATGAAGGTCTCAGGAATGTTTATCTGCTCAGGTCTTCAAAACATTTTACCAGGGCTCTAAGAAAAGAGCAAATCAACAATTTCATAAACGTCTGCCATTGCACAATGATAGCAGCAACAAGCCACAAAATAAATAAACTGCTTTAATTAACGACAAGACTCGGCACCTCATTAAGCAGCTGGTTGGAGTGAAATTGGCCCTGACTTAGTTGGTCTTCTGTTGGCTCACTCACTTCACGTTTCACTTCTGTTTGGGTGCCATTTTAGGAAAGAAATGAAGCAATTCAGGGGAACAAATCTTAAAAAAGCAATTCGATTAAAATAAATTGACAAGAAGTTAATTATCAGCATAAACAGGGCACTCATTAAAAAAAAAAAAAGGGTTAGAATGTAAACCTGCAGCCACGATGGTCCTCCAGGAGTGGAGTTGGTGACCCCTACTCGGTCTCGGTAAGGTTGATCTATCAGTTCACCAAAACATTTTGACAGTCACAAACAGTTTTGGAAATGTCTGCTCTGACAGAATGAGAGCAGCAACAGGCCACGGAATTAAATAACGAGTTTAATTAACAGCAAGAATTGGCTTCTCATTAAAAAGTGATTGGAATGAAATTGGTTGGAGTTTGAAGCCCCAATTTAGCTGGTCATGTGTTGGCTTGTTTCACGGCTCATTTCTGTTTGGCTGTCATTTAATGAAGAAAAGAATCAGTTCCAAGCACTGAATCCTTAAAACCAGGGCTATTAAAATGAAGGGATAAAGAATTTAATTAGCAGTGAAAACTGGTCACTGATTAGGAAAAGGGTTAGAATGAAAACCTGCAGCCACTGTGGCCCTCCAGGCCTTGAGTTCGGCACCCCTGCTTTAGAGGGCCAGAAATAGGGGGAACCTCCAAAAAGCGTAACGTCTTGTGTAACTTGACATCAAGATGAGTTGAACTGTATATCATCTTTAGAGGTTTTCTCATACCGGTGAGTCAGCAGGTGTTGGACAAAATAAAAGCTGAAGTGTTTTTATAGCGTTTGTGAGTAATTCTTATGAGTGCAAAAACCCAAAGACTTTTTTTCAATACACAACACCTTCAACTCTTACTCCGACTTTTCAATTTATGGTGTCACCGACTCTTAGCTACGCAGTTTGTAACTTGACTAATATATTTACTACAGTATGTTGATTGAAAGCACACAACATTTCATCACTGTGATTGTGTATCATCAGGCTACTTTTTAGCTTTCTAACTTGTTAAAGTTCAGGTTTAAAGGCTTAGTGATGCCGCTGTGTCTTTTCATGTTGTTTATTAAAATTTTCTTAAAAAATTAAAAAGATAGTATATTTTTGCCAGAAGGCTGGAAGAAATAATAGTTTGAATTGAATTAGTATAAGTGAAATTGGAAATTTTAATACAGGGTGAGCAAAAAAGAAGTACCACATTTCAAATGTTTATTCTACAAAAACGCTGCAAGGTAAAATAAATGTCATTATGACACAAGAAAGTGTATACAAAACAGATTTTTTTAACTGTGTTTAAAAATGATGTCTTCAAGGTGGTGACCATCATTAGCGATACTCTTCGAGACCATTCACATTCGGCCATTTCAAGGGGAATAGCGGCGATTTTGTGGCAAATAGCATCCTTGAGGGCTTCAAGGTTTTGAGGTCAGTGTGTGTATACCTTTGACTTGAGATAGCCCCAGAAGAAGAAATCACATGGAGCGAGATCAGGCAAACATGAAGGCCACCACACATCACCGCGCAGGGAGATCGACTTCCCCAGAAACATCTCCCACAGAACTTGCATGGATCTCCACGCCATATGACCTGTTGCTCCCTCCTGTTGAAACCAGGCATCCACCACATCCATTTCTTCCAGATGGGGCCACAAAAATTTCTCTAGCATTTCAATTTAACGTTCTGAAGTGACTGTGACTGTTGCTCACCCCTCCTGCACAAAGTAAGGGCCTACAATGCCAAATTGTGCAACGGTGCACCAAACTGTAATACAGCAATCCCTCGCTATATCGCGCTTCGACTTTCGCGGCTTCACTCTATCGCGGATTTTAAATGTAAGCATATCTAAATATATATCACGGATTTTTCGCTGGTTCGCGGATTTCTGCGGACAATGTGTCTTTTAATTTATGGTACATGCTTCCTCAGTTTGTTTGCCCAGTTGATTTCATACAAGGGACGCTATTGGCGGATGGCTTAGAAGCTACCCAATCAGAGCACGTATTACGTATTAAATAAAACTCCTCAATGAAATACGAGGGGCTGTTTGCACAGAGGCTGTTTGCCTAGAGGATACGGACGCTCCTCTACAAAATGCTGCTTTATCGCGGTGCTTCGGCATACTTAAAAGCACGTATTGATTTTTTGATTGCTTGCTTTTATCTCGCTCTCTCTCTCTGACATTCTCTGCTCCTGACGGCGCTCCTTTGAAGAGAAGATATGTTTGCATTCTTTTAATTGTGAGAAAGAACTGTCATCTCTGTCTTGTCATGGAGCACAGTTTAAACTTTTGACTAAAGGGTGTTATTTCATGTCTAGAGGGCTCTAATAATGTTAACAGTGTGGGAGAGTTTATAAGGGCTTAAAATATATAAAAATAACCATACAAACATATGGTTTCTACTTCGCGGATTTTCATCTATCGCGGGGGGTTCTGGAATGCAACCCCCGCGATCGAGGAGGGATTACTGTACGCTGTCTGTGCAGGGGTCTCTAAATGAAGTTCACGAGGGTTGGTTTCAGCCCAGTAGCGAAAGTTTTGCTTATTATGCAACCATTTGAATGGAAATGTGCCTCTTCGTTGCAGATGGCAATGGCGTCTTGCAGAATGTTCGTGCACAACTCTCTATGGCTCTCCCAGTCTCTCTTTTTGAGTTCCTGCACTACCGTCATTTTGTATGGAAATACAAATTAAGGTCCTCATGCAAAATCCTCCTCAAAGATGTGTTGGAAATACCTTAGGTGGAAGCATGTTTGTACGCTGAGCAAAATTAATGCCATTACAGCTTGGAAGTTTTTAGGCGTTCGTACAGTCCAAGAACGGCTTGGAGATTTTCTGTTCAATGTTGTAACTGTCTGTCTAAATTGAGCCACCCAATGAAGAATTGTTTTCCGATTTGGGACGTCACTGTTAGGAGGAATGCTGAAGTGCGTTCGGAAAAGCGTGTTGCGTAGTGATGATGGATTTGTTGTTTTTGAAGAATTCTTTGACAGTGAAAGCACGGTGTTCACTGGACCAAGGCATGTGCCGACTGAAAACTACAAGGGATCGCCTATCAAAGGACCCCCTCTACAACCCACTCAGCTGCCTCTACCTCGCGTAATCACCCTGAGAAGTGTGGTACTTCATTTTGGCTGACATTGCACATTATAATCCAGTTTATATTTAGTTGGGAGTAGGTACATTTTTACCAACTCTGACTCCACAGCCCTGTAATTATGTTAATTAATGTTATGTTAATTGTTAATTCCATCTTGGTCCCCATGTCTGTGTTTGGGATCCACATGGACTAGTAATGCCCTGACTGATGTCCTGTTGGTTCTTGCCTTGGGTTCAGTGTTGGTGGAATAGACCCTGCCTGCAGTCCTCAACTGAGAAAGTTTTGTTAATTGATGTATTAAATGTTCCACATTTGAAAGCACACAATGTGTTTAACCCTTTATGAGTACCAACGAGTAAGTAACTGGATTTGGCTGAAACACAAGAGTCAGTGTTAGAGGTTGAAGTGGAAGCTTCTGACTTTCCGGTCTTTAGGACACATTGCATTTAAATTACTTTTTGATTATATTCACTTCTTAACCTTGCGATCTTTGCTGCACACTTTTTGATTTGTATTTGTTTCTGTGTTTCTGCAGTTGGGGCCCTGATGGGGTTAAGTGACTGCTTATACAGACAAAGATCTTTCTGCTTTCCATTGGCCCTAGAATAGCATTATGTACACTTAGTAATAATAATACATTTTATTTATACTATTCTAGGTGCCTTTCTGAAACTCAAGGACACTGAACAAATAATAAATAAATAAATAAAAAGACACATTATAAACAACTTAAAACATCAGAAAAAACAGAAGATATAAAAA
This sequence comes from Polypterus bichir lapradei, assembly GCA_026402145.1. Lineage (NCBI taxonomy): Eukaryota > Metazoa > Chordata > Cladistia > Polypteriformes > Polypteridae > Polypterus > Polypterus bichir. Next base: position 82,690,456 of record JANRMT010062796.1, read on the forward strand.
TTAAAATCAAACAAAGCCTCTGTAATCATAAAGAAAAAGCCATTTTAAACAGATGCATTTTAAGTTTACATTTAAGGGTTGAAAATGATTCGATATTTCTGAGCTCAGTAGGTAATGAATTCCAGAGCTTGGGAGCAGAACAGCTGAATGCTCTCCTCCCCATGGAGGTTAGACGGGCGAGAGGAACGGTCAGATGGATGGAGGAAGAGGATCTAAGGTTACGGGAGGGAATGGCAACATGAAGAAAGTCAGACAGATATGGAGGGTGAGGTTATGAATGGCCCTGAATGTTAACAGCAGAATTTTAAAATCAATTTGAAACTTAATTGGGAGCCAATGAAGCTGCTGCAAGACTGGACTAATATGGTGAATAGATGAGGTTCGAGTAATGATGCGTGCTGCAGAATTCTGGACTAACTGAAGCTTATGAAGAGATTTATTAGAGACACCAAAGAGGAGTGAATTGCAGTAGTCCAGCCGAGAAGGAACAAGACTGGGAACAAGAATGGAGGTGGTATGGAGAGTGAGGGAGGGGCGGATGTGATTAATATTATGTAGGTGGAAATAAGCAGACCGGGTGATGTTATTAATGTGAGATTGGAAAGAGAGAGTACTGTCGAGGATGACACCCAGACTCTTGACCTGAGGTGATGGGGAAACAACGGAGTTATCAATCACAAGAGAAAGATTATCGGCATTGGATAATGATGATTTTGAGCCAATGAGGAGAACTTCAGTTTTGTCACTGTTAAATGTAAGAAAATTCGAATAAAAAACAGGATTTAATTTCAGCAATGCAGTCAATAAGTGAAGATGGTGGAAAGGAAGAGGTGGGTTTACTAGCAATGTAGAGCTGGGTGTCATCAGCATAACAGTGAAAATTAATGTTATGTTTACGAAAGATATTGCCAAGGGGAAGAAGGTAAATGATAAAAAGAAGAGGCCCCAGGACAGAGCCCTGGAGCACACCTGAAGTAACAGCGGTGGGTTAGGATGTGAAAGTTTTAAGCTGAATGAATTGAGTGCGCCCTGAGAGGTAGGATCTGAACCAGTCTAGTGGAGTGTGGGTGACTCCAATCAAAGATAATCTATTAAGAAGAGTGATATGACAAATAGTATCAAAGGCCGCACTCAGATCAAGAAGGATGAGAACAGTAATTAGACCGGAGTCAGCAGCCATAAGAAGGTCATTGGTAATTTTAACAAGTGCCGATTCCGTACTATGAAGAGGGCGAAAACCAGACTGGAACTCTTCATATTGATTATTATATATATATATATTATATTATATACTTGTGTTTAAAAGTTTGTAATCACCCAGATATTTTCATATTTTTAATTGAAATGGATACCTTTTTTATCAAAATACCACTAATAGATTTACAAGTACAGTTAAGACATTACTACTGTTGCTAACGGCTAGTGCTACTTGGCATGACTGATTCTTGATTTATTTTTCACTTTCTACTGCAAAGTTCCATTGTAAGTAGTCCTTTAGTGTCTTAATGGTTAACTCCCTTAGCTTATTCTTAATTAATTTTTTATTAGTTCATTTATCGTTTTTTGTTTTTAACATTTGTCCAAACTTTTATTTCCTGCATGAAATCGATCTTGTTGGCTTTACATTAATCCATTGTTTCAGAAATTTGCTAAACTGTTTTCTTATATGACTGATGAGACTTTGTTTTTTCTTAGTCACTTTATCTGTCCATAATTGCAGTCAAGTTCTGCGTACTCTTTGAGCTGATACTGGAAATTCTTTTGTGAAACATTTTAGTTTTTATAGAATTATAGATATTTAATTGCGGCACTCTGGTTAGTCTGCTGTCTCCATGGCACAAGGAGTTCAAGTGTAGACTCCTCATTCTCCGTCTGGACTTTTGCCCACTCTCTGCGTCTAGGAGGTATTAACCTTTTGTTACTAAGGATTTCCTCCAACGTCTAAGGAATTGCAAGTTAATGTTAGTGGTTTAGATTAGGCCCGGCAATGCAGTAATGGCCTGTCCAGATTCAAGTCCTGCTGGAACAGGCTCTAGAGCAGGGGTGTCAAACTCCGATCATGGAGGGCTTCATTGGCTGCAGGTTTTCTTTGTAGACACTTTCTTAATTAGTAACCACAGGGGCTCCCTGGGCTGAACTGGAGAATAACTTTTACTCATTTAACAGGTGCTTTTATCCAAAATCTAGTGAACTTCACTCTGCGGAATGTTTTAAAACAAGTGTTGCAGAGCACGCTTACAAAATTAATGTAATCATCACAAGTGAAAAGATGTAAACCAAACGCAACACAAAACTCTTTTATCTTTCTTAGTTATGAGAACCTATCAATGCTATTGTCAATTAGAAAGATAATCATAGAACAAGATAGTCTTCAAACACTCCCTAAACGAAGTAAGTGCTTCAGCCGTTTGTTTGCAGGTGGGTACTTCATTCCACCAGCTACACATGGTTCTGGATCAAGATCTGATGCCATGTACAGGTGGTATCACCAAACATGGTTTATTAACAGATATGAGTTAGTGAGAAGCAGCATAGGACCTCAAGAGTGCCTCCGTATACGTTGGTGCTGACCCAGTGGCTACTGTGTAGGCAAGCATCAAGGATCTGAACTTCATGTGTGCTGCTTCAGGGAGCCAATGTAGTGACCTAAAAAAGGAATGATCTGTGGCCTTCTCGTCTGGCTGACTACAAGACGTGTGGCTGAATTTTTAATCCTCTGCAGTGGCTTGGTAGCACATGTCAGTATGAGGAGGAGTTGTTGTCCAGACGTGACAAAACTGAGCCATGACCAGAAGTTGTGCTGTATAATATGTCAGATATGGTCTGATCTTGCAGAATAACTGTTTTAAAATGTCAGAGTGGAGTGAATCTTATCACATTGCACCAGAAAGATGAGACAACCTGTATGTGTTTCATCAACTATCGTTCTACTTTTCCTCTGCAATGTGTTTGTGGCTGACCCAATTGCAAGAGATACCTGACATATGTAAGTGCATTTCTTTTTAAGCTCTTTCCAAAGAGTACATTGAAGCTTAAAATGTCCCCTTTACCAACCAGCTGCATTTGTAGTTTGCTCATATAAAGAATAGTCATGATATTGCTGTCTGTGTATTTTATTTTATTTTCATTCAGTTTTTATGTCAATTTTCCACAGTATCTTTTTTTTAAAATGGGTGTCAGAATTGTGCTGTAGGTAGAGCTGCTGCCTCACAGGCCCTGCGCCTTCATGATGTCTGTGTTGAGTTTGTGTGGGGTTTCTTTTCATTTCCCAAAGGCACATTGTGTCTTTGAGCGTGGGTGGGTCCTGTGATGGACTGGCACTCAGTGCTGCAGGAATGTGGCACAGCCCTCTGTGACACTGAAATGGATTAGGCAGGTTGGAGGATGAGATTTTTCATAAAATGCATTTTGCACATTCCCATATCTGTACAGAATATTTTCCCCCTCTGATTTCTCTCCACACAGGGCTAATCAAGTATTCTCCACTGCCGATGTTTTGAACACCAACTGCTGCTGCCCACACTGAAGTACACTGCCCTTGCTAAGATCATTTTTTGCAGCTTCAGTTTGGGAAAATTGTGATGCAATATTAACACAAGGCCAATCTAGATAGAGAGGCTAGATTTGAGTCAGTGCAGAGCAAAGCTTCAAAGGAAAACAGCAATAGTTTTAGGACACATTTATAAGTGAGGCTGTTTTGAAATGTCTGCTTTTATGAAGTTTAACTTATTGAGGGAGCAAATTGAGGAACTTAAGGTCAGAGACAGCTGTGTGTGTGTATACACATATGTAGTAAATTTGCTCATAATGTCCAGTTTTTTAAATCTGTTCACACAGTTACTGAAAGTGTAAGACAAGGCATGAAAACAGACAGTTCACGCATGTATGTTTTTGTTTGCAGGTAACTGGGGTGAAATTGAGCCCTCTGTCAGTCGTCCTGTTCCAGGGTATGTAAAGTTCCAGACGCTCCTGGATGAAGAAAGCGACCCAGCCTGTTGGACTCTGCAGGATAATGGCCATTCAGTTGCAGAGCCGTGCAGTGAACCAAATGACAGTAATGAAGAACTTTCCGAAAGTCGGCTGGAGGGTGAGGTATGACACTTTTAACTGCTCCGGCCCAAACATGATTGGCTGTTCTTCATCTGTCTTAAAAGTAATAAGCCATTTGTTCCTCAAATGTTCTTTCTTATGTGTAGGCTATTAACTGCTGTTTTTTTGGTTTACCTTGAACTTTTGTTCTTTTAAATCCTGTCTTTGCTCTTGCCTTTGAGCTATTTTAGGGTTTTGAATCAGTTTTCTAATTTTTCCACCTCTTCATCCATTTTATTCTTTTTCTCTGATGTTCCATGTATATCTGAGTGCTTAATTCTTCCACCTCAGATCTTTCCTGTTATTCACGTTGGTTAAAATAGTCCTAAAAAACCCAGCATTTTGTAGCTTATGGTGATTTAAAGGTTGCTGATGATATATCTTGTGAATTCAAATAGGAATCCAAGAAAGACACTCTGACCATAATGTTGGAGTCGATTGCAAAAAGTGGTGCCCAGATTAAGAGCCAGCAAAAAGGAGAGCCAGACCTAACTCTGGGTGAAAAGTTGGGCATCCTGAATGAACTGTATCACAGTAAGCCCCTAATCTTCTTGGAGAGGTACTACCGGCACCTCCAACCTGAACACTTGACCTGCTTCCAGCACCTGGCAGGCAGCTATGAGGTTGAATTTTACTGTGCAGAGATCCATCGTAATAACTCTCAAAAGAACAGTCGGACTCGCATTAAAAACAAGCGCTACGCTGCTCTGCAGGGTCTGATCCGAGGTGAGTGTTTAGCACATTATACTTCTTGTTTGGTTTTGAGCCTTTGTGTACCAGTTCTTTTGAAGAATAGAAAGAGGTTTCAATTCCATATCGAACTGGAGAAATTTTGTTCTTGGGTAGTGATCTGAAATGATAGTGTTACAGGAGATGTTACTTTATATAAACACTTTGTCTGTTGTATAATATATCTATTAGCTATATATCTCTATCTGATATAGACGTATGTGTATGTATGTAGGGTGGCGCAGTGGTAGCGCTGCTGTCTCACACTTAAGAGACCTGGGTTCGCTTCCCAGGCCCTCCCTGTGTGGAGTTTGCATGTTCTCCCCGTGTCTGCGTGGGTTTCCTCCCACAGTCTAAAGACATGCAGGTTAGGTGCATTGGCGATCCTAAATTGTCCCTGGTGTGTGATTGGTGTGTGTGTGTGTGTGCCCTGCGGTGGGCTGGCGCCCTGCCTGGGATTTGTTTCCTGTCTTGCGCCCTGTGTTGGCTGGGATTGGCTCCAGCAGACCCCCGTGACCCTGTAGTTAGGATATAGCGGGTTGGATAATGGATGGATGGATGTACTGTATATAGATATAGATATATATGTAATATTTTTTTTTTCATTTCGTCAGAAGGGGAATATTTTAGCGATGAGAGAATGCGTTCACGTGATCCCCTTCTTTATGAGCAATGCATTGGCCAGTACCTGACAGATGATGAGGTGATGGAGCAAAATGCACGTTCCATGTCCGAGTCACGCTGCCTGTCCGACGTCTTACTTTCCTCCTACCAAGAGCAGCTGATTCAAAGGAAAATGGAGCTGCAACAGGAGAGGGAAGAGGGTGCAGAAGAAGAAGAAGAAGAGGAGGAGGAAGAAGAAGATGATGATGAAGAGAATGAGCAAGGTGGTTGTTGTGCTACTTGTATTTTTCCACCTCAGTACTTTTGAGTTAATAATGATCAAGTATGTATGTCCATGCATGTGCTTGTCTCTGACGTCTTCATTTTATTGCTGTTGCATTTCTCTTCTAGTACATCAACTGTATTCTCCTTTTATATGTTTCCTTCATCCTCATCTTCTGGTTTCTGTTTTTGTAAATTAGTTTTTTTTTCCCCCCCTTCATTGTTGTTTTACTAGTACTTTATCATTAGCATGTATCTTAGATCTCACGTAGTGCTTTCCATACTGACATCTGTCCTTTCCCATTGTGAGATGGACCAGCTGGCTCAATGGAAACTGAATGGGTTCCCACGGCAGAAGAGAAAGTCATGTTGAGGGAGGAATTCATCAGCAGGATGCACCAGCGTTTCTTGGATGGCGAGGACAGGGATTTTAATTACAGGTGAGTTATAAAAAAGACAAATAAAAATAGAGCAGTGACTTAAAGAGGAAAGAAGAAAGTGTAACAGGACACAGAAACAGCTTAGAGGCAACCCTGTGCTTTTTGTAACAGGAAAGTATAATTTGACGTCTGTTTGAAGACATTGTGTGTATTATGTACAGTATATCTTTGTTTATATATTGAGATATATAGTACTTTGCAAACAGTATTGAGCAGCCCAAAAAATACTTTGAAGTTAGTTATCTGCAAAGTGTTTATTCACTTGTTTAAAAAAAAAAAAAATAAACACTGCACAATATAAAACACCATTCATCCTCCGAATATTTCCTCAAGGCCCCAGCCATTTCATGTATTGTGCAAAGTTCCAGTAATATTCCAACAGCATACCTGGTTCAAATGAATGATATAGTGTTTGGCCAGCCATGTGTGTTGGCTGTGCAGATTAATAAATAAATGGTTGTATTGGGTGGTAACCACAAATTGCTGGGAACTTCAGAAGAGATTTGGAAATGGCTAAGCTGACTTATGTAAATCACAGTTTTTATCAACAAGTTTTGAATCTACACACCAGTGCAGGTTTTTATGATGAGGTCTTCAAGCTCATATAAAGAATTTAGAAGAAACTGGGCAGCTGAAGGCAGAAAAGGAAGTGACACAGGAAACCCAGTGTATTGATTGTTTAGCATCTAATCCTCTGACACCAAACTATCAATCCTGCAAAGAAGACTTAAAAGAAATGTTTTTTTTGGGGCATGTTACATCTATGAAAAACAGTTCTTGTACAAGGACATTCAGGAGGAGAGATTGCATGTTTTATGGATATCTATATATATATAATTCACTAAGGCAAGACACCCATTGAAAGCACGCCGGAAGGGGCGTGGATTCACTATGCCGCCAACAAGTAAGACACCTATGGCGCACGCAGGAAGGAGCCACGCCCACCAACTCCAAGACCATTGGATACGATGACAACTCGTAGAGCAAAACGATGGCACCCCAAATTCACAATTGACCTAGGCTGGGGTTAAATATTGCCAGAATCTAGTGAGAAGACCCAAAGTTGGGACAAGAAAGGAGTGCTTAGTGTGGTATTACTATGGGCAAGTGAGTATTTATTGTTTTACTTTATTGATTTTGGACTATGACTTCTCCCTGTCCTTTTTTTTTTTTTTTTTTGTAAAAATCTGATATTTTTATTTATATGTGCCTCCTTAATATATTTCTGGGAATGGATTGCTGACATGAAGGTCCCAGTCTGGTAATACTTAGATGTAGTGTTGGCAGGACCACTTGTCATGTCATGATGGAAAATGAGCTTCAGCACTAATATTAAAAACTCAAACTACAGCCTTCATACTATCCTTTTCATGGGTGGGCAGAAAAAGCTTCCCTGTTCTGGTTAGCCTGGCAAATATATATGTCAACACTTACAGCTTTAGCTCCAAATGAAAATATTTTTTCAAAAAAAGAAACTGTCATAAATCAGCATTAGCATAACTACACATGGAATTTGTGCTCTGGCATGAATATCGTCTCTGTAGGTCTTGGCAATTTTAATACATTTTTTTTATTAAGTAAAGAGTTTATATTTGTTCAAAATAAAGTTAGTTTGTATCTTCTGTAGGTTTCATTAAGCATGTTATCTGCCTCACTAAAAATTGTTTTAAATTAAGTAATTTGACTTGAGCCTGTTAGGTCTGTCTTACTGAATGTGCCCATGGAAGTTGCTCTTGGATGATTTTTACTCAGAATTGTTAAACTTGAAGGTCCATGCACGTTTAGAACCCAGGCTCAGCACACCTTTCCTAATCTTAAGGTGACACTGCTGTTTTTTCAGGTTCGGGATTGTTCATTCCAGTCTATTGCTGCAAGTTTATGGAACAGGCTTACACTGACATTGAGATTAGCAGAATCTATTGAATTGTTTAAGTGTCAACTTAAGACGCGTCTGTTCAAACAGGCATTTTGGTATATTGTCCTTGTATTTTATGTTCTTTTGATACTTCATATTATTCTGTTTTTTTGCTCAGCACTTTAAGACTTTTGTCTGTGTTAGGCGCTTTATAAACACATTTTAACTTAATTTTACTTTTCTCTGAATGCTCCTTGCATACAGTCATATGAAAAAGTTTGGGAAGCCCTCTTAATTCTTTGGATTTTTGTTTATCATTGGCTGAGCTTTCAAAGTAGCAACTTCTTTTTAATATGTGACATGCCTTATGGAAACAGTAGTATTTCAGCAGTGACATTAAGTTTATTAGATTAACAGAACATATGCAATATGCTTCATAACAAAATTAGACAGGTGCATAAATGTGGGCACCCCAACAGAGATATCATATCAATACTTAGTTGACCCTCCTTTTGCAAATATAACGGCCTCTAGATGCCTCCAATAGCCTTTGATGAGTGTCTGGATTCTGGATCGAGGTATTTTTGACCATTCTTCCATACAAAATCTCTCCAGTTCATTTAAATTTGATGGCTGCCGAGAATAGACAGCCTGCTTCAAATCACCCCATAGATTTTCGATAATATTCAAGTCAGGGGATTGTGATGGCCATTCCAGAACATTGTACTTCTACTCTGCATGAATGCCTTTGTAGATTTCGAACTGTGTTTTGGGTCATTGTCTTGTTGGAATATCCAACCCCTGCATAACTTCAACTTTGTGACTGATGCTTGAACATTATCCTGAAGAATTTGTTGATATTGGGATGAATTCATCCGACCCTCGACTTTAACAAGGGCCCCAGTCTCTGAACTAGCCACACAGCATGATGGAACCTCCACCACATTTGACAGTAGGTAGCAGGTGTTTTTCTTGGAATGCGGTGTTCTTTTTCCACCATGCAAAGCGCTTTTTGTTATGACCAAATAACTCAATTTTTGTCTCATCAGTCCAAAGTTCTTTGTTCCAAAATGAATCTGGTTTGTCTAAATGAGCATTTGCATACAGATGGTGTATCTGTACATCATTCTACAATTCAGTGCAATTTGCACAAAGAACATCTGTATGGCAGGGTGATGAGAAAGAAGCCCTTTCTGCACTCATGATACAAATAGTCGCTTGTCTATTTGTGGCATGAGTGCAGAAAGGACTTCTTTCTCATCACCCTGCCATACAGGTGTTCTTTGTGCAAATTGCGCTGAATTGTAGAACGATGTACAGATACACCATCTGCAGCAAGATGTTCTTGCAGGTCTTTGGAGGTTATCAGTAGGTTGTCTGTAACCATTCTCACAATCCTGTGCATATGCCGCTCCTGTATTTTTCTTGGCCTGCCAGACCTGGTTTAATAGCAACTGTGCCTGTGGCCTTCCATTTCCTGATTCCATTCCTTACAGTTGAAACTGGCAGTTTAAACCTCTGAGATAGCTTTTAGTAGCCTTCCCCTAAACCATGAGACTGAACAATCTTTGTTTTCAGATCTTTTGAGAGTTGCTTTGAGGATCCCATGTTGTCACTCTTCAGAGGAGATTCAAAGGGAAGCACGACTTGCAATTGACCACCTTAAATACCTTTTCTCATGATTGGACACACCTGCCTATGAAGTTCAAGGCTTAACGAGCTAATCCAACCAATTTGGTGTTGCAAGTAATCAGTATTGAGCAGTTACATGCATTCAAATCAGCAAAATTACAAGGGGACCCACATTTTTGCTCAGCCAGTTTTTCGCATTTGATTTAATTTCATACAACTAAATACTGCGTCACTAAAAACCTTTGTTTGGAAAACACCCCAGTACTCAGATGTCCCTTGGAAATGAAAGACATACCACTGTTATCTTTTTTTGTTGAAAGTAGAGTCAATTATTATGCAGGCTGAGAGGGGTTCCCAAACCTTTTCATATGACTGTAGCTGTGCACAGTATGGGCTGCAGAGCTTCTAGGAGCTGAAAGGAGTGAGGTACTGCCATCTATCAATCATCCTGAAATACATTTCAGAAAAGATTACACTGAAATAATACAGCATTCACACCCAAGTTCTCAAACCAGTACATGAGTCTGCTTATCGTTAATTGATATTTGAAAGAGCTCTTAATTCCAATATCAAGCACCATAATAACTTGGTTAATGAAGCGCCTTTATACGAAAGTTGACATAACATAAGCTATGGCACCAGTGCAACTTGAAGTACCTGTCTCTCAGGAGTGCCGTGGGAATCATTATACAACCTCAAACCATCGAATAGTCATTGGCTGTTGTTACTATTGTGTACACTAATGAATGCAAACTTATTGTTATATTTTAATGCATAGCCATTTCACTTCTAGTGTACGTATTTATTATTGTATAAAAACAGTGAAAATTAATTTACCCAGTTTGTCGCAAAGATGTAAGGCAGTATCCTTAAACACTAAAATGCAAGTAGGAGAAATATAGAAGCCAGAGAAAAGAAATGTCACAGAACAAAATTATTGGGGTTAGCACCCTGCCATGAAATGAGCTGACACGGGGGCACGGTTACCTGCAAGCACTTAGGATGTGCTTCTTTACTGTTAAAATCCATTAGCCTGAGTGCATGACCACCAGTGAGTCTCCTTAAAGATCCTGGCATGGAAGGAGAAATTGAGGCAAATAGTGTAGCCTGTGACCCCAGGTCAGTGGTGCAATGCACTACTGGTAGAGTGAATATTAAGGATCATGGTTGCTTTATTTAGTCGTGTTTACACGAGAAAACATGAAGCAGTGAACAAGGTATGTGAGATTGTGTGTCCAAGCATGTAAGTAGCCTTAGAAGATCAGTTAGGCATCAGCTGCAGCTCTGGAATAAACAGTGCCATCATCCCCAGTATGTCTGTATAATATGTATCCTTAATTATATCTTATAGCTAACTATCTTATGTACTTTGTTAACTTAGATATTGCTGTATTCTTTTCACAGTTATCTTCAGCATAAAGCATTAAAAGTTCTGCTAGTCAATCAACATTCTGCATTTTGAATTGTATTTCCTTGAACTTCTTGGCTGAATTTATTGTCATGGTTCTGCTCTTTGGTTCTGTTTGCAGTGAGGTGGATGATAACCCAGAGTATGACAATCTGGAAATTGTGAATCGAGATGCAGAGGAGCGCTATTTTGATGAGGATGATTCTGATGGTGATATGTGTGAGTGAGTGAAGATTTTCTGGACTAGGTCTATTTTTGGATTTCCCCGAACCTGGTTGCTGACAATAATGCTGAAAAATTGCTCATGCTTCTCATCCTTCTGGGAGAGTTTCCAAAGTAAAAGGGTAGCTGGGATACTCTAGAAAATAAGGAATATGTTTTTAGGTATCCTTTTGAGTGTTTTTTTTTTTTTTTTTTTGTTAAACTGGACATTATATTATTCATTCTTTATGTTGTTCTAAGATCCCAACTACATCAGGAATTTTGGCAGTTTGTAAGATTTGCTCTGATGATTCTCAACGCATTTGTTGGATCCACCATCATTGGCTTATTTGCACAAGTTTAAGGATATCTGATCCCTCAGCCTTCTGGACACATGACATAAGTGTTTCCCTTACATACTTAAAAAGTGTCATCAGATTATTTTGGGAGTTGAAACAAAGAAATCTGTCAGCTGTAAGTAAAACAGTAAAATGAAAGATAACACAGACTTGTGTACCAGGCCACTTCAGAAGAGTTCACCCTACTAGTACAAGGCCACTAATTACTGGAAGTAATGAGAAAAAACAGATGTGTAATCAGTCACATTGCTTTGGCCCTGAAACAGTTCTATGTAGGACAAAATACAAACTACCAGAGGTTTAACATTTTAGAAATCAAGTAACTTGTCCATGTAACACTGTTGTAATATGGATGGTTATCTTGATTGATTTAGTTAATCTGCTTGTTCTCCCTTTTTGTGTTTGATTTCCGTTAAGTTAAAAAAAAAACAAATAAAAAAACAACACTTTTGTATTAGCTCTTTAAAATTTTGAGAATTATTAAAATGGCCAAGACTCAAATTTTGATGTAGTTACAAGTGCCTGGGAATTGTGGAAGCTGTGTTTTTCTTTTAAGAACGTGGAAATGTCCAGTTGTTTCGAGGGTTCAGTTACTTAATATTTTGAGAAAATTGTACACAGTTTATCATGTCTTCAATAAATGAAAATGATCTGGTCTCTTTATAAGATGCTTCTTAATTGAACGCATGCATGACTTGCGGGATTTTTATTCTTGTATTGCTCTTTCCTTGCTTCACCCAGATGCTATGACTTAGAAGGAACTGGAAGATTACAACCAATGAATGTGTCATCAAATGTTAAACATGCTAAATGTAATAATAACTTAACATGTAAAAACATTATTTTAGTCTTGCATTAGGGTGCTTCGCCCCTTGCTCACTTCGCTCGAGCACCCCCGTGTTTGGTTTACCGGATATACAATTTAAAGACATTATTATTTTCATGGGAATTGATACATATGCATTTTTTTCACTTTTACTTGAAAAATGTAAAATGTAAAAACAATATTTGGAATTAACTTTTCTTCAAGATCACATTGGATTTTGATTCCATGTTTGGACTTACATCGTGACAACGCAACGTATATCTGCCTATGAGTGAATATCGTTTCTCTCTAATAAATAACACGACTTTCTCAAATGTTTGTCCATGCTCTTTTTTCTTTGCTTAGTCATTGACGTGTCATCTAGAACGTGTAAAATTATTGTCCTGTTAAAATTTATAAGAGCTGAGAGCACAGGAAATGTGTCTGACAAAAGCAGTCGCATGACTGAGGTTAGATGACTGTGGTCTTGTTTGAAAATGGTTGTAAGTAGGGCATGACTTGAAATAATCTCATGTTAAAATTCTCCGTCTCACGGGACTTCATACCACAACAATGTTTTTGGAATCTTTTAATTCTCGCTGGTAACACAAGTTAGACGATCTACAAGTTTAAATCCGAACAATATTTTTGATCTCTTTTCACTGTTCCGTTATTTCACTGAGTAATAATTCCTGTTTGTTTGCGCCTATCCTTTTTTTGAGACTTTTGAATTGTCGTACTGTCATTATCTCTCACCTGCTGTGCATGTGTACTGTGCCAACATTTCTGAATTCTTTACGACGTTCTACTTTGTCATCTACTCTTTGTCCTTTATTTCCAGCCCCGGGTGTGGTTAAATCTCTTTCTTGCAGAATGTATAACGCTGCTCTCGTGAGTGGGGGGGGGCTGACCGCACGCTAAGGAGATGCGGTCAGATCATCTGCTGGCTTGCTGCTGCTGGCGAGCTGCGTGTTCTGCTTGTCGCGCTGCACGTTGATCATTTAAAAGCCTGTACAGCAGCTGTCCTTTTGTCTCACTGCCTTGTCTCGTGTGACGTCAAAGTGTCTTCCTAGAAGATCACGTCTCATCTCCCTCCCAAGATTTTTTTTTTATAATAGAGAGACGGTAACAGAAGAAATTTATTTTAAAATATAGATTCAGTGGTCAACTCAATAGGTGCACCTGCTTATTAATGTAAATACCCTAGAAACAACCGATCAGGTGGCTGCAAGTCTATACTGTTTGTACTGTGCACACAAATGATTAGGAGGTTTATTTGTTTTTCAAATCCAATATTAGAACAGGACGTGTTGACCATAGTATGACTAGTCATGCCGAAAATGGTGGTGTTGCTGTCACAGTGATTTTTATTTCACTGTACAAACAAGTAAGCATCTAGTAAGCAACATTCCCTCCAATGAAAATACCTTGTTAAGAAAGGTCAGATGAGAATGGTCACAAACACTCAAATGTCAGCATTTTAAAACAGTGGTATGCAGAAAGACCAGACTGGGTCAGGCTTTGAAATGGATGTCCTTGAGAGGAGCACATCGGGTTTCCCTCCTCTCATTAAAGCTGTGATGGATATTTTATAACCAAAACTAGATACTTGATTATTGAAAATAAATTGCATCAGGTCAAATTAACGTTTATTTCTGTTGAGACATAACAGATCATGGGGTCAGAATTTGTTGTTGGCAGTATGAAAATATGGATCACCCTGGTGTCTGCCAGTAGTACAAGTTGGTGTTGGCAGAGTACCTTTAAGCGGACTGTTTCCTTGGAATGTATTAGGCCTCTTAATACTAAATTGGAAATATTTTAATGCCACAGTGTATCTAAGTATTATCCTTTATGGCCACTTTGTTCATTTCAAGTAGGGTAATACATTTTTCTGAATTTTCCAAATGTAAATAAGTGGATAATCTCCCAGAAGTAACTGGGACTACTAAGGAGGTAATGAGTGATTTGGAAATTCTGCAGGGAGAAGTAGTGCGTAGAGTAGAAAGGTTGAAATGAAACAAATCGCTGAGACTGTTTAACCTTTATCCTGGAGTCGTTATTGGAAGTCGATGAGTACATATTTAAATCCTTGATGCATATTTTTTGAATATCCCTGTACACTTGGGAAATTTCTAAGGACTGGAAAATAGGAAATATGTCCCATTATTATATAAAGCAGATGATGAGAGAGGTGCATATGATATTATTTATCTTGATTTTCAGTTGCTTTTGATAAGAGATTGGGCATGAAACTAAGAAAGTGGAAACCCAAAGCATAGTGTGTAGATTGAAGAACTGGCTTAAAAACAGGAAGCAAAGAGTTATGGTGCAAGGACCCTTATCAGAATTATGTGACTCTCAGGGGTCAGAGCTGGGGTCACTGCTATTTTTATGAAGTATAAAAAATCAGGACAAGAATATAAACAACAAGTTCATTAAATTTTCAGGTGATACCAAACCAGGTAGAAAGGCAGATAATAGAGAATCAGACAAATCATTACCAAAGGACTTGGTCAGAATACGTGCTTGGGCAGATTTGTGGCAGGTGAAATTTTATATAAGTAAATGTACAAAGTTACATGTATTAAGTAGAAATGTTATAGACTTGAATACGGAGTGGAAGTCTGAAACTTGAAAGTACTGTTTATGAGTAAGACCTGAGAGTGGACATATCACTATCTACATCCAGACATTGTGCGGAAACCATTAAGAAGGCTAACAGTATATTAGGTTATTTAGTCCAAGGAGGTAATGATCGAGCTTTATAACACACTGGTGAGGCCTCATCTGGAGTACTGGGTGTAGTTTTGATCTCCAGGCTACAGAAATGACACAGCAGCGCTAGAGAAAGTCCAGAGAAGAGCGACTAAGCTCTGAGAGGTATGAGGAAAAACTAAACGGCTTGAACCTTTTAAGTTTAAGCAAACAGAAATGGAGAGGTATTGTGATTTCAGTTTTTAAAATTATGAAAGAAATGAGTACAGTGGATCCAGGCTGTTACTTTAAAATAGTTGGAAACCTTTTCAGAGTAAATTTTTCAAAAGATTACTGTAAACAAGTGGAATAAATTAAAAAGTAGTGTGGTAGTGAGTAGGACTTTAAAAACTCAACTTGGTCTGACATTGTGGTCAGCAACACAGGAGCACTGCAGGGGACTGTGCTTTCTCCAGTCCTGTTCAGCCAACATACATCAGACTTCGAATACAACTCGGAGTCCTGCCACATGCAAAAGTTCACTGACGACACTGCCATTGTGGACTACATCAGGAGTAGGAGTATAGGAACCTAATCAAGGACTTTGTCAGATGGTGTGACTCAAACCACCTACAACTGAACACCAGAAAAACCAAGGAGCTGGTGGTGGATTTTAGGAGGCCCAGGCCCCTCATGGACCCCGTGATCATTAGTGGTGACTGTGTGCAGAGGGTACAGACCTATAAATACCTGGGAGTGCAGCTGGATGATAAATTGGACTGGACTGCCAATACTGATGCTCTGTGCAAGAGAGGACAGAGCCGACTATACTTCCTTAGAAGGCTGGCGTCCTTCAACATCTGCAATAAGATGCCAGTATGCTGCTGCTGGAGTATGTGAATTTCCCCTTGGGATTAATAAAGTATCTATCTATCTATCTGATGTAAGTGAATAGGATTGGTGAGCCTTGTTGGGTTGTATGGCCTGTTCCTATCAACATTTTTGTAATGTTGTAATACTCCTTATAACAAAGCATGCATCCTCTCCAGCTGGTTCCATGAACATGACATTTACTGTGTTATGGGGGCAAAAGTGGAAAAATCAAGTGGCCTCTTTTATCTTCCTCTCTTTGTCCCTGGCCTGTTGATTATATTCTGTAGATGAACATGTGAGCAACTGTAAGTTCATTCTAAAACAAGTGATGGTTTTTAACAAATAAAAATAATGTTTGATTTTTAAAATTCTGTGATATACACCTTGAATTAGATGGTCATAACTTAAATGTCAGGACCCATTTGAGTCCTCATATCAACCGTGAGTTCAGAGGGTTTAACAGGTCCATGAGGAGGTTCCAGTCTGCGGCCAGCCATCATCTATGAGGACTTTGTATTTTCTCCATGTTGTTTCTGTTGTCTTCTTGTAGGCTCTTCAGTTTCTAACACAATTCCGTACATGAGTGTGTGAATTCAACTGGTAATTCTAAATTTGCCCAATGTGCATACCTTGCCCTGTGATGGACTGGTTTCATGTTTAGGGATTGGTCCTGATATTGCTGGCATTGGCTGCAGCTCCCTTTGACCTTTTATATAACTAAACTGGTCTGAAAATGAAAGAACGAACATTTTCAAAGTAACAGAGCTGTATTGTTCACCAACAGCACTCGAAAATCTCAATAGCCTGCAGTGTGGACATATTGTCAGAAGGTGGCGCCAAAACAACATGAACGGTATTGTTCCCCTAAACTTACCATACCACCCCACCCCACCTAAATACAACTGTCTGCAGCTGCGAAGCTTTTAGGCTTTGACCATTGATGTTGCTCAGCATGTGTGGTCCATTTTTGACATATATTTGACACAAACCCATAAAAATGACGAGAAGTGTGAAGTCTGGTGAATATTATAGTGAAAGTCAACCATGACCAGCAATGACTTGAACGTTTGGAAATCATAAAAGTTTAGGCATTGAGTGTCGGTTTACATGCACTACTGTGTCCTTAATCTCCTTGGGGTTTCGGCTATTTGCTTTAATTTGACATTTGAGAAAGGTTGTTACTGCTGAAACTATTTCATGTGATCAAAACTGGGAGGCAAGTTGTCCTCCGTTTTTGTTATTTCCAAAGACCTTAACACCAGAACTTAAGCTGTGGTCTGTTTTGTAGTTTGGTAAAAATCTAATGAATGAAGTTTCATTTAAGTAATGTTCATCTCCAGGTAACATCTCCTTAACTGTGGGAAGTGCATCCTGAAGAAGTTAATACAGAAGTAAAAATAACTTGAAGCCTCCTTGACTGCAGTCTATCCTGGCAACATGTGGTATTCAGCCCTGGAGAGGGTGCCAGGCCATCAGAGTGCCCACTCTCACGGGTCCAGTTTGGAGTGCCCCATCAACCTATGAGGGAGGAAACCAATAAACACATGAGAACATACAAACAAACTCTGCACAGACCACAACCAGGACTCTGGATCTGTCAGGCAGCATCATTGCACACTGCACCACCATGCCTCCCCAATGCACATTCTAACGTCCACTTAATCCAATTCAGGGAGGTTAAAGCCTGTTCTGGCTACACCAGGCACAAGATGGGAAACAACCCCGGACAAGGAGCCAGTCCACTGTATGGTATACTAACTGATACGGAGCCCGCCAGTCAACTCAACTGACTTCTGTTTTGGGGATGTTGGCGGAAACCCCTACAGACACAGGGGAGGGCAAACTCCACACGGACAACCAGCAACTGTGGATTCATGAATGAGCAGTTATACCTGCTGCACCGCCATCATCCGCGTGCCTGGCCAGTAGTTAAATGTAATCTCTGCAGAAATTGTTGTGTTTACCACAATTGTCAAGACATTTCTTTAAACTTTGTTGTAATTTGAGACTGTTTCCCTGCTTTGTGCATCTCTGCTTCAACATCCTTGGAGCTTCCTTCTTGTTGTCTGCTGTAGTTCCAAGCCTGTGAGTATTTGGCCTTATTTTTAACATGTTTTTCGGCTAAGCTAAATATTTACAATATTCTTCATTCAATTTAGAAATTAAACTTAATGGAGTGTTAAGAATTGCACTGGAAAGTCATAATGGGGGAGTCAACATCTCCATAATCATTTATTTCTCCAAAACAGCTGAGAGGATGTTCATGAAATTCTGCATGTGTGTTGGAGTCAACCCTACATAACATTTAGAGTTGATAGAGTTTCAAAACTGAGGGAACAATGCAAAAACTGATAGTCAGGCCCAGTCTTGTTAATGATTCAATTGTTTAAAAAGCTGCTCATTTAATTAATGTGTGATTGAATATCTATCTATCTATCTATCTATCTATCTATCTATCTATCTATCTATCTATCTATCTATCTATCTATCAATCAGTACCTTTCCTATCTATCTATCTATCTATCTATCTATCTATCT
>JANRMT010062796.1:82709366-82721250 GCA_026402145.1 Polypterus bichir lapradei
TCCAAGACTGGAGCCTTTGTTTAATTTAATAGAGAGACTTTTGGGGGATTGGAAATGGTGTACACCAGGGTGGGCTTTCTGTTTGGTTTTAAAAAACCAAAAAGAAATGTAGACAGTGTAAATTTGGCAAACTTTATTATGGGGCAAAGTAAATTAGCCATTTGGAAAACCAGAAAGTATAAAATTGTAGGGAGTGGTTTGCAAGATCCAGTTGTATTTTTTAAAATACTGTGCATTAGTTGATTTTGATAGATTTTAATTTTTACAAATCCACAAAGAATATGGACAAGTTTAAAACAATATGGTGCGTGAATAGTATATTATGTGACTGTATTAATGAGGAACTGCAGCTTGTTTTTTAGGGGTTTTTTTGGTTCAATTGTGTTTTTCCAAAAAAAAAAAAAATTTACATGAAAATGTATTTATAATAATATAATGTGTTAGCTTTCAAGGCAGCTAAAGCTGATAAAGGGGCCTTGGCTGCCTTGAAAGTTTATAATCTATTTAGTTAACCAATAAAAGGTGTCATTTCACCCTACCTTCTCCTTTATTTAAAGGGTGAGGAAAACCATGCAGCCTACACTTCCAATTTCATCTTCTTAACTCGAATACCTTTCTTTACTTGGCTTGTGGAGAACACAGAGGTTCGCTTACTTTTTCCAGCTTGAACTGTCAATGATTACTTGGTGTGCTCAATAAAGACATGTTATTAGTTTAGTCAGACTGCGTTTGTCTAGAATTTTGACTTAGATGAAGATCAGACCACATTTTAGTAGTAATCAATGTGGAATGCCAGGGAATTCCAAAAGGCTCAGTTACATTTTCTTGCAACTGTATGCTGTAGACAGTAAAGCTGCCAGGTCAGTCCAGGCCCGGAGTCAGTAACTCTACCTGCCTCTGCTGCAATTGTCTTATCATAGGCTATTATTTTTTTTTAATTGTTGGAAGAAGTCATCTATATATCTGTATAGTTTGCGAAATAGCATGGGGCGATCAGCCAAAGTCAGAAGAACATTTGCAGCAATTTGTTGCACACTTAGTAGTGCAATTGCATCGAGTGTAGCCTCGACTGCCAGTCAGTGATTGGGAAAACACGATGGTTTGTAGTGATTTTTCTTCTGTGCCTACGGATTCCAGTGTGAGCAGTTTCTTGTGCAGAATAGAAAACTCACTTCTGGAATACAGTTGTTTGAGAACACCATGTCCTGTTTCCAGCTTGTAGAAAGCGCCCTCGACATTCATGACAACTGCAAGAACGCTTCTTGGATCACTGTGACCTCTGTCAACATCTGTTATATGGATGTGTACATTATCTTTCGCTGGTGGGAATTTTGCATCTGAATTTTTATAAATCTTTTTTAAACATTGAGTTTTGGCCAGGGATTTCTTGCCACTTTGTGAAATGGCCGGCTAAAGTAGCATATACACTGGTCATTTCTAGTAATTCAGACTTTGGCCACCCCTCTCGGCCAAAATGCGAAATAGAAACACTCTATCGCTAAATATTCACGGGTGAAGGGCCATGCTTATGCAGACGAAGATGAAATGGTCAGGGTGGTGTTTGGCACAAACTCGGCGAAACTGCGAGAGAAACTTTTAAGTGCCGGGTCTTATCTAACATAATACAGCCGTGGACATCGCATGAGATGGCACCAGCACAGCTAAGAAGCTTCGATGCATGTACACCGAGCGACTCACGTGAAATGACGCAGTCCATGACAAAAAGCAACAGTTCCAAAGAGTGCTGAACAAAAACCGAATTACACAATTGAGAAGGCAGCAAAAAAATATGAAGCGTGTGATAAATACAAGCATATTCATAAGTGCAGCTACTGCGGAAACAAAGCACACGGTGGAAAAAGTCAATGTCCAGCTAAAGGAAGACAGTTTAAAAAATAACCCGTGCATGCAGTGTGTCACGTCTCAGATAAAGAGGAAGACGATCTGTTTATTGATGCAGTAAGAAACGAATCGATGAATGAAACCTGTTATCTTTACAACGATTGACAAACACGGAATGTAACTTGAACACAACACATCCTACAAATACGACCCTGATTGAAACAAATAATGATAATCAAATCCTTGATGACAGCAACACTCAGTAACAGTGACAAAACAATTACATTGACAATCAGGTTACGTTATTTTTAAAATGTTCCCTTTTCTTTTTCATAACTTCTTTAACACACTACTTCTCCGCTGCGAAGCGTTGGTATTTTGCTATATATATATATATACCCCGATCTACATACTCTCAAATAAACGAACCACACACCGTGGCGCAATGGAAGAGGCTTCGCCTCTAGCACTGACGTCCGAGGTTCATTTCACGAAAGGGGGTGCAGTGAGTGTGTACGCCCGATCAGCCCAGAATTAGGGCGAAACACGTGTCACATACTCTTTGCATTATTTGACAGTAAAACTATTTTAATATATATATATATACACAAATATTATATATACACATATATTATATATATATACACAAATACATATACACTGTATATCAGTGCTTCCCGATTCATTTTACCCTCGCACCCCCTGTGACGGATGATCCCGATTTCGCACCCCCTTGGTTTGAAAAGAAGTATGAAAAAATATGCGGTTAACGCAGAAAAACAGATCACCAATTGAAGCTTTATGAATAATGGATACTTTATTTGCCATCAATAATTGTTTTGGTAAAGCCATACTCAGTGTAATCCTCCTTCCATTTTCTAATTTTTTCACGACTAGCCATGATTAAATGAACGGTAAAAAAGTAAGAGCGAAGCGACGGTGACTTATTGAGGCAGGCAGACGAGAGCACAATAGCACGCGGGCTCGATGTAGTGCACGTCAAGTCGATCTAAAATGTTCGATCAGATTTGAAAAAATATATCTTTTCAAGTTCTATTTGGATATAAGTAGGTTCTATTTAGTCGACAGAAATATCTTTGGTAGGAATGTAAGTTGAATTTAGTCTTTAAATTTCTATGGTGAAGAAAAATGTATGCAATGATGACTAAATTTAACTTACATTCCTACCAAAGATATTTCTGTCGACTACATAAAAATTCCTTCTATTTAAAATTTAAATGGAACTTCAACAGATGCGATAGTTCATAATACCCACGCGGCACTAAGTGCACGTAAGAGCGGGAGTCATCCATTTTAACAAGCAGCGTATTGCACTGATATGAAATAGCCTGCCCATTTAATTATTTAGGAATGGATAGATAAATTAAGATTTTGTACAAATAATTTTTTAAATTTTTCTTCCTCGATGGATTCTGGCACCCCCAGCAACAGCTGCTCGCACCCCAAAGGGTATATATATATATATATATGTGTGTGTGTATATGTATGTGTGTATATATGTAGATATGTATATATATATATACACTCACCTAAAGGATTATTAGGAACACCATACTAATACGGTGTTTGACCCCCTTTCGCCTTCAGAACTGCCTTAATTCTACGTGGCATTGATTCAACAAGGTGCTGAAAGCATTCTTTAGAAATGTTGGCCCATATTGATAGGATAGCATCTTGCACTTGATGGAGATTTGTGGGATGCACATCCAAGGCACGAAGCTCCTGTTCCACCACATCCCAAAGATGCTCTATTGGGTTGAGATCTCGTGACTGTGGGGGCCATTTTAGTACAGTGAACTCATTGTCATGTTCAAGAAACCAATTTGAAATGATTCGAGCTTTGTGACATGGTGCATTATCCTGCTGGAAGTAGCCATCAGAGGATGGTACATGGTGGTCATGAAGGGATGGACATGGTCAAAAACAATGCTCAGGTAGCCCGTGGCATTTAGACGATGCCCAATTGGCACTAAGGGGCCTAAAGTGTGCCAAGAAAACATCCCCCACACCATTACACCACCACCACCAGCCTGCACAGTGGTAACAAGGCATGATGGATCCATGTTTTCATTCTGTTTACGCCAAATTCTGACTCTACCATTTGAATGTCTCAACAGAAATCGAGACTCATCAGACCAGGCAACATTTTTCCAGTCTTCAACTGTCCAATTTCGGTGAGCTCGTGCAAATTGTAGCCTCTTTTTCCTATTTGTAGTGGAGATGAGTGGTACCCGGTGGGGTCTTCTGCTGTTGTAGCCCATCCGCCTCAAGGTTGTGCGTGTTGTGGCTTCACAAATGCTTTGCTGCATACCTCGGTTGTAACGAGTGGTTATTTCAGTCAAAGTTGCTCTTCTATCAGCTTGAATCAGTCGGCCCATTCTCCTCTGACCTCTAGCATCAACAAGGCATTTTCACCCACAGGACTGCCGCATACTGGATGTTTTTCCCTTTTCACACCATTCTTTGTAAACCCTAGAAATGGTTGTGCGTGAAAATCCCAGTAACTGAGCAGATTGTGAAATACTCAGACCGGCCCGTCTGGCACCAACAACCATGCCACGCTCAAAATTGCTTAAATCACCTTTCTTTCCCATTCTGACATTCAGTTTGGAGTTCAGGAGATTGTCCTGACCAGGACCACACCCCTAAATGCATTGAAGCAACTGCCATGTGATTGGTAGATTAGATAATTGCATTAATAAGAAATTGAACAGGTGTTCCTAATAATCCTTTAGGTGAGTGTAATATATATATACAGTATATATATATGTGTGTGTGTGAATGTATGTATATATATGTATGTGTGTGTGTATATACATGTGTATATGTATATATGTAGATATGTATGTATATATATGTTTATATGTGTGTGTGTATATATAAATAAATATATATGACAGCAACACTCATTACAGTCACAAAACAATTACATTGTCAATCATGTTACGTTATTATTAAAATGTTTCCTTTTCTTTTTCATTACTTCTTTAACACACTACTTCTCCACTGCGAAGAGCGGGTATTTTGCTAGTATATATATATATATATGTATGTATGTATGTGTATATATCATGTACATGTGATTTCTCAGTTTTTACATGATCTACAGGAATCGACATAATGATGCTGCAAAGATGGCGAGACTTGGCAGCGAAGAAACGGCACTCGTTAGTAAAGCAGACTACGATCAAAAATTTCTTATTATCATAATAGGACTGAACTTTTTAAGTACATACTGTATTTAACTTCAGACAATTCTGTAACTGTAAGTTCATTTTTCAGTTCATTTATTCTGTTGTTTTGTTGTAAAACATGATTATTAGGTTCGTAATGTGTAAAATTATAACATAGTTTGACGTTTAATAGGCTTTTTCTTAACACCTGCCGTTATCTGACATTTTCGCTTATCCGACGTTCTGCCGGTCCGTTTATGTCGGATAAGCTAGACTCTACTGTATGTATCATAGTTCGCTTGCAGTACCGATTTATTTGCGCAAATCTGAGAGAGACGCAGCAGCTCAAGGGGAGAGGAGTGGGTCCCTCCTCTCTCACGCTCCAGCCTCGGGGCGTATCTTACATCGGCTTAGCTAGTGAACGAGAGAAGTACTTCACGGATTTAGATCCGTTTTTTTTCTTCAATTTTCATGACCATTCCGGTCTGTAGCTGTGGCCGTAAAAAAGCAGGTGGGAAGATGAGCCTGAAGACAGTTCAGTTTGTAGAACTTGAAGAAGGCATCATCTCTTCTTTACCTAAATCCCAAAAGGCATTTCATTTTCTTACTTTCTTTTGTCGCTAGAAGTAATGATTTAAAAAAGAAATGGACCACCATGCCGGTGCTGAACCTATTTTGTTTTTTATTTGCTCTTTTATTTAATATGAACTTTAGAGGAGTTTTTATCATACATTTACATTTATTCATTTAGCAGACATCTTTATCCAAAGTGATATACAGATGAGGTCATAATAATGGAGGGAGCCTCAGTAAGGAGTAAGGAGGTTACAAAAAGGTGACTAAAACAAATGAAAAGTGTTCAACCAAAAAGAACTTTTTTATGTTAGTTACCCATTTTGGTTTGGTGGCTGAGAAAAATTAGTAATCATAAGAACAAAATATCAATTTTGAAAAGAGGATTTCTTTAATAATAACAGATTATTAAAGTAACTGAAGTGCAAGAGTAGCTGATGTCCTGGTCACATTACACGACTTTTCCACCGATTTTGTTTTTTTTCTTTCTCTTTTCAGTCACTGTCTTCATTTACCTAAATTTGAGAGAATCTGAGCTCGCTAGTCGTGCAGCTTGACGTCCCCATCCACTCGGTCTGTGACTCGACTGATTATATTAAATGGGTTTGAGTTTGTCTTCAGTCATAGGGGAAGGTTTTGTGTGGGTGAGAGCTGGCAACCAGTGAGCTCACCAGTAAGTGCAGCCACGAGGATTAAGAAATGTGGGTGTTTGGGGCCTCTCACAAAGAAGAGAGGCTCACCTGTCTTGTGTCTAATGCTTTATATACCATGATACAAGAAAAGGGGGCTGTGATTGCAGCTGAATTTGCCGTACCTACAAAGCACTGGCTTTACTGATTGTCAGATAAGCTTGTGATATTTTGGAAATGTGAGACTGTGTTGGGCTCTGGATCGGTCTGTCGTGGTGAAAAAGGAGCTGAGCCACAAGGCAAAGCTCTCAATTTACCAGTCGATCTACGTTCCTACCCTCACCTATGGTCATGACCTATGGGTAGTGACCAAAAAGAACGAGATCGCGAATACGAGCGGCTGAAATGAGTTTCCTCCGCAGGGTGTCTGGGCTTTCTTTTAAAGATAAGGTGAGAAGCTCAGAGTAGAGCCGCTGCTCCTCCGCATCGAGAGGAGTCAGATGAGGTGGCTCAGGCATCTGATCAGGATTCCTCCTGGACTCCTCCCTGGTGAGGTGTTCCTGGGAACGTCCAACCGGGTGGAGGCCCCGGGGAAGACCCAGGACACGCTGGAGGGACTATGTGTCTCAGCTGGCCTGGGAATACCTCGGGATTCTCCCGGAAGAGATAGAAGAAGTGGCCGGGGAGAGAGAAGTCTGGGCATCTCTGCTCAAGCTGCTGCCCCCACAACCTGATCTCGGATAAGCAGAAGAGGATGGATGGATAGATGGATGGAGACTGTGTTGGATAATCATCACAGAGCTACTTCACGTAATGTGTCATGCACTGCCATTTCTAGCTGTATAATCTGACATCATCAGGTGACAAGATAAGCAATTGCAGTCTTCAGGTTTGACATCCCGTCCAACTAGAAGTCCAGTAATGTGCCACTTTAGTTACAAAAGACCCTAGCATCAAACTCATCAGCAATCAGTAGGGTAATCACAGAGGTGGAGACATTTAAAATACACACCTAGGGAGTGAATGGTTTGGATGAGTGGCTGGCCCAGTATGGACTCAGCGGCCAGTAGATGGAAGGTGTCCATGACTATGCCTGTGTCTGGCTTGTCTGATTCCTGTTCTACAGTCTGGCAGTGGTTCTTCTGTTAGCTGATGGATAGATATTGTTGTTTTTTTTAATTAGTTTTTACTTAGTGATGAATTTTAAGAAATCTGTATCCTCATATTTGATAGTTCTGTATTTAGAGATTGATGTAATCTATTCTTGCATTTTGCCTTGAGACTTGTTGAGGTGCTCTGTGCAAGTACAAAGTAGTTTGTGCCATTGTATTGTATTCCTGAGGTGGCCATGATAGACTGGCCATCCAGCTCTGTGAAGATGATTTCTTGTGTTCTGTTTTGTGTGTTATATTTACACATTTTCTGACACCCATTGCACACCCAACCTACCAGGAAGGGGGTCTCTCACCCTCTGAATTGCCTTTCCCAAGAATTATTCCATTTTTTCCCCACAATGTTTTTTTTTCTTCTTGTCTTCCTGTCAAAAAACAGGGTCTGTTAAAGCCCATCGAGGCATTCCTTGGGCAATACAAGAAATAAATTGTTGTTGTCAACTCATTTCACCAGGGAGGAGCTGCACACGATAAAGATTAAAATTGGACACCACGTGGAGGTGGCATCACCAGGTGCTATTCATTAGCAGACCTGAGTGGGTTGGAAGAACCCTAAGACCTCATTAAAGCGTCCAAAAATGGAGATGCTGAACCACTGACTGCAACGTCGAGAAGCATCAATGGCTTCAACTTGATGTGTGCTGCTATGGGGAGCCAGTCGGGTGAAAACTGAGCGCTGAGTTTGATGGATTTGCTCTGAAGCATTGTATTGTTTTTGATTGGGTGGGATTTTGATAATGTATTGGACCAATACAAAGCTAATCAGGGCCTGTAAACTACGTCTGGTGGGGTAGACGGCCAGTCTACCAAATGCCTTTCATTCTACTACTGTGACATATTTCATTCAGCCAACAGCCATCCAAACTTTTTTGTGAGGAGTCTTTCCTATTTTTAGTGTGTGTGTGTATATATGTTGTGGAACGAGCCCCGGACACAGACAGGTAGACATGGTTAAATGCACCACCATATGTTTATTTACAGCTATTAATTACAACTGAAGTGCCACACAACCCACTTCACCCCAAAGACCAGGCCTTTTTCACACTGCCTTTCTCTTCTTTCAGGTCTGCCTCCACTCCTCTCCTCCGAGCTCTGTCCCCTTCCACCTGACTCCTGCCATCGAATCGAGGGAGGCGGCCCCTTTTATCCACACTCGGATGTGCTCCAGGTGCCTCCTGGCAATCTTCCACCGGCACTCCCCATTGTGACGCACCCATAAACACTCCGGGTGTCCCCGGTCCTCTTCCCCCCAGCACTTCTGGGTGTGGCGGAAGTGCTGAGGTCCAGGGCTCCGAAGGTATCGGGGTGCCCCCTGGCGGTGACCACATGCCCCTACAGGGTTGAGCTTCCAAGCTCTGCACCCATGGTCCCAAAAGCCAATAGGGCGGTCGGTGTATAGCGTGAACGCTTCACCGTGCAGTGGGATGTGTTTCCACTTTATGTCCTACATGCATTTTTAGTTTCCACAGCTCCAAAACAAGCTGTCAGCGTCCTAAACTGGCCTTGGTGCCGTGCCCTGAAATGAACTGGCATCGTATTCTGGATGAGTTTCAGCTTCTCTGTTAGACTGGCTATCTGCGAGACTGTGCAGTAAAAGTGGATGGAGCAGCAAACTGTGAAAAGGAAAATCAAGTTTTGAGAAGTACAGTACAAACACGCTGAAGCTCAAGACCCCCATCTTTTAAAACTCTGCCCTTGAAGCCCAAAAGCAACGCATTCTGGAGGACTTCAGTGCCCAGCTGTCTACTTTTTAGAAGCTGATCAGATGGGAACAGATACAAAGACTCATTTGTTGAATCCCCTCTGTAAAAAGGAGCCCCTCTGTTTTTGAAAATTGCTTCAGCTGCCATTAAAATCTACATCTAATTTTCCAGTGCAGTATACATTAGAAACTAATGTTGTGAAAGAAAAACATTTGTGTGGCATATTTAGCTGGTTGCTAAGGCCTTTCATCGTAACTGCCGGCCTCGGTGTAAATTTGTCATGGAAACGTTGCCTTTTTATTATACAGTGTGTGTTTCTTAACAGCGTAGCTTTGAGGTTACAAGGGTTGTAGTTAGTCATCCTCTGGAATGGGATTAGGAGATATTGGAGGGGATGGAATGAAGTTGAGGGTCTTTGGTCATCTCTTCTGGAGGCAAATAAAACAGTTTGACTTAATGTTGATTTGATATATGATAGTGACGCCCGAGGGGAAATTGTGTTTTCGCTTGACATTTGTGGGGTCAGAGCACTGGGTCAGCACCCCTCAAGCAGGTTTTGAGGTTAAGGGCCCAGCAGAGTAGGCTCCATGTTTGTATAATTTTCCAGTTTCAAATGTGGGGACCCCCACACCCCCCCCCCAAATTCCTTTAATCGAGCAGAATCCAAAAAATGGGAACATTGAATCAGCCGTTCACCCCAACACAGTTTGTTTGCTGTTTCTAAAGATGAAAATAAGACTTTAATGTCCTTTTGGGTGTGTTACAATCTAATTGAACAAGAAAACAATTATATATATTAATATGCTGTAGAGGTCTGGAGGTGCATGACAGAGAAAGGAGTACTGGTGAAGTATGAGAGGATTGTTCAGGGTATGTGTGAGGGAGTAAGAACTTGGGTTAAAAGCAATGGACAACAATCCGGTAAGAGTAGATCTGCACCAGGGATCTTCTCAAAGTCCTTACCTCTTTGATCTGCTTATGGATGTGTTGAGTCATTGGATAAAAGTCCAATCCCCTTGGTGAAGGCTTTTTGCTGATGCCACTGTGTTGTGCACCACCAGAATAAAGTAGGTGAGGAAGAAGTTGGAAGAACGGAGAAGAGTGTTGGGGAACAGAGGGTTGAAGAAAACTGAAGACAGAACATGTGCGGTTCAATGATGATCAGAATTCAGAAGTTAAGCTGCAAGGAGAGCTATTGAAAAGAGAAGATACTGTAAATGTAAATATCTAGGATCAGCGGGAGCCCAAAATGGAGCATTAGATGCAGAGATAACCCATAGAGTGCAGTGTGGATGGAACAATTGGAAGTAGGTATCGGGAGTATTGTGTGATCAAAGAATTAAGGAGAAGGTTAAAGATCAGGTTTTAATGCAGTGGTAAGGTCAGGTTGGGGAGCAGATCATTGCTGCACCCACCACACAACAAAATGGCTCAGGATCCTGGTTGACAACCCCCCAAGCAGACACGCAGTCCAGTCCCACCCTCCGGAAATGACCCTCTATCTGCCGCAGCCAGGTGTAACATGGGCGACCCCTTGGCATGGTCCAGCCACTCGGGTCCCCAACAATGAGGATCTTATGAGCCGGATCACCCTTAGGGAATCGCGCCACATGGCTGTAGTGCCGTAACTGACGCTCCCTCACAATGCAGGTAATGTTCCTCATTCGGGACTCCATGAGCAACACAAAGTCAAACCAGCGGTACCCAAGGATTCTCCCAAGAGACACAGTACCGAAGGAATCCAGACGTTGTCTCAGGTCACTGGATTGCGTCCACGTCTCACAACCATATAACAGGACAGGAAGCAACAGAACTCTAAAGATTTGGACCTTCATCCTTTTGCATAGATATCGGGAGCGCCACACACCCCTTTCCAGAGACCTCATGACCCCCCCATGATCTCCCAATCCGTCTACTGACTTCATAGGAGGAGTCACCAGAGACATGAATGTCACTGACGAGGTAAGTAAACCTCTCAACAAGGGCAACACTCTCTCCGCAAACAAACACATTGCTGATTGCTGTGCCCAAGAGGTCATTAAAGGCCTGGATCTTGGTTTTTATCCAGGACACTCGAGAGCCAAGATCAGAGCTTCCATTTACTCCACAAAGAAGAGCACAGCATCGTCGGCAAAGTCAAGATCAGTGAATCTTTTTTCACCAATAGATACCCCATGGCTGCTGGCCCCAAAGACTTTGCCCAACACCCAGTCCATGCAAGCACTGAACAGAGTAGGAGCAGAGCACACCCCTGACTGGTAAGACCAGCAATGATTGATGGAACTGACACATGGGCAGTAAAGGGAGCACAGGAGAAGTTAGATGTGGCAGAAATGAGAATGCTGAGATGGATGTGTGGAGTTATAAAAAAGGACAGAATAAGAAATGAGACAATCAGAGGTACAACAACATCTAAGAAAGTACAGGAAAGTAGGTGGAAGTGGTATGAACATGTGATGAGGAAAGACGATAAATATGTGGGCAAAAAAGAGATGGATATGGAAGTACAATGGAAGAGAAAACGAGAGAGGTCAAAATGGAGGTGGAGGGATAAATACAGTGGTGTGAAAAACTATTTGCCCCCTTCCTAATTTCTTATTCTTTTGCATGTTTGTCACACAAAATGTTTCTGATCATCAAACACATGTAACCATTAGTCAAATATAACACAAGTAAACACAAAATGCAGTTTTTAAATGATGGTTTTTATTATTTAGGGAGAAAAAAAATCCAAACCTACATGGCCCTGTGTGAAAAAGTAATTGCCCCCT
>JANRMT010062796.1:82721260-82742988 GCA_026402145.1 Polypterus bichir lapradei
AGGGGGCAATTACTTTTTCACACAGGGCCATGTAGGTTTGGATTTTTTTTCTCCCTAAATAATAAAAACCATCATTTAAAAACTGCATTTTGTGTTTACTTGTGTTATATTTGACTAATGGTTAAATGTGTTTGATGATCAGAAACATTTTGTGTGACAAACATGCAAAAGAATAAGAAATCAGGAAGGGGGCAAATAGTTTTTCACACCACTGTAAAAGAAGATCTGAAGGAAAAGGACTTGACTTGTGAGGAGGTGCAGAACCAAGCTGCATGGAGAAGGCTGATCAGGCGCATCAACTCCACATAGATGTGGAAAAAGATGAAGACTGCAGCTCATATTAAGTAGTCGTTTCTGACTAAAGATGGAGTGCAGTTTAAACAACACCCCAATGTCTGAATCAGAAGTGAGACCGTATTCTAAGTGATTGAAATCTCCCATCCTCAGTCATGTACTGTAGTTAAAACCGTAGCCCAAGTAGGCTTGTGGTGGCTCAATAGTTTCATCGACCACAGACTCCAATTCGAGTGATATGCAAATGACATTCATTTGAGGAGCTGTTAATTGTTCTAATTGTTGTCTGAAACATAATATTTTTAAGTCTCAGGTGAAACTGTTGGCTGCATCAAACCATGATGGAGGAGAGCAAGTCTGGAGTTTTGCAAATTTAGTACGACATCAGAGAACTACTGCATTATTATAATGTGCGGATAACGCAGCCGTGTGCTGTAAATGCAGAGTACGTGCGTCAGTTGTCCGCACCATTAAAACCACGGACATGTGAAGTGAATATCATTGATTATCTCGTTACAATGGCACCTCTCTAGAGGTGGGATATGTTAGGAAGCAAGTGAACAGTCAAGTCTTGAAGGTGAAGTGTTGGAAGCAGGAAAATGGGCAAGCATAAGGATCTGAGTGACTTGGACAAGGGTCAAATTGTGATGGGTAGCCGACCGGGTCAGGGCATCTCCAAAACAGCAGGGCTTGTGGGGTTTTCCTGGTGTGCAGTGGTGTGTACCTATCAAAAGTGGTCCAGCCATTGAACCGGTGACAGGGTCATGGGTACCCAAGGCTCACTGATGCATGCTGGGAATAAAGGTTAGCTTGTCTAGTCTGACTCCACAGAAGCACAAAGTGCTGAAAAACTTATTGCTGGCCAGCAGAGAAAGGTGTCAGAGCACAAAGTGCACCGCAGATTGCTGCTTATGGGACTGCGTAGCAGCAGACCAGTCAGTGTGCCCATGATGACCCCTGCCCACTGACAAAAGTGCCTAACATGAGCATCATAGCTGGGTCATAGAGCAGTGGAAGAAGTGGCTTGGTCTAATGAAGCATGTTTTCTTTGAGGTCATGTGGACAGGCAGGTGTGTGTGTGTCGTTTACCTGGCCAAGAGATGGCAACAGGATGCACTATGGGAAGGAGGCAAGCCAGTGGAGTGCAGTGTGATGCTCTGGGAAACCTTGGGTCCTGGCCTTCATGTGAATGTTACTTTGACACGTACCACCTACCTAAATATTGTTTTAGTCCACGTACACCTCTTCATGGCAATAGTATTCCCTGAAGGCAACGGCCTCTTTCAGCAGGATAATGTGCCCTGCCACACTGCAAACATTGTTGAGCAAGAGTTTGAGGAACGTGACGAAGAGTTCAAGGTGTTGGCCTCCAAATTCCCCAGCACTCAATCTAATCGAGGATATGCTGGGAAAACAAGTCCTATCCATGGAGGCCCCACCACACAACTTCCACGACTTAACGGACCTGCTGCTAACGTTTACTGCCACATACCACAGGACACATTCAGAGGTCTGTTTGGGGCAATGACAGGGACCTACACAATATTAGGCAGGTGGATTTAATGTTGGGGCTGATGGGTCCATTTGTTCACTCTGTGCTTACACAACACTTACCCAGTTCCTTTCTTTTCTAGATGCGGACCTCTCTCAGAATTTGACCAACTTGTATGGGGTGTCTGCTTTGCCATCTGGATTATCTGTTGGATGAGTAAAAGAAGAAAAGTATAGGTGACATCTCTCAAGGTACTGCAGGACAATAATTCATTATTAAAATCGCACAGAATGTTTCTCAGTTCTGAGACAGACAGGTTTGAAATTTTACCAGTGCTGCTCAATGGGAGATATTGAAAATGTGCAGAGCCTTCTGATTCCGATGAAAACTGAACTTTCCTGACAAATTTCCTTGAAGTATAAATGTCATGTCACATTTTCAGCTGTAGCCTTCATTTACATAACGTTAGCGAGTCGGAGGTAGTGAAGCCAGTTACATAATGTAAGGACCCCATGAGCCACTCCAACAGAGCCAGACAGGCTGGATTTTGTCTTTGGTCGTAGGCGCCAGGTCTGTGTGTGCAGGAGAACTGACGACCCATGAATGCTCATCTGGAAGTACAATGCATGTAATGAATTGTCTCCATCTTAAAAATGTTGGGAAATTAAGGAGTTTTCTAAATAAGTAGGATTCTGAGAAATTAATTAATGTATTTATTTTTAGTAGGATTGACTACTGCAATGCAGTGTCACTGGATGTTCAAACTGTTCTTTATACAGCCTCCAGTTAATCCAAAATGCTGCTGCAAGAATTATTACAAGAACAAGAAAATACAAACACATAACTCCAGTTCTTAAATCCTTACACTGGCTCCCGGTTAAGTTTAGGGCAGATTTCAAAATCCTCCTTTTAACAAATAAAGCATTAAATGGCCAAGGTCCGGCTTACTTGTCTGAATTTATCATGACTTACAAACCTGAGCGCACATTAAGATCTGCTTAGGATTCCAAGGATTAATAAAATAACAGTGGGAGGTCGAGCTTTTAGTTACAGGACCCCTAAACTGTGATGTCATCTACTGTTGAATTCCGCTCTGTACTTGTAATATTTCTATTGCACTATTATATTGTATTGAGGATTACTTTGTCCTGCTCTGTGTATTGTATTAAGGTTAGCATTAGGGTTAATTACCCCTTCTTTTGACACCCACTGCACACCCTACCTACCTGGAAAGGGGTCTCTCTTTGAACTGCCTTTCCCAAGGTTTCTTCCAATTTTTTGGGAGTTTTTCCTTGTCTTCTTAGAGCAGGGGTGCCCAATATGTCGATCGTGATTGACCAGTAGATCGGAAAGGTAGTGCAGGTAGGTGGTGTTGCATTCAAAAAAATTTTTTTAAACGTTAGTCTATCATATATCCTCCCTATGGTATTTGCCACTTGATTGACATACAAGGCGGCCAGTCTGAGATCTCTTTTCTTCTAACACACTGGTCATCCCGCACGTATGATCAAACGCGTGAGCTACTGCAAAACTCCGCTATGATTTAGTTAGCCTTCCAATTTATATCGACTAAAGAAGGGATT
Organism: Polypterus bichir lapradei; assembly: GCA_026402145.1. Classification (NCBI taxonomy): domain Eukaryota; kingdom Metazoa; phylum Chordata; class Cladistia; order Polypteriformes; family Polypteridae; genus Polypterus; species Polypterus bichir. The sequence continues at coordinate 82,724,630 of JANRMT010062796.1, forward strand.
TAAAAAAAATTGTTTGGGGAGCGTATGGGCTGGATGTGGAATTGGAAGAGGATTTTTTTTCTCACAATGTCACAATCGAAGTGCGTTTGTCTGATCTGTCAATCTATCATTGTTATTCCAAAGAAGGAAAATGTGGAAGGGCACTTTCAAACTGTTCATAAAAACTACGAAACTGACGTCCTTCCAAAAAGTGATCTGAGAAAGAGAAAGGAGAGGGAACTAAAATTACAGTTAATCAGACAGCCATCATTTTTCACTCAGCTGAATTCCAAAGCAAAGGCAGACACACCAAAGCATCGTTCTGGGTGAGTCACTCGATCATTAAGCATAAGAAGTTCTTCCAAGATGGAGCGGTGATAAAAAGAGGCCTTCGTAGATAGGTAGGTAGATGGCTAGGGAGAAATTCCTGCTGAGATTTCAAGACCCCTGGCCGGAGAAAAAGAAGTTTCTCCTTGTCATTAAACATGCAGAATACAAGCAACTTAATAACGATCAATGGCCGCTAGACTTGGCATTTTTTTCCCGATCTGACCAACATGTTGAATGAGCTTAATTTACAGCTGCAAGGAAAAGAACGAAAAATGCAATATCTATCCTCAAAGCTGCAGCGCCTTGATTTGGGGGAACATCCAAAACCTCGCGTCAGAGCTGGAGACGCAATGGAAGGCGTGTGCACAACTTGACAGCATACGCTACACAGAGCAGATTGAAAATTGTCTGTCAGACTTTGACAGACGATTTCAAGACTCAGCTTTACTTGAGCCAATCGCTACATTTAAGTGCTATCCATTTAGGGAAGATGTTGAGGGTGATTCACTCGCATCAGAAATTGCAACACTGTTTCACCTAAAACTCGTCTACAATGGAGGATGAGATTTTGACACTACAGGATGACATTCAGCTGAAGTATGGGATCGTGGACAGTTTTGGAACTTACTCATGGAGGAAAAATACCCAAACATGAGGAAATGTGCTACCTTCTTGACTGCATTATTTGGCTCAACTTATTTATGCGAGTCAGCCTTTTCCCACATGAAGATTATTAAATCCAAATACTGTAGTGACCATAAATGAACTGAATTGTTATTGTGCCATAAGGGTTATTCAGTTATGTAAGGTACGACAACTTATTTTACGTATAAAGTATACTCAGTATGTATATATATATATCATTTTTAATGTAGGTAGATCATTTTGACCTGGTCATTTTAAAAGTAGCTCGCAAGCCGAAAAACTGTGGGCACTCCTGTCTTAGAGAGTCTAGGCTGCTGTCAAAAGGCAGAGCCTGTTAAAGCCCATTGCGGCACTTTTTGTGTGATTGTAGGCTATTCAAAAATAAATTGTATTGTATGTGGCAAGTAAGGCAAGGGTTTTGAACCTCACAAATGCTGGAGTAGTTTGTCTGACTGATGTCTTATGACAGAATGGAAAAAAGGGCAGAGAATGGGGCTGAATTCACCGTACCTGTTAATCCTTCGCACTGCGCCAGCACCGTCAGGTAGCCTGTTAGATGACCGTCAGAAGAAGGCGAGCACGACTGCGCTGGAAGGTCAGCAGCAGTCGCTAAATGTAACATGCCCGGCGATCTTTCACTCGTGTAATTTGATATGGTCCAGTGACGAGATCAGCCACGGCAGTCGCTAAGTCTGACATACCCAACAACGCCATAGCTGTTTGTACATCTCATAGAAATCTCTTTGTTTTAATGTCTGTTTAAACCAATTTGATGTATGATTTAAGTATTCCTGTCACTGCATTACAGCTGGAAACTTTTGTAGTTGCTTTGAGCCTGAACTCCATGAAGAACTGTTTCCTTTAGAAGCAAAAGCTCCCTTGTTAGAATAAGTTTGTTTAAATTGCGGCATTTTAAGTAACCAAAAATATAGAGATATGATATTAAAAGGCGATATCCCTCCCATAGTGAAAGAATCACATAAGAGAATTATACTTAGCTTTCTTTAATGACGATTTTATGCAGTATAACAGATGAAAGGAAGCTTATAGCAGACACTACCAAGGTCGGATCTTGATCTGTAGAGTCTGCCATGTTTTCATCACTACGCTGAAAGGATTTTCGGGACGAATGACGATATCATCCGGCCGTCAGCTTCAAAGGGTCTTGGTAGCAGTCCAATCCTTATACAGTAATCCCTCCTCCATCGCGGGGGTTGCGTTCCAGACCCCCCCGCGATAGGTGAAAATCCGCGAAGTAGAAACCATATGTTTGTATGGTTATTTTTATATATTTTAAGCCCTTATAAACTCTCCCGCACTGTTTATAAATATTCCCCGCAGCGTTATACAGCATAATCCCTTTGTATTCTCTTAGATATTAGGTAAGATTCATTGAAATTATGTATATAAACACACACTGTTTATATACAGTAAAACCTAAATATTATTTTAAAGATATTGAGTGTCTCCGATATCACATATGTTACAGCCATTACGATAGACAGGTCACCAGCAATAAATACGTACAATGCAAGAAAAATAGTATACAGTAAATGTATTAATTAATTATGGTTACTCACCAACAATGACACGATGACTTGTCCGATAACAATGAGTTTAATTTTACTGCACAACAAAGGAGAGCGTTACAGCCCTTGTAAAGGAGCCACTTCAGGCGATTGTGTAGCACTGCCGTTGTTCTTCTTCTGGCAGTCTTCAATCCAAATCCCTAAAGCAGATTCCATCCAGACTACTGCCTTATTACATCCACTTGCAACTCGTTTTGCACCCTGGTTAAAAGGACACTGCAGCCGTAGATCTTATATTCCTTTCCTACTTTTTAAATAAAAAGAATCGTAGCCTTCAACAAATCCAAAACGTTTACCTTTTCGGCAATCGTTAACATCTTCTTCTTGCGCTTGGGCACGGCACCTGAAGCAGTAGCAGATTGTTTTGGAGCCATAATGAAGGGCTTGACTATGCACAAAGACAAACACTAAAGAGCACAACTCTTTACACAGCGAAACACGTTGATGCTGAATGAGCGAGATGAAACTTCCTGGTTAACACTGCATAGCTCCTGCGTGCTCTGATTGGTTAGCTTCTCAGCCATCCGCCAATAGCGTCCCTTGTATGAAATCAACTGGGCAAACCAACTGAGGAAGCATATACAGGAAGTAAAAAGACACATTGTCCGCAGAACCCGCGAAGCAGCGAAAAATCCGCATTATATTTAGCATTTATTTAGTTATGCTTTCATATAAAATCCGCGATAGAGTGAAGCCGCGAAAGTCGAAGCGCGATATAGCGAGGGATTACTGTATATTGTCTTCTCCACGTGCTGGTCCTCTCTGGTCTCCAAACAAGGACATTAAAGACTCAACCCCACCTCCAAAATATACAATAATAGCACAATGCTTACACTGCAGTTTGTTCGTTCTCCAAACTGCTAGGCTAATGGTTTCACCCTGTGTACCATACTTGGTCTGCCTGTATGAATGAATCCATAACAGTGGGCACAGAGACAGTGACATTAAACTTAATACGTATTATAACAAACTGATTATAACAAGAACATAAGACAAAAATGAGCTGAATTACATTACCCATTAAAACTGCAAAAAATGACATATTGTGCAGAGCGCTCCTTATTTTATGTGGACGCTTATGAAGTCTGTTATTCTACACCTTCATCATATACACTGGATTCAGAAAGCATTCAGACTTCTTCACTGTCTGCTCACTTTGTTTTGTGTGTTTAATTGTAGTGAGAAGTCAAGCAAAATGACGCCTTTTATTGGCTAACTAAACAGATTACAATATGGAAGCTCTCAAGGCAACATGATAACATCTTGAATGAAGAAGGGGCCCGAGTTGCCTCAAAAGCTCACATATTGTAATCTTTTTAGTTAGCCAATAAAAGGCGTCATTTTGCTTGACTTCTCACTACATCCATAATGTCTAAGACGGTACAACACCCTGGTACTATGGATTTAATTGTAAACAGATACTCAATAATCATTAATGACATGTTTTCAGAAAGGTTCGCAAATGTATTAAAAACCAGAAACAAATCTGTCATTCATATAACAATTCAAATCTTTAATGCAGTACTTGTACTCTAAATGATGTCCAGTCCATTAAGTCTGCCACCATCACGGCTCAAGGAGAATAAAAGCAACAAGTGGAGTGCCACAGCAACGGGCCTGAATACTTATAGGAGTGACGGATTTCAGTTTTTGATTTTTAACAATTTTGCATACTTTTCTTTGTCATTATCGGTTATTGAGTGTAGAATGATGGTCCAAACGTGCCCAGTTTATCCATTTCAAAAACTACAACACAAAAAAATGTGCTGCAAGCAAAGGTGTATCCAGCAGAGAGCGCTGTTTCTCCCTGGAATGCAACATTGACTAGAGCCAAATACAATATCTTTAGTACCCAGCAGAAACGTATTACATGAGGGAGAGATATGGCACAAAAAGAGATATAACCGGTAACATTCACTCCAAGAAATATAATGCATAACCCGCTATGCGTACATACAGTGCTATGTAAAATTCTGAGGTTGCGTGATAATTTGTTCTGTCTTCATAAGAGAAGATCACAGCAATACGCCATTTTGTACTAGAGAAATGTAGACAAGGGGATGTTTATCAGACCATAATTCTCAATATAGCATTACTGAGTTGTATGAAATAAAATAAAATGTAAAAAAATGGGATGTGCAAAAGTTTGGGCACCCTTTTAATTGCATTCGTTTGAAGGCCTGTAGTTATTATTTAGGTTGCAGCACGAAATTGCTTTGATTAGCTCATAAGACCTTAAACTAGAAAGACAGAAGCAACCAATCATGAAAATGGTTATTTAACATAAGTAATTGCTAGTTGTGCTTGTCGATGGTTCTCTATTAGAGTGTGGCAGCATGGGAACCTTTAAAGAACTCTCTACCGACCTAAAAACTAAGGTAATTTGTTGTGATGAATTAGGCGAATGGTACAAGAAAATATCACAAAGGCTTGGACTGTCTGTCTCCACAGTCAGAAATGACGTTAGGAAATGGTAGGCCACAGAAACAGAAACAGTCCTTGTGAAGGAAAGATGTGATAGGCCAAGAAAAATATCTGAAAGGCACAGCCGAAGGCTGGTTAGAATGGTCACAGATGAACCACAGACCACCTCCTGAGAGCTACAAGAACATCTGGCTGCTGAGGGTGTCATTGTACATCGTTCCACAGTCCAGACTTTGTACTGCAAATAGCTCGGTGGAAGGGTGATGTGCAAAAAGCCTTTTCTGAGTACTCACCACTAGAAGAGTCGCATGAGGTATGCAAGAGCGCATCTGGACAAGCCAGAAATATTTTGGAGTTATTTGGTCACAACCAGAGGTGTTATGCATGGCGAAAGCATTCCAGGAGAAGAACTTGCTGCCTAGTGTAAAATTTGGTGAAGGGTCCATCATGTTATGGGGTTGTGTGGCTAGCTTAGGTAGTGGAAACCATGTTAAAGTTGAGGTGCCGCATGAATTCCTCCCAGTCTCAGCAGAATGTTCAAGAGTCAGTCACGAAGTTGAAGTTACGCCGGGGTTGGATGTTTCAGCACGACGATGATCCAAAGCACCGTTCACAATCTACAAGTCCAGTGTTCTAGAATGGCCATCCCAGTCCCCAGCCTTGAAGATTACTGACAATGTATGGTGTCACACACGTGCGAGTTGGAGGCAGTCAAAGAGCCTAAAGGTGAGTGAAATATCGCGAGACAGAGGGTCATCACGTGGTGCTTACCTGAATCTCTTTTCATCTACAGAAAACCTGACGAAAACTAAGAAGCTCCACTTCCAGGTTCAAAATGGCCGAAACGACGTCACTTCCGGATCGTCACGACGACAGCACTTCCGGTCCCACAATCCACTTCTTCCTGTCAACTCCTGATGACGTTGGTTCCGTCTTCCTGTCTCCAATCATCACTTCCTGCCAACCATTTCCTGTCCCATCATTCCCTCTGTTATTTAAACGCCATTTTGTTCGCAGTAAAAGATTCAAAGTACTAAAAAGTCATCTGAATCAGTTTCGTTATTATTGTCCGGACAACAATATATGGGGACGGTCCCCAAACCTTTTTCTGTTTTGTAGAAGTCTTTTTTTTTTTTGTGCAAGATCATTTATTACAATGAATTGATTTGAGGTAGGCTGTCCACACTTGGAAGCCATCAAACCAGACTGAACTGGAGGCATTTTGTATGGACGAAGGGTCCAAAATCCCACCAGCCAGATTTCAGGGACTTGTCAGTGGCTGTAGGAGGCGTCTACAGGCTGTTACGTCAGCAAAAGGAGGCTCTACTAAATATCGATGGGATTATTCCTTTGGGGTGCCCAAATTTATACACCTGCCTATATTTTTGTTTAAATTCAAATTAAATTGGTTCTGTTGGTCCAATAAAAATATTTCACTACTGAAATGCTGCTGTTTCCATAAGGTATACAATATGTTAAAATGAAGTTGCTGCCTTAACTCTTTTGAGGGCTGAATTTGAGGGCTGAAAAGCACACAAAGCAATGGTCAGTCAGTCAGTCATTGTCCAACCCGCCATATCCCAATACAGGGTCACGGGGGTCTGCTGGAGCCGATCCCAGCCAACACAGGGCGCAAGGCAGGAACAAATCCCGGGCAGGGTGCCAGCCCACCACAGGGCACACACACATACCAAGCACACACTAGGGACAATTTAGGATCGCCAATGCACCTAACCTGCATGTCTTTGGACTGTGGGAGGAAACCCACGCAGACAACATCCAAACTCCATGCAGGGAGGACCCGGGAAGCGAACCCAGGTCTCCTTACTGTGAGGCAGCAGTGCTACCACTGTGCCACCGTGCTGCCCCAAAGTAATGGTTTCACACATAAATCAACATAAAATGTCTGTTGCCACGTGCCATGGCTTTTGTTGGCGTATGTTCAGCATCTCTGGCGGCAGTGGTTGTGTGGGGGCACCTTGATGGTCAGCAGAAATGCACGGTGGGCCGGCAGCCTGGCTGTCTTCGCACAGCAGGTGGGCGGCAGTGGAGGTCGCAGTGTGATGCAGTCTGGTGTGTACCTCTTGTCATCATAAGTGGTGGTCCTCCCAGGCAAACACTGCTTTAGGCGCATCAGCCACATGAAAGTGTTCAGCGCCATGATCAGCTGGGGACCAATCAGATGATGCTGGTTCATCACTTTCATTTTTGATATCCATCTCCAGATCACTTGCATCATACTCGGAGTTTGACAAGTCAGAGTCCTTTTTCAATGAAATTACGTAAAACGTCCATGGAGTATTTTGCTTTGGTCTCTCGCCGGATGTCGGTGCCATTTTAGAGGTTGTTTGCTCTTCGCTACTCCTGCACGCATAGGGAATCAAAGGGTTAAATCAACAACGCTATGTAACTTTCCTTCTAGCAAAGAGAGTCAAACTAAAGCGTAACGGCGAGTTTTGTTGCTGTTTACAGCTGATTACCGTCCTCTACCCCTGAATTTTGACAAAAGTCGATATCAGCCCTGAAAGAGTTAAAAGCTTAGCAAGTTGTAAATTGATACGGGATATTTATCAGGGGTGCCCAAACTTTTACATAGCACTGGGACATCACAGCCAAGTGGGAGAATGCCGAAAAATCCGATGTCCCATCCCGCAGCGAGAACGTCGCTGGTCTGGTGAGACGCCTCTGACGTCGTGCTGGATCTTCGTCATTATAAACACTCACATAATTACATATTCATAGAATTCCTGTCAGAACTGGCTGGTTGTTAACACGTACCTTCATGCACACTGGGTTCTGTAACCCTATTGGTTAAGCTGACATCAGCACTTTGCTTGTGTCCTTCCCATTTTTCTGCTACTGTCCCTAAACTGACTTACAGCTGTCATTGGTCAGTCTCCCTGTCTCTCTCTCTCTCTCAGCTGAATTACATGGATTTGTGAAATAAATAAATTGAAGCGAATAATCTTCTTGCTACGAAAGGCTTCTGAATATTTTCTGAATCTGCTGTGTATTCCGACCCTGAACGGCCCCCTCGTGGCCTCCGCCACTGACTGACTGACTGACTTGATGTCGATGGCCAGAACAATTCGGAGCGACATTAGGCAGCCAAATGTAGAAATACAGGGTGCAATATGTGGGCTTCCACTAGGAGGTCCTGCCAAAGAAGGCGCCCTCCTTGGGAGCCATGCAGACCCCGAGTGTCGCTCTTGTTTTGATCGTCTGGTTTTACGATCAAACTCTATAAAAGGGCTGACCGGCGCTAACATCTTCTGTTGTTGTTGAAGTCCAGCTGTGCGTCACCTGCTTACCATTACTAGAAAATGGCCTCGGATCTGGACAGCGGCCACCTCGGGCCGTGCAGCGAGCCGCAGCTCTTTGAAGTGGTTGTGTTTTTATACCTTGCTGATTCTTTGGAAAGAAAACTCCATTGTTTTTAGGATTTATAGATATGTTTTTGCCGAACAGGTGCCTGATTGCTACTTGCCTCCATATTTTGTTTTTCTCTCCGTACACACGAAAGCGTTTTACTTTGTGATTCACAAGCCTAATGAATTGAGCATTTCGAGTACCAAGCAAGCCAGTGTGCCACGCTTCATCAATCTCATTTGGAGACACAGACCAACCAGCTCATCTTTGCTGGCCTTAGCACCTTTCATGCCAAGCACCACGGCAAAACACGCTCCTTTAGCTACCGTTATTGTGTATTTGCAGAGGAGTAACATGTTCGAGGCTGGCAGCCATCCTGGGTGTGATGCCAGTCTATTGAAGGGCTCGCCATCACACTCACTGACACTCACCAGGCCAGTGCAGGAGCTGCCAGTCGACCCAACAGCCTGTCACTGTAGTGGGCAGGGAATCGCGTAAGAAAGGAGAAGCGTGAGTTTGGCGTGCCAGTGGTGATGCCAGTTGCTGTGCCACCCTGCTGTTCAAAATTCTGTAGTCAAACAAAGAGCTGGCTTTTTCAGACTCGGTCCACTGTGTCAATTTCTTAATTCATAGCGACCCCCCGATGTTAATATGGTTGGCACGGCCCTCTCATAGATGTTTACTGCTTGAAAAGTAGCCAAATGTTTTTCACTGTTTGAAAGTTTTCACTTTGAGTCTTTAGTGGATTTACACGATTGGAGCCAACGGTTGGGCAGTGGCAGAGTGACGTCAGTAGACACGATAACTCAGAGGTGAGTCAGTTGGGCACCGTTATTGGTGCTGCTGAGATGGAGCCCAGTCTCTGCACAAACAACCACCTATGCAATGTAGGGGAACGGATTGTGACGAGGTCAGGGAGTCCAAAGGGAGATTTTTATTTTTTAAAAATGGATTTACATGTTTTGGGTTCCCAGATCACAATTAAACTTTACCAGGCGCATAGAATCAAACACACAGCCATGTAGTCTCCACTGGCAGGAGAAAGGGACATACTAGGGACTTGAAATGTGGCACCTTTGCCACACGTCAGTACGTGACATTTCCGTTCTGCAGGGTTATAGAGGGTGGGAGCCCCCGGGGTTAGAGGCCTTTTTGGGGTCTTACCCACACAAAATGATACGAGTGCTGCACGCATTATCATGCATGTGTGTCTGTGGACCACCCTATGGGCTCCTCTAAGGCATGTAATACCACCTCGGGTCGAGAGGGGGCACTGGCGTTGATCATGTCCTCTCCTGTTTACTCCTACAACAGTGAGAAGATGCCCAGCGAGGACCCCTGACTCTGCCTGTAAATCATGAGGCTGGCACAAGGGGGCATCGCTCTGCGAGTGGTGGAGCTCCTGTGTAACTAACTGGCCAAACGACCAGCAATACGAAACACCACTTAGTCATTGGTGCACAGATGGCATTTAACCAACTACCCATAATAAACAAAAGTTTGAAAAGTCAGCTGTAAAGCCCCAATGCAAATGCCTAGAAGGCCGAGAATATCAAATATTGCAGAGGCCATTTTGTACATCAGCAAAGATAAATGCCTGCTTCTCAAAATCACGTTGTTGTGAATTTCTTTGCAGCAAATTTCTTGATCAGATCACTAAAACGCCATTTCGGAATCCAGATCACTCTCAATTGACATCTTCTTCAGTAGCCTGAACTTGGAGAAAAATGACACACCACTGGCAGATGTGACAAGCACTGGCAGGTCAAAGCAATGTCCACACTTAGACGTTCAAAAGGGGACACTGCATAGTGCTGGAGCAGGAGAAATGCCTTCAGTGTTTATGAATTCTCTAAATTGGACAATCTGCCAAGTGCTGAGCCACCGTGCCTCAGACATATAAGACACAAAGGGAACTACAGCCACAAACAAAATACAACCAATATCCACAAAGTACCAATAAAAATCTATTTATCTATCTACAATACAGTGCCTTTCACATCTATCTATCTATCTATCTATCTATCTGTTATATAGTGCCTTTCACATGTATCTTACCTTCCAACAAGACAATGACCCTAAGCACACAGCTAAAATAACGAAGGAGTGGCTTCACAACAACTCTGTGACTGTTCTTGAATGGCCAGCCAGAGCCCTGACTTAAACCCAATTGAGCATCTCTGGAGAGACCTAAAAATGGCTGTCCACCAACGTTTACCATCCAACCTGACAGAACTAGAGAGGATCTGCAAGGAGGAATGGCAGAGGATCCCCAAATCCAGGTGTGAAAAACTTGTTGCATCTTTCCCAAGAAGACTCATGGCTGTATTAGCTCAAAAGGGTGCTTCTACTAAATACTGAGCAAAGGGTCTGAATACTTAGGACCATGTGATATTTCAGTTTTTCTTTTTTAATAAATCTGCATCAATTTCAAAAATTCTTTTTTTTGTCTGTCAATATGGGGTGCTGTGTGTACATTAATGAGGGAAAAAATTAATTTAAATGATTTTAGCAAATGGCTGCAATATAAAAAAGAGTGAAAAATTGAAGGGGGTCTGAATACTTTCCGTACCCACTGTATCTATCTATCTATCTGTTATATAGTGCCTTTCACATCTATCTATCTATCATATACCTTTTATCTATCTATCTGTTATATAGTGCCTTTCACATCTATCTATCTATCATATACCTTTTATCTATCTATCTATCTGTTATATAGTGCCTTTCACAACTATCTATCTATCATATAATACCTTTATCTATCTATCTATCTGTTATATAGTGCCTTTCACATCTATCTATATATCTATCTGTTATATAGTGCCTTTCACATCTATCTATCTATCTGTTATATAGTGCCTTTCACATCTATCTATCTATCTATCTATCATATAATACCTTTTATCTATCTATCTGTTATATAGTGCCTTTCACATCTATCTATCTATCTGTTATATAGTGCCTTTCACATCTATCTATCTATCTGTTATATAGTGCCTTTCACATCTATCTATCATATAATACCTTTTATCTATCTATCTATCTGTTATATAGTGCCTTTCACATCTATCTATCTGTTATATAGTGCCTTTCACATCTATCTATCTATCTATCTATCTGTTATATAGTGCCTTTCACATCTATCTATCTATCTATCTATCTGTTATATAGTGCCTTTCACATCTATCTATCTATCTACACACACATGCCCAGAACTGTGAAAACTAAATCACAATAGCAGAGCCCAAGTCCTTTATCTCTCTCTGTTCTGTGACCTCCTATTACTAACAGCCTGTGAAGCGCGGGATCAAATCCAATCAAATCAAATCGGGTTAGCAGTTTTGTTTATTTTTTGTAGCTTTTACTGGACAGATTTTCAAGAAGTACCAAGAATATCAGAACAAACATCACTGTTCGATTTAAACTCTGGTGTTGAACATTTGTTGAGCGAACTCAAACTGCACAAAAAGGAGAAAGAAAATGCTGTAAAATGATATATATTGTATGCATGATTCTTCATTCATATTCTAATCTCTACACACTTAAAAAATTGGAGCACTGCGCCCCCGCAATTCTCACGTGTGAATGGGCCGTCGAAAGTTGCATTCTCGCGGGGATTCTTTGCTCCGAGCGGAGCGTTCGTAAAGGCCAATGTCCATTTTTTTTAAGAGAATAGATTTTGGATCTTGCAATGATGATTAGAGAATGACTGGTCTAGCATTGATTTCTGTGCAAGCCCTGATCGTGATTTTGAGGACTGAATTAGATATAACACCCGCAGCAAAACGGCGCAATAACACCACATGTACTGTATATAGTATAAGTTCCTAGTCACGGGGTAAACCGTTTGGAGGTGGGCGTGCCTCCCGATTGGATGGTTAGCATTGAGAACTGCCACTGGCTACAAGAACGAAGTCCCGCCCTTGCCTCGCTGCTTTCACTCGCAAATAATTTTGGCTGTTAACTTGCGCAAGAGAGCAATGGAGTGAATTCACAGTCAAAAGTAGCATAGAACGCGGACAAAAATCACGTGACTGCAGAACACTCGCCAAGTGCCTGCCTCGCGCTCAGAACGTAACTCACGCCTACAAATTTCCCTCAAAATGTAAATGTGCGTAACAAATGAGTGGTACTAAGACATGGGCTTTTGGCAGGAATCCATCCATCCATTATCCAACCCGCTATATCCTAACTACAGGGTCACGGGGTCTGCTGGAGCCAATCCCAGCCAACACAGGGCGCAAAGCAGGAAACAAACCCCGGGCAGGGCGCCAGCCCACCGCAGTTTGGCAGGAATCGAACTCCTTAATCAGGCTGCTCTGTTCCCTTGATTTACCTTCCACAAGCTGCTTTTTAAAAAGTACAACGTATGCTTCTTGCCATTTGTTTTAATATTTACTTGTGTATTTTTTTTACTTATGCATATTTTTTAAGTTGCTGCTAATGAAAGTGTTTGTCAAGTAAAAATACGAGGAGGAAATACTTAAAGATCATTTCTGTACAACATTGAGTCCATTCAGTAACTCGTTTGTCACTCGCCAAGTCGCGTCTTTAGTAAAATAAACGTCAGCGGGCACCGACTTTGCATCTTTTGCACCCAAGGACCAGAAAGGAGGACTGTGGGCAGGGTTGCCAGGTTCCTACAATATTTATAGCTCAATGACCGCTTTAAAGTAGCAGATTTGCCCAAATAAAAAGAGCCCAATGCTTGTGGTAGACAAAACAACACAGCAGAAAGTCGGGTTAGAAATGGGTTTGGTGCGATGGGGTTAGGTACGTAGCAAAGTACGAGTTGGGGGGTCCTCTTTGAGATATTTCAGACAATATTTCACACAATGGGGGGTTAGAATGGTAAAGAACATTATAAAGGATCAAATAGCAGGGAAAGGAGTGCAAGATGGATGAAAAACATGGTAAAAATTCATGGGGGGGTGGGGGTTTGAAAAATAGCCCAATGCCTGTGGTAGACTAAACAACACACCAATGTGTTGGTGCGAGGGGCTTAAAGCACGAGTTGGGGGTCCTCTGAGATATTTCAGGGTATGTACCCTCACACAATGGGGGGTTAGGATGGTAAAGAACATTATAAAAGATCAAATAGCACAGAAAGGGATGCAAGATGGATGAAAAACATGGTAAAAATTCATGGGGGGGGGGGGTTTGAAAAATAGCCCAAAATCCTGTATTGTTTTTTAAAAAAGTAGCCCAAAAAACGCAACCTGTGGAAGGCCATGTTTTTTTCCCTGCGGGTGGCGATCACAAATAGTCCAATTGGGCAAGAAAACCGCAGGCCTGGCAACACTGGCTGAAGGAGCGGGCCGAGTGCGGTGGACTGAAGTAACGTGAGAGTTTAACATGTTGAAGAGATCAGGAGTGCATCATGGGGTGCTGAGTTTGCTTAAGCCGTCTGCATGGTGGATTTTGTAGGCGATAACTCAGCGAACGAGGCTGCTGGCAAACCCAGCAAGCTCGATGCCAAAATTGTTTTCTGGTTGGGGGGTACCGATTAGCCCCTGCTGTAATCCAGCCCTGGTTGTCCTAGATCTGCCCCGGTCAGCTGTAAATGCCATGTTTATGATGTGAGAACATCCAACAGCAACAACAGCTCAGCCACAAAGTGGCAGAGCAAGCAAACTGGCAGAGCGGGGCTACCACGTGGTGAAGCCTCTCCTCACAAATGAGTTCTAAACTGCCTCTGGAAGCAACATCAGCACAAGAACTGTGTGTGTCGGGAGCTTCAGGAAAATGGAGGTGGGGGGGGGGGGGGCTCTCTTGTAGGAGATGGAGGAAATTCTGTTAGGAGACCACCATCCTGGCAAACAAAGGGAGTGCAGGCAAGGGTGCTGGTATTTCAGTTAGGAGAATTGGGCTGGTGGGGTGGTGGGCGTTCCCCCTGAGAGACGGACAGACAGCAGGCAGGTGACCCTGGTGGGGTCTGCTACCATCCCAAGGAGGTAACTGCCGCTTAACATGAAGACAAAGTACTGAGAGAGACTCCAAAGACTAACAAGTGCAATAACAACAATGACGACGACATTTATTTCTAGAGCACATTTTCATGATGGCACTGACTTCCCAGGAGGCTCTGCGGCGGCGCTGCAGCTAAAATGAAACAGTTAATTATGATTTAATTTATGTTGCATTTTAAAATAGTTCTTGTGTTTAATGTTGGGTTATAGCCAGGGGTCTAGTGGCGTCTGGTGAAGTGGGTATACTGTAAATTTAGCCCCCACATTTTTAGCGGCCTACACAGCAAAAGAAAAAAGTGCCCCATTATTAATAGTGACAGTCTTACATATTTAGTTCCCACTAGAAAGGGCGAGTACTATTTACATCTGCTGCCTGACTTCATTCACTTCAAGGATCATTAAGAGATCAACAAACCAGAGATGCAGATTTTGCAGATCTGTCTGGTTCATAGATTACCGAGTGACTCAGCTGCATAATGCGTACATGTTCTTAGTCCATTGGGGAAAGCAGATTCTTTTATAAACAGTGAGAATCGAATATCTAATCTGCAGCAGATAGTGAAGGCCAGAGAGTGACACCTTTATAAAATTAAAATGATTTGTCAGTGGCAGTATGCGAAAATTACTGGTGGTGCCGGTGGTACAGAGGCCCATTTCATTAATAGCAGATACATTTAACATGAAGCCAATGCCTTTTCAGTCAGAGATACATTTATTTTTACAAAATTTAAACAGCTGATTTTCAAAATAAAATACTTGGATTTGACCATCCTGAATATTCATTAACTATGACAACAGAGAGCAATAACAAGTAATGTAACTTTTCATACTTTGGCAATGCATCCTTGTTCCTGTTTCACATAATGTAAAAAAGAAAAACACCCATCATACTCTCTTTAAGTAAAAACCCAATCCTAAAACTGAAAATAAAATAAATAATTTGGGTTGGATATGAAACATATTTGGTGGACACCTATCTGTACAAAAATATCACATTATATTATATAACAATACATTCACAATAATGTGTTACAAAATGACAATATGTAGTGTCACACACGTGCGAGTAGGAGGCAATCAACAGGTCCAGAGGTGAGTGAATGGCTACAAGATGGGGGGTGGTATGATGGTGCTAATGCCTCTCTTTGTGACCCTGCAGAACTAAGGAAGAAAAATAATCATTTCATACCCACAACAACCATACACTCCAGTTCCCACTATGATGACGTCACTTCCGGCCTCACCATGATGACATCACCTCCGGCTCCTGTGGATGACGTCAGTTCCTGTTCTGTCATTTCCTGTAGCCATCTTATAAAAGCCGACTGAATGAAACAACTAATGTCGAATGTCTGATAATAATTTACTTATCAACTTCACCGGAAAAAAACATTATACGGGGCCATTCCCCAAACCTTTATATTTGTCTTGTGACTGGTTTATCACAATAAGTTAATAATACACATATATATACAGTACAGGCCAAAAGTTTGGACACACCTCCTCATTCAATGTGTTTTCTTTATTTTCATGACTGAAGGCATCAAAACTATGAATGAACACATGTGGAGTTATGTACTTAACAAAAAAAGGTGAAATAACTGAAAACATGTTTTATATTCTAGTTTCTTCAAAATAGCCACCCTTTGCTCTGATTACTGCTTTGCACACTCTTGGCATTCTCTCGATGAGCTTCAACAGGTAGTCACCTGAAATGGTTTTCACTTCACAGGTGTGCCTTATCAGGGTTATTTAGTGGAATTTCTTGCTTTATCAATGGGGTTGGGACCAGCAGTTGTGTTGTGCAGAAGTCAGGTTAGTTGGACGATCATTTATTTTTCAACAGGACAATGACCCCAAACACACCTCCAGGCTGTGTAAGGGCTATTTGACCAAGAAGGAGAGTGATGGAGTGCTGTAAATGGTCATGAAAACACATTGAATGAGGAGGTGTGTCCAAACTTTTGGCCTATACTGTATATATCTACTATTAATATATACAGTGGAACCTCGAGATACGAGTTTAATTCGTTCCAGCACTGAGCTTGTATAGCGAATTTCTCGTATCTAGAACAAACTTCCCAATTGGAAATAATGGAAATCCAGTTAATCCGTTCCGCACCCCCAAAAATATCAATATAAAAATCAATTTTCCTAACAAATAACACTGATAAATAATATATACAAGTGGAACCTCGGTTTGCGAGTAACTTGGTTTACGAGTGTTTTGCAAGACGAGCTAAATTTTTGAATTAATTTTGACTTGATAAAACGTGCGATGTCTTGCAATACGAGTAGTATGGATACACTTTGTCTGCTGAGCGTCATGTGATCATAACTGAGCTGATGGTTCTTCTCTCTCGCGCGCGTCTCTCTCTCCTTATCTCTCTCGCACGCGTCTCACTCACTCTCTCCTTATCTCTTTCGCTCGCTCGCGTGCGCACGCGCCTCTCTCTCTCTCTCTCTCCTCTTGAGGGCAATCATTTCCTATTCTCCGTCTGCATGTCCGCGATATTTTTGCATACGCTTATACGGCGAACTGCTACAGCGAAACAATGAAATCACAAGCGCACAAACGCATAGATCATCACGCTACGGGAGAACAAGGAACACTGAGTGAGCTGACGGGCTGGCAGCGTCAGCTTGGGTGAATCCCCGAGTCGAGGCGGATCGGGAAACGCATCACGCATACCCACAGCCTGGCTCGTGGCTCGTTACGTGAGCCAATGCTCGTATTTAAATTTTTCGCTCATACTTTCCTCGTATCTTGAATTTCTTGTATACAGAGCTGTTCGTATCTTGAGGTTCCACTGTATATATACACACATATATATATATATCTATATATATACTCAGCAAAAAAAGAAACGTCCCCTGACTTTCAACTGTTTTTACTTTCAGTAGACTTAATGTGTAAATATTTGTATGAACACTAAAAGAGTCAACACCATAAGACATAAACTAAAAATGTTTCACAATGTGTCCCTGAATGAAGGGAGGCTCAAAATCAAAAGTACCAGTCAGTATCTGGTGTGGCCACCAGCTGCTTGAAGTGCTGCAGTGCATCTCCTCCTCATGGACTGGACCAGATTTGTCAGTTCTTGCTGTGAGATGTTACCCCACTCTTCCACCAAGGCACCTGCAAGTTCCTGGACATTTCTGGGGGGAATGGCCCTAGCCCTCACCCTGCGATCCAACAGGTCCCAGACGTGCTCAATGGGATTGAGATCTGGGCTCTTCGCTGGCCATGGCAGAACACTGACATTGCTGTCATGCAGAAACTCACACACTTTTTGCCACTCCTGTCTGGTCCAGCGAAGGTGGGTTTGTGCCCATAGGCGGCATTGTTGCTGGTGATGTCTGGTAAGGACCTGCCTTACAACAGGCCTGCAAGCCCTCAGTCCAGCCTCTCTCAGCCTATTTCGGACAGTCTGAGCACTGATGGAGGGATTGTGTGTTCCTGGTGTGACTCGGGCAGTTGTTGTGCCCATCCTGTACCTGTCACGCAGGTGTGATATTCGGATGTACCGATCCTGTGCAGGTGTTGTTAAACGTGGTCTTCCACTGCGAGGATGATCAGCTGTCCTTCCTGTCTCCCTGTAGCGCTGTCTTAGGCGTCTCACAGTGTGGACATGGCAATTTATTGCCCTAGCCACATCAGCAGTCCTCATGCTTCCCTGCAGCATGCCTAATGCACGTTCACGCAGATGAGCAGGGACCCTGGGCATCTTTCTTTGGGTGTTTTTCACAGTCGGTAGACAAGTCTCTTTAGTGTCCTGCGTTTTTAGAACTGTGACCTTAAATGCCTACTTTCTGTAAGCTGTTAAGGTCTTAATGACCATTCCACAAGTGCATGTTAATTAATTGATTATGGTTAATTGAACATGCATGGAAAACATTGTTTAAACAATTTACAATGAAGATCTGTAAAGTTATTTGGATTTTTAAAACATTATTGTTGAAATACACAGTCCTGAAAAAGGGACGTTTCTTTTTTTGCTGAGTATATATATATATATATATTAGGGCTCGGAATCGATTAAAAAAATTA
>JANRMT010062796.1:82743388-82754916 GCA_026402145.1 Polypterus bichir lapradei
TACTTTCTGTAAGCTGTTAAGGTCTTAACGACCATTCCACAGGTGCATGTTAATTAATTGATTATGGTTAATTGAACATGCATGGAAAACATTGTTTAAACATTTTACAATGAAGATCTGTAAAGTTATTTGGATTTTTAAAACATTATTGTTGAAATACACAGTCCTGAAAAAGGGGCGTTTCTTTTTTTGCTGAGTATATATATTCCACCTCATTCATGAAGATAAATGTGATATACTTTCTCAATACAATGAAGGGTATCTAAATAAGTGCTTACATTTTTGGCTCAAGAGAATTAACACCAGGTACTTAGATAAGTAGTGGTATACTTATATAAACATCAAATAACAAATTACAGATAAAAACACAAGATTTATAGTCAATACAGATTTGTAAAGCTGTCCACAGCTTGTCTACACTTACACCACAGTATTCTCCAGACAGATTTGCTTTCCACAGGCGTTTTCACGCTGCACTGCCAAGAACGCATACAACTAGCAGTACGGTGGCTCATCAGCCAGGTCCTTGTATGTTTTTGAGGTTCAAACTTGGAAGTAGGGGGGCCGTTGATGTTAATCATCATCAAGTTTGATGTGTTTGAAACCAGTAGGACAGCCCTTTTGTCTGAGTTTATATTGTTCATAAGGCTAAAGTTCCTCTCACACTCTGCTGTGCTGACAGGGAATGTTTTCATGCAGTTAATGAGTGGTACCAACACACTAACACAGTTTCAAGCTTAAAATCAACATTTCTCAGGAAGAATAGATAGATAGATAGATAGATAGATAGATAGATAGATAGATACTTTATTAATCCCAAGGGGAAATTCACATAATCCAATAGCGTACCTAGCTAGAAATGCTTTAATGTCCGGGCCGTTTGGACACCGGCTAGTGCTCGGGGAAAACGGTGTAAGTGTAACGTTATAAACTCTCCCCATCACCTGTTAATCTGTCTATACTCAAAAATAAGCACTGATGTGAAAGTCAGGTTGAAATATCTGCGTTTTAAAATACGACCAACCGGAATTTGTTGACAGCGAGCAGCTCTGATGCTAATGAAAGTCAGGGAAGCTAACTTAACACTAGCCACAGGCTGCATGAGCAAATTGGAACAACAAAAAAATAAACGAAACTAAATAAAAAAGCTGCTAGTTAATGCTGTAGAAACGCTATATTAACATAATTTACAAATCTTGCTATTATAAAGTACTCACCATGGTTGACATGTTCTTCCATTAAATCTGCAACGTCGATCGGAGATTTAGCGCCTCCACCGTCAGCACCCCCTCCGACTGGGGTTGGGGACTGAGAGGCTGTGGCTACCTGTCCGGCTGGATATTAGCAATAATGTAGCTTCACAAGCTAATTTTTGTTTGTATGGGTCGCTTCATTTTCACTATTAACTTGGTTATATTAACTTTTCCCGTGAGGACATATTTTGGTGTGTAACAATGGACCGACAGGAAGGTGGCAGCAAAGGATATTTTCCCCGGTTTAGCAAAGGAACGGCATGTCCCGCCCTACTCTGCCTCTGATTGGCATAATCCATTTGGCCTAACCAATCGTTTGTTCTCCCAAAACGTAACCAAAACAGACAACAATGGCAGAAAAAAAATTGACGTGCCTGCAGCACATAAATGCGTATCAGCGTGTCAGTGTGGATGTGGACTGTCAGAGTGTGTGGACTGAAAAGCGGCGTATACCCGCGTATACCCTGTATTACACTGCAGCGTATACCCGTAACAGGGGGATTTAGAAGTGGGTATATGCTGTGACGACCTAATAAGAAGTGGGTATGCGCCGTATACCTGCGTATACCCTGGACTACACTACTGGTTATAGCTTTTGGTAACGGGAGTGTTTCTCAGGGCTGATGTCGACTTTTGTCAAAATTAAAGGGAAGAGGACGGTAATCAGCTGTAAACAGCAACAAAACTCACCGTTACGCTTTAGTTTGACTCTCTTTGCTAGAAGGAAAGTTACATAGCGTTGTTGATTTAACCCTTTGATTCCCTATGCGTGCAGGAGTAGCGAAGAGCAAACAACCTCTAAAATGGCACCGACATCCGGCGAGAGACCAAAGCAAAATACTCCATGGACGTTTTACATAATTTTGTTGAATAGGACTCTGACTTGTCAAACTCCGAGTTTGATGCAAGTGATCTGGAGATGGACATCAAAACCGAAAGTGAGGTACCGGCATCATCTGATTGGTCCCCAGCTGATCGTGGTGCTGAACACTTTAGTGTGGCTGATGCGCTTACAGCAGTGAGCCTGGGAGGACCACCACTTATGATGACAAGAGCTACACACCACACTGCATCACACTGCGACTGCCACCGCCACCCACCTGTTGTGTGAAGACAGCCGGCCGACCATGCATTCCTGCTGACCTTCGAGGTGCCCCCACTGCCGCCAGAGATGCCGAACATGCGCCAACAGCAGCCACGGCACATTGCAACAGATGTTTTAATGTTGATTTTTGTGTGAAACCATTGCTTTGTGTGCTTTTTTGGAAAAAATATTCAGCCCTCAAAGAGTTAAAGGGAGGTTGGAGTTTGCCTACCACCACTAACCGATGCTGCCTCGCTTATGAGTCCGGGTATCGGGATTAGAGAGGGGTGCTAAAGTTGAGTATTGCCGTTTTGTAGCGATCGCGTTACTTGAATGTACAGCTCTACCGTATTACAAGAAAACGCGTTCTTTTATACATTAAGTGTGTCACAATATAAATGGTGGAGCTCAACGTCCTTTACAAGATGAAGAAGGAATAGTTTCTGTGAATTAAAAATTTAATTAGGCAATACTAAATAACAAAGAATAAACTAAGGTCCGATGGCCAGGGAGGACAGAAAAAACAAACAAAAAACAAAAGAAAATCTGCAGGGGCTCCAAGGCCACGAGACCGCCCAGCTCCCACTGGGTATTCTACCTAACATCAATGACCTCAATCAGTCCTCATGGCTTTCAGGGTTCATGGGAAGAATTAGACGATGGTGGCCATTTGTACCTCTGGCCTTCAAGTCAACAATGCAGGGACTGCACGGTGCTTTGATCAGGTGGTGGTGGTGCTGATCACCACAGAAAACCGGAAAAGAACAGAAGAGAAAGTAGGGGTTAGTAGTACGAATTATGGAACCATCATGAATGATACTGATAATTAAATGCATATACAGAGCATCAGGATTAAGCTAAAATGAAGCTGTGACAAAGCCATGTTAAAGTAATGTGTTTTCCGCAGTTTTTTTAAAATGCTCCACTGTATCAGCCTGGTGAATTTCTATCGTCAGCTATTCCAGATTTTAGGTGCATAACAGCAGAAGGCCGCCTCACCACTTCTTTTAAGTTTAGCTCTTGGAATTTTAAGCAGACACTCATTTGAAGATCCAAGGTTACGATTTGGAGTGTAAGGTGAAAGACATTCTGAAGTATAGTATGGAGCAGATTATTTAAGGCTGTGTACACCATAAGCAGTATTTTAAAGTCAATTCTAAATGACACAGGTAACCAGTGTAGTGACATCAGAACTGGAGAGACGTGCTCGGATTTTCTTTTCCTCTGGCTGCTGCTTTCTGCACTCGTTGTAACTGATTGTTGGCTGTCTTGGGTGGTCCTGAGAGGAGTGTGTTACAGTAATTTAGTCGACAACAACTACAACAACAACATTTATTTCTATAGCACATTTTCATACAAATGATGTAGCTCAAAGTGCTTTACAGGATGAAGAAAGACAAAGACAAAGAAAAAGACAAAATATAAAAATAAAATTAGGCAATACTAATTATCCATCCATCCATCCATCCATCCATCCATTGTCCAACCCGCTGAATCCGAACACAGGGTCACGGGGGTCTGCTGGAGCCAATCCCAGCCAACACAGGGCACAAGGCAGGAACCAATCCTGGGCAGGGTGCCAACCCACCGCAGGACACACACAAACAACAACAACAACAACAACAACATTTATTTATATAGCACATTTTCATACAAAAAAATGTAGCTCAAAGTGCTTTACATAATGAAGAATAGAAAAACAAGAGACACAGTAAGAAAATAAAATAAGTCAACATTAATTAACATAGAATAAGTGTAAGGTCCAATGGCCAGGGGGGACAGAAAAAACAAAAAAAAAAACTCCAGATGGCCGGAGAAAAAAAATAAAATCTGCAGGGATTCCAGGCCATGAGACCGCCCAGTCCCCTCTGGGCACACCCACACACCAAGCACACACTAGGGCCAATTTAGAATCGCCAATCCACCTAACCTGCATGTCTTTGGACTGTGGGAGGAAACCGGAGCGCCCGGAGGAAACCCACGCAGACACGGGGAGACCATGCAAACTCCACGCAGGGAGGACCCGGGAAGCGAACCCAGGCCTCCTAACTGCGAGGCACAATACTAATTAACAGAATAAAAGTAAGGTCCGATGGCCAGGGAGGACAGAAAATACAAAAATACTCCAAATGGCTGGAGAAAAAAAAAAAAATCTGCAGGGGTTCCAGGCCACGAGATCACCCAGCCCCCCTACATGACCTCAGTCAGACCTCATGGTATTCAGGGTTCACATGGAAGTCGACTCAAAACACCTGTTGATACTCCATCATGGTGAGTCCTAACTGACTTCAAACACTGTTGGTATGCAGGGAAAAACTTGCAGAACTCCAAATAACAAAATGTAGGACCGCCGGTGTGGCGTGGGTAGCGGCCCACTGTAAGCTCTGGTGTCCTAAGTCCTGAGGTGAAGGACAGGCTCATCTTTGGGATTCTTTTACGACAAAACAGCATGTGAGGATGTGCATCAGACAGGCCTGGACCCCGAGTGACTTCTTGCTGGTCCCATGGAGGGTTTGTTTCCCACCTTGTATCTCAAGCTGCCTAGATGAACACGTACCAGAATTCAGAGAAGGAGTGGATGGGTGGATAATTCCAAGAAGTTCTGCAGTAAGCAGCCATTTAAACTCTTGGCTTAGGTAAGTGTCAGCCAACACCACATTCACATCTGGAGATTTGTTTAGTTGGCCTGTTTGGTCACACGCATGGGTGTGGTAATAACACAGAGTTGGACGATTTCTTTATTATATTTTGAGAAGTTCATAAATGTGAAGGCTAAACCCACTCCTGTGCCTGAGGCAGTGGTACTCATCCATCCATCCATCTTGCAAAACCACTTTTCCTGCTACTGCCCACCCATGGGCTGACACCCACCTACTGCACTTCATGGCCTCCTCCAATTTAAGGTCACCATCTGAACCTTCATTTCTAACTGAAGGATTAAAGAAAGGCAGCATCTGCCCCTGCAGGAACCAGCCCTGGATGGGACACCTATCCACCAACTCACACCTACATGCACTCCTCTATCCATCCCGTTGCTTTGAGGAGTTCGTCAAACCTGGTTGAAGTTCAGGTTTGGGTAAGGGAAAGAGCAAGGTCCTCATAGGCTGCGGTTAGAGTCAGGCATCATCCATGAAAATCGCAGGACAGTCCTGTCACACATGCATGTCTTTCAGATGAAGGAGAAGAACAGAAAGTGTGCAGCAAACACCTCGTGCAGAGCCTTCAGAAAGTGTTCAGATCCTTCACTTTGTGTTTGCAGTCTGGTGCTTTGATCATTTAGATTCCCCACATCAAGCGATGCACAAAACCCTCGGATGACAAAGTGAAACACACAGGGTTTGGCTCAGGTGCACCCCCTTCACTGAGATGTTTCCACACCTTGCTTGGAGTCCCCCTGTGGTCAATTCGGATGATTGGACTGACCAGGAAAGACTCACACCTGTCTGTAGAGGGTCAAACAACTGAGATAAAACCAAGCCACGTCACCTTTTTGGTATCGAGACCCACTTTTTTTCCATTGCAAATGTCTTTGTGACCCACCTGAGGGTGGGCGAGTCCTCCTTATTGAATCATGCGTGATTGTCCAAGCTGGGGGGAGTGGTCAGAGTTTGGGGGTCGATCCCCGAGAATGATTGTCAGAGTGGGTGGCCAGTCTCCCTTAATAAGTCCCTTGGTTGACATCGAGCACAAACGTCAGAGCGGTGACATGCTGCGACCCACCACGATTCACTGCCGTTATAAACTAGAGCGACCCACCACCAGCAGAAATGAGAGATGCTGGCTTAGAGACTGGATTGTGTCAAGGCCCAGCATTCTGCAGTCCTGAAGCACAGGGGTGTTCGTAATATTTGAATGGACGAAGTCTGGGATAGCAACACTTCCTAGAGGTGGTCTCCTGGACAAGCAGAGCAATGTGGGGGAGAAGGGCTTGTGGTAAGAGTGGTCCCGATGGTCACCCCGACTGAGCTCTGAAGAACTTGTATGGAGATGGGAGGAACTTCCACCAGGACCACCACCACTGTAATACTCTGCCGATCTGGGCTTTGTGGCAGGCTGGCCAGACTGATGTCTCAGTAAAACAAACATGGTAGCCTCTCCTCAGTACAACGTGCATAAAAGCCCACTTAGAATTTGCAAAAAAGGCACCTAAAGGACTCTCAGATTGTGAGAAACAAGATAAAAAAAAGATAAAGATAAAATCAAGATACTCTGGCCTGATGAAACCAAGATTAGCGTCATGGCTGGAGGAAACTGGTCACCGCTCATCACCTAGGTAATGCCATCCCAACGGTGACACATTTGGTGGTGTGGGGGTCTGTGACTGGAAGAGACCAGTCAGGTTTCAGGAAAAACTGAATGGAACAAAGTGCAGAGATACCCTCAACGATAACCTGAGCATTCTGGACCTGAGACTGGGCTGGTGGTCCAACAACAGGACAAAGCAAAGTCAACACAGAAGTGGCTTAGGGACAACCCTGAGAATGACCTTGAGTGGTCCAGTCGAAGCCTCACCTTGAACCCAGCTGAACGTCTCTGGAGAGACCAGAACATGGCTGCCTACTGATGGTCTTCGTGCGTCCTGACCGAGCTTGGGAGGATCTGCGGAGAAGAACGGCAAAAAATCCATGGGTGTGAAGTTTGTCAGATGAAATTTAAGGAGACACTGAGCTGGAATGGCTGCTAAAGCGGCTGCAACTAAGTAACCGAGTAAAGGGTCTGAATTCCTGTGTCAACGGGATAGTTCAGTTTTTTTCAATTTTAATATAAACTGCCTAAAAAAATTAAAGGACCACTTTGAAAAACATCAGACCTCAATGGGAAAAAAATCCTGCTTGCTATCTCTACTGATATGGACTGATATGGTAATATGTTAGGAATGAAAGGATGTCACATCGTTTGATGGAAATGAAAATTATTAACATACAGAGGGCTGAATTCAAAGACACCCCGAAAATCAAAGTGAAAAAGTGATGTGGCAGGCAGGCAGGCTCGCTCATCCATTTTGATGAAATTTCACTGCACCAACTCCAAATCATACTCAGTAGTTTGTATGGCCCCCACGTGCTTGTATGCATGCCTGACAACATCTGGGCATGCTCCTAATGAGAAGACAGATGGTGTCCTGGGGGATCTCCTCCCATATCTGGACCAGGGCATCACTGAACTTCTGGATGGTCTGAGGTGCACCCTGGCGGCGTCGGATGGACCAAAACATAATGTCCCACCCAGAGGTGTTCTATTGGATTGAGGTCAGGCGGGTGAGCGTGGGGGCCAGTCAATGGTATCAATTCCTTCATCCTCCAGGAACTGCCTGCAAACTCTCGCCACATGTGGCTGGGCATTGTCGTGCACCAGGAGGAACCCAGGAGCCACTGCACCAGCACAGGGTCTGACAATGTGTCCAAGGATTTCATCCCAATACCTAATGGCAGTCAAGGTGTCATTGTCTAGCCTGTAGATGTCTGTGCATCCCTCCATGGATATGCCACCAAACCGGTCATACTGAACAATGTTACAGGCAGCATAATGTTCTCCACGACTTCTTCAGACCCTTTCACGTCTGTCACATGTGCTCAGGGTGAACCTGCTCTCATCTGTGAAAAGCACAGGGCGCCAGTGGTGGACCTGCCAATTCAGATATTCTATGACAAATGCCAATCGAGCTCAGGGCCCACTAGAGGATGTCGGGCCCTCAGGCCACCCTCATGTTGTCTGTTTCTGATTGTTTGGTCAGAGACATTCACACCAGTGGCCTGCTGGAGGTCATTTTGTAGGCTCTCACCCTGTTCCTCCTTGCCCAAAGGACCAGATACCACTGCTGCTGATGTGTTAAGGACCTTCTACTGCCTTGTCCAGCTCTCCTAGAGTAACTGCATGTCTCCTGGAATCTCCTCCATGCCCTCGAGACTGTGATGGGAGACAAAGAAAACCTTCTGGCAATGCCACGTATTGATGTGCCATCCTGGAGAAGTTGGATTACCTGTGCCAGCTGTCCAGGTGTTGCCTCACGCTACCAGTAGTGACACTGACCGTAGCCAAATGCAAAACTAGTGAAAAAACAGATGAGGAGGGAAAAACGTCAGTGGCCTTCACCTGTTAAACCATTCATTCCTGTTTTGTGCGTCATCTCATTGTTGCCCCTCTAGTGCCCCTGTTATTAATTTCATTAACACCAAAGCAACTGAAACTGATTAACAACCCCCTCTGCTACTTCACTGACCAGATCAATAGCCCAGATGTTTCACTGACTTGATGCTATACTCTGATTCAAAAGGGTTCCTTTAATTTTTTTGAGAAGTATATTTGCAAGGATGTTGTGACAGCAGATGGCGGCAACACAGACAGACACGGGAGGCACTGATAAAACACAAGTGTCCTTTATTTATTCTTCACTCGTGTGGAACGTCTTCCCCATTCCCACAACACAGTCCCCAAAGCACACCACAATTGTTAGTCCTCTTCTCTCTGCTTCCGCCACTCCTCCTCTCCAGCGAACTTCGTCCACCTTCCACCCGACTCTGGCTCCCCGAGTAGTGTCCCCTGGTCCCTTATATAAGTCACCCAGAAGTGCTCCAGGTGCTCGTTGCCCCACATCCGGCAGCACTTCCAGGTGTAGTGAAGAAGCGACCCCATGGGCTCAGGAATAGTTGTAGCGCCCCCTGGCAGCACCCCCCCGGATCCCAACAGGGCTGTAACGAACTCCAATTCCCATGAAGCCCTGCGAGAGTCCGAGGTACAGCTGCCATCCAGGGGGGCTGTCATCTAGTGTTCCAGGGGAGGTGATGCTCTGTCCACACTCGCCCTCTCAGTCCTTCCAAGGCAGAGGCGTCCCAGCTGGGCAAGGGCCCCGGCCATCCATGACATTTTGGGCTATCGAGTGTTGCATGGTGAGGAAAAAAAAAAAAGAAATTTGAAATGATTTGCTGCAACATAACAAACTCTGAAACAAAAGTGCAGCGGTCTGAACACGTGTTCTGAAAACTCCACATACTGAACCAGCAGTGCTGACCCCCCGTGCCACCTTTAAATGCTGTCACCTGTCGACTCCCCCCCAACAGGCCGGCTGTATGCCCTCCAGAGTTTCGTGAGAATAAAAATGGCAGCTGGAGATTTAATGTGAGTTTGAAACCCAGTGATAAAAAATCGGTGGGTTGCAGGGACCTCCTTCTGCAATTCTGCCCACCCTGCAGATGAATCAAGTCCCATGTCGTGCTGTGGGTCATTCTGTGGCTTTGTACGAAAAAAGTTGGAAACAATTAAGTTATTAGAATTTTACTATTTCCTTTTGGGCCAATAAAATAATGTAAAACAAGCTGTTGGTAATTAATAAACGATGAAGTTGCGCCATATTCGTGCCGGAACTGTGCGCATCCCTTGTGTCTCCTCTTGGCTGCCAGAGATGATTTTTTAAAATCAAGATTGGCTCCCAGCGCTCTCATCCATCTGGTCAGCTTTGTTGTATTCCTGGCCTTTTTGGCTGACAGGATTTTTTTGATGCTTACAAGTTTTAGCACCTTTCTGTATTCCTTCTTCTGCTGGCAGGCAGCTTGGTGGCACAGCAGTTAGCGTTGCTGCCTCACAGATTCAGCATCCTGAGGTCAGTGTTGTATTTCAGTGCTTTTCCATTGCAGTGTTACATTATTCACACCACACCTTGCCGCTGGGTTCAAATCCTCACTCCTCGTCCGTGGGGAGTTTGCAAGTTCTTCCCGTGTCTTTGTGGGGTCTCCTCCCAGCACCATGCATGTGTTAAGTTGATAGGGCAATCCTAAGTTGGCTCTGGTTGGATGTGTGATTGACTTTGCCCTGCCCAGGGTTGCTCTCTGCCTTGTGCCCAGTGCTGTTGTGCCCCCAGCACCCTGATCTGGATTAGTTGGGTCTGAAAATGTTACGCTATGTACTGAATCTTGTATACAAAAAAAAAAAACTTACAACTCATAATGGTCACTTCCTGAGGGTCCCACAGTGAATCACTGGTGGAAGTGAACCAACAATTTAATACCGAAAAAGTAACACAGCTGAGTCTGATTGAAACATAAGCTCATTAGGCAAGTTATTAGGAACACCAGTACACCAAGTTATACGTGCAATTATATGACCAGCCAATCATGTGGCAGCAGAGTAATGCATATAATCATGCAGACACAGGTCAGGCGCTTCAGTTCATGGTCACATCAAACACCAGACTGGGATCTCAGTGATTTCAGCTGCGGCAATGAGTGCTGGTGCCAGATGGGCTGCTTTAAATATTTCTATAAATGCTGATCTGCTAGGATTTTCACCCACAACAGTCTCCAGAGTTTACTCAGAATTGTGCAAAAAACAAAGCAGTGTGGTAGATCTGCAGACTGAAAGGCCTTGTTGATGAGAGGGGTCAGAGGAGAATGGCCAGACTGGTTTGAGCTGACAGAAAGGCTGACCACTCTGTACGACTGTGGTGAGCAGAAAGGCCTCTCAGAATGCACGACATGTCAAACTTTGAGGTGGGTGGGCTACAACAACAGAAGACCACATTGGGCTCCACTCCTGTCTGCCAAGAACAGAAAGGTAACACTGCAGTGGGCACAGGCCCGCCAAAACTGGACAGATGAAGGCTGGGAAGACTTAGCCTGGTCTGTTGGGTCTCAGTTTTTGTTAAAGCACACAGTTGGTAGGCTCAGCCAAAAGCATGAATCCCCCCGACCTGCCTTGTGTTAACAATCCAGGCTGGTGGTTTGATGGTGTGAAGAATGTTTTCTTGGCATGGTTTGGGCCCATTGATACCAATCAATCATCTTTGAATGCCATGGTCTTTCTGAGTATTGATGCTGACCATGTGCACCCCTTCATGGCAACAATGTACCCATTTTATAATGGCTCCTTCCAGCATGACAAAGCACCATGTCACGAAGAAAACATCATCTCCAACTGGATTCATGAACATGACAATGAGTGCGGTGTTCTTCACTGGCCTTCCCAGTCACCTGGTCAACAGAACTCCTTTGGAAAGTCGTGGAATTGGAGAAACACAACATAAATGTGCAGCTGACAAACCTGCCTGATGCAATCAAGTCAACAAGGACCAGAATCTCAAAGGAAAGTTTCTAACATCTTGTGGGATCCATGCCATGAAGGACAGGCTGTTCTGAGAGCAAAAGGAGGCCCTAGATAGATAGATAGATAGATAGATAGATAGATAGATAGATAGATAG
>JANRMT010062796.1:82760608-82813351 GCA_026402145.1 Polypterus bichir lapradei
TATCTATCTATCTATCTATCTATCTATCTATCTATCTATCTATCTATCTATCTATCTATCTGTCTGTCTGTCTGTCTGTCTGTCTATCTATCTATTCACTATAAGGTCAAACCTCATATAGTGCCTTTCGTATTGTCTGATCTCTTAGTTGGTTCTATTTTTCTACAGGGTTGAGTTGCTCACATTAAGTCATCGTGGGCCCAGTCACCTTGTGCTCAACAATCCAGTACCTTTGCCACTAGGGGGCCTCACCCAGCCTGTGCAGGCCAGCTTTGGCGAGCAGGGAGGTCACAGTAGGGCTAGCGGATTGGCCAGTGGAGCTGACCTCCCTTTCTGTTTCAGCCCTAAGATGTCTCCATTAGGGGGCCTGTGATCAGTGAAGGCTTTATTTGGCTCATCATGTGCTGAATCACCGCAGCGCACTGTCAGCACAGACTCGGCCAACACTAACACACTGCCTTCCAGAGGGGTCAAGATGATGAGCGCGAGCGTCGCTTCTTGGAGTCTGGACAGCAGGCGTGAACTGCAGCACCTCCATTAAGATGTTTGGCTGCCTTCTTTTGTTTAACGATTAACGTAACATTTGATCCCATTTTGATCCTTCCTTGTTTTTCTGGACCGCGGTCAAATATCTAAATGAGTTGTTCTCGTGTGGGAGTGAAGTCCCACCAGCACATTGGAGGAAGATTTCTAATCCTGCTAATTCCATTTCCGCACTAAGTGGTGGCCATGGAGTTGGAGCCTATCCCTGCAGCAGTGGGTGCAAATCAGGAAGCCCCTCCAGGTGGGCTACCAGTGCATCATGAGCCAACTTAAGAGAACCGAACCTTCTCTACTGGGCTTAGGCCAATCCTGGCACTGCTGTGCAGCAGTTAGAAACAGCCCTGTGACCTCATCGATACAACTTGCTTACGCTTAAAAATGTGCATAAGCCATTTCTTACATAAAAGTTGGCATATATAAAACACAAAACCCTTGGCATAATTATGGCGATCCATAAGTCCCATAAAGAGTATTGAGGTGTTGGTGTTTTCGTGACTCCAGGCAGTAAGACAATGGCGTGAACAGAAAATCTCAGCAGGATGCATCAGCCATATTGTGATGTTCTTGACCTAATCATCCATCTGTCCATCTTCTAAAGCCGCTTCCTCTGAACAGCGTCATCTCACACTTCAAATGGCTGACTTCAGCGTTCGTAATAAAACCTAATGCATACACTGTATGTTACTTTCGTCCATCCGTAAGTCCTGCACGGGTTTATTTAGTGTTGGCACTTTAGTGACTCCAGGCTGTGTAACAATAAAGTGAACAGAAAAATCTTGATTCATTGGGCATTTCAACAACATTCCGATGTTCTTGAACTAATTACAAGACAGATAACTGACATGGGGCCTCATGTATAACGCATGGCGTAAGCACAAAAGCGGGAATGTGCGTACACACAGAAAAATCCAGATGCATAAATCTGTGCGTATGCAAACTTCCATGTTCTTCCACTACATAAATCCCGGTCAGCGTGAAAAGTAACACACATGCACGCGCCTGCTGTCCTGCCCCAACTCCTCCCAGAATTACACCTCTTTGAATATGCAAATCAATATAAATCGCCCTTAAGCTCAGCCTTCTGTGAAAAGGCAATGGCAAAAGCACGGGGGAAAATATAAGAATTTCAGCAAATACCAAGTGGAGGCAAAGGAAAAACATACCATTTGTTTAATTAAACCGTGGTATAATCAACAAAAGGAACTTGATCGAGTGACATAGCGTGTCGGAGAAACTCGAAAGCTCAAGTTCACAAAGTCGCACAGTGCCCAAAATAAAAAAAGAAGTCAGATATGAAAGTCGCCGTGAAAAGGCTAGTCGTAGCTCACTGTCTGAGTGTCATATGAAAGCTTATTAGGGTACAGAGAAAAAAAAGGCACACAGTGGGGAAAAAGCACGAAATGTCAACTTTAATCTCGAAATTTCCACTTTAATCACATAGTTTATTTTGTCATTAAAGTAGAACATCGTAAACTTAATCTTAAAATCGTTAAATTTACTAGTTTCTCAAATCCCATTGTAACTAAAGTAACACGTTAAATGCTTTGTTTTGTATTTGATCTTCTTTGTGCTTTATGTGTGTGAATCACTACGTGCTTCTGTGCTTTCTCTTTCTCCGACAGGACACAGAATCCATTACATTCGTGATATTACAGCTCTCTGAATAATTAAAATACTAAGATGTATATGTGATATCATTTTCATGATAGGAGTTAAAGCATGTTATTAAACATGGGAACACGGTGGCACAGTGATTGTTCATGCCTCACCCAAGATGTTTGCTGTGCTATGCACGACCTCTGATGAAATACTTTATTGTAGCAGTACTGTCTCTTTCAAACGTACTAACATCCAATTCCTGTCCTTTTCTTTCTCCAAATACCCAATTGCCACACAATCAGCTCTGTAATACACATTAAGCCATGTGTAAGCTTAGATCGCAGATTCTTCAAAACTTTTAAGGAACATTGAAATATGTTTGTGGTATGTGTTTAATTATTCTATCAGTCTATCCTTCCAGTGTCGCGTCAGCACCAGCAAGAATACAGGGCGAGGCAGGAACAATCCATGAACGAAGCGCCTGCAACTCGTTAGCACTGTGGCACCGTGTCCTCACATGTTTAATTATTAACAATATAGATTAGTTAAATGAAGTTAGTTTTATCTGTATAATATAATAAACATATTTTGCTGCATTTCATCTTAAAAATCATATCGTCATCATATGTAAATACCAGCTTTATAAAGTGGCTCAGGTTGTGCAATATTATAACTGTATCGTAAGTTTACAGCGAGGTGATTGTACTTATAATTACAAAGCATTCTACAAGGAGCACTTGATGGACTGATTGAGTGCGTTTATAGTTCTTGGGATGAAACTGTTTCTGAACCGCGAGGTCCATACAGGAAAGGCACTGAAGAGTTTGCTGTATCAGAGCAGTTCAATAGGCAGCATGTGCTTGATGCTGTATACCGATAATTCTCTTTCTTGTCAGCTGCTGTACAGCTGTGATTCCACACTCAGATACAGTGATAAAAATACTCAGAGTGGTGTAGTGAGAGTAATATGGAAAAAGATCCGATGTGGCAACCTCTAATGGGAGCAGCTGAAGGAAGAAGAAGAAGGTGCAGTGAGAGTAACAACACTAAAGCAGTTATGGTAGTTGGAATAGTTTGACCATTCTGTAGATCATTATATTGTTACAGGTTAATTACAATCAGATGCATTAAACTAATAAACAACATGCAATTAATTTCAGTGTATTTATAAAGCCATGTCAGGGATGTGGATCTATTAAAGAAAGGGTAATCACACAGGAACAGTAGCACTGCTTTGACGCTGGGTGCCGCCAGTCTGCAAAACTGAACTTGCGTACACCAGGGTATGAGGTACCGTGGAAATGTGTGTGGCTTTACGCCAAGTTTAGGTTTTATACATCGCGATTTGAACGCGGAAACGTTTGTACGCAACATTTTTGTGTGTACACACTGTTTATACATGAGGCCCATGGTCTCTCATTATGGCTGCCGTCAGTGTTGATAATGTTGCCTAATGTGTACGCTTGATCTGAATCACTTTAGTTCTGCGTTTCTCATCCTTTTTGCCCTTGCGGAACCCTTGAAATAATATTCATGTTCTTGGGGACTCCTCCATAATAATTATTAGTATTTTTTTTTCAGTTATAAATTTAAAGATTATAAGGAAAACGTGTAACATCCATCTATCCATTATCCAACCCGCTATATCCTAACACAGGGTCACAGGGGTCTGCTGGAGCCAATCCCAGCCAACACAGGGCGCAAGGCAGGAAACAAACCCCGGGCAGGGCGCCAGCCCAACATAGGGTGTACACACACACCCACACACCAAGCATACACTAGAGACAATTTAGGATCGCCAATTCTAATCCTAACCTGCTTGTCTTTGGACTGTGGGAGGAAACCCATGCAGACACGGGGAGAACATGCAAACTCCACTCCTTACTGCGAGGCAGCAGTGCTACCACTGCACCACCGTGCCACCCAACGTGTAACATAATTTAACAATAATAAGATAAATCAAAATAAAATGTCATATAAACAAATGTATATGCCAAAGAAATGCTATTCTTGAAACATATGTGATTAATAAAATGTACTTTTCTAATGGGGTTTGTTTCTGCCTTGCGCCCTGTGTTGGCTGGGATTGGCTCCAGCAGACCCCAGTTACCCTGTGTTAGAATATAGCAGGTTGGACAATGACTGACTGATGACTGACTGACTTTCCTAATGTGAAACCTGTGCCACATTTTCACAGTTAAAAAGTTCTATAAAACACAAAAAAATGAAAAGAAGATGATAAATAAAACATAGACTAATAAAACTACAGCAGGCCGTGTTTTTAAAGTGCGCTAGCTGTTCCAACGAAATGTACTAGAACAGAAATTCAATACACTCTAACACTCGTTCAAACAGTGAAATTTAAAAACTGCGTCTGACTTGGTCAACATAACCTCAAAGTAACAAGTTAGTAACTTTGAGATAATTATTGTTAATAGCTTAATCATTTTCATACATTAACATAAAGTTACTTCTGATTTCTATAGAATAGCCAGAACAATATCGGAACAACTGTGAGAAGCTGCGGTCAGACAATACACTTTCGGCTTTATGTTCAGAGAGTAAAGAATTCATAAGGTTACGTTTCGTATGCGCTCTAGCAGCACCATCTCACGATTTGGTGCATGAAAATCATGTCTGAACGCCTGCTCAAGCACTTTTAAAATGCATGCTTATTAGCTCGGACTGTATTTAAAAAACGCCAGTCTTTAAGTTCTAATACTCAAACTGTTGTTCACGTAACTTAAACACACGACCTAAATAAAAGCAAACAAAAGAAATACATTGGAAAATGGCTGCTTGTAGCACAGTGAAGTGAAGTCTGTCCATTGTGTCAATATGGAGTAAGGCAGGCTGTCACTGTGCAGCCCCCATAATCTCCTCAGAGCCCCCCATCAAGACCTTGTGGTTTCTGTGTAGCTGCCAGACCAGTGAGATGCTCATTACGGTGTGATTAATGACCGGGCCTGATTGAATGGTCATGCGTGTGGAGCCGCTGCCAAGGTGGGAGAAAGGTGAAGCAGACACCTGCAGGATGCCGCTTGGTGCTGACGTGGAGGTCAGAAAAGCGCGGTGATCTCCAGCGTGTGTGCGCACACACCTTCCCAGAGAGCAGCAGGTGGTCCCAGCCATGTGATTTACTGAGCACCATCCCAAAAATAGAAGTCATGCTTAACCCTTTAAGAGCACGTGGCACCTTTACAGCACAAGCAGGAGAAGCTCCAGATGGACTCCGTGGACATTTCCAGGTAAAGACCCTCTAAGGAAGTGCTTCTCAACGACCGGATTGGTCATGGGTTGCTGTTGTGACCCCCAATCCCCACCCTTAGTCCGGTGTTATTTCTAACTGCACTCATTTCACCCGGGGGGGGGCGGGACCACTCTCTCTCGGTCTGTAAGTGCTGTCTGTGGGTCGCCAGTGAAGTTGTGAAGGTAGAACTGGGCCGTGAACAATAAAGGCTGAGAAAACTCGTCTCTAAGAGATCTAACGTGACTGATCACTGGTCAACAAGCATTTTGCTACTGGGATTCTTTCACCTTTACTTTAACAGGTTTCACTTGCTGACTTCAATCTGAAAGCCGTTTTCGTGTAGCACGTCCGGTTTTTGAGTTCTGATGTTCCAGATCTTGGACAACTAGGGTGACTGGACAGTAAAGGCGAATAACCATTTTGATAAATTACCCGTAAGTCCACTACGGATGCCACTGAGATAAAAGAATTTGCCACACGTTACTAACAGCTGTGAGTTGCTTACCTTGTCAATATTAATTTTATTTAAACATTATTCATTTTTAATTAGCAGAAAAAATATTTGTTACTGATTACCAAGTCTTATATGACTCTAAAGCATAATGACACAACTCAGACTTGACGCTGCAGTAGGTCGAGGTTTTACAGTTAAACATAACATTACATTTCAGGACATTTTGTTCGTTCGATTCACCATTACTTTGAAAAATTTTCAAGGCGGTGGACAGAAACGGCGATGCTTTTCAGCATTTAAGAAATAAGTTTGGTCTCCAGAAAAGTGAAGCCAAAATTAAGGAAGGTGTTTTTGTTGGTCCTGAAATCTGTGAATTGATGCTGGACGATGAGTTGAAAATGAAACTAAAGCCTACTGAATCAGCAGCATGGGAAGCATTCGTGCAGGTTGTCCAGAATTTTCTTGGCAATCACAGAGCAGAGAATTAGGCTGAGCTTGTGGAGAACCTGCTGAAAGCGTATCAGCTTACGGGAGCCAGAATGTCACTGAAGATGTCATTTTTTACATTCTTATCTTGTATTTTTCCACCAAATCAAAGTGATGTCAGAGATGAACATGGGGAAAGATTTCATCAATATATAAAGATGATAGTAAACCAATATCGGGGAAAATTCACTCCGAGCATGATGGTTGACTAGTGTTGGTTCTTGCAAAGAGAGACAGATGTTCAGTAGAAGCGCAAAAGCAAGTGACTCCAATATTTTTGGGCACGCTGACCTCACTTTTACATTGAGGTAAATTGACATAAATATTTAACGTATCTCTGGTATCGTCTTCTGGTTTGTTTTCAGAATAAACACATCAAAACAATTTTGGTGGGACAGAGTCCAAACTCCAGATATCGTGTTGATATCCATCCATTATCCAACCCGCTATATCCTAACTACAGGGTCACGGGGATCTGCTGGAGCCAATCCCAGCCAACACAGGGTGCAAGGCAGGAAACAAACCCCGGGCAGGGCACCAGCCCACCTCAGGGCACACACACATGCACCAAGCACAATTTAGAATCGCCAATGCCACCTAACCTGCATGTCTTTGGACTGTGGGAGGAAACCCAGGCAGACATGGGGAGAACATTCAAACTCCACGCAGGGAGGACCTGGGAAGTAAACCCGGGTCTCCTAACTGCAATGCACCAGCGCTCCCCACTGCGCCACCTTGCCGCCTTTCGTGTTGATATATTATATTGATATTCAAAAGTGTAAAAACGTCAATGATGTTTATTTCAAAAACCTGACATGCTAGCGTAATACCGGTTTCATATATGAAATCAATATAAAATACTTCATAAAGAGCAGGTCTGAAGTTCCCAGTGGCAAACAAAAATATTTTTTGTAGACCAGTGGATTGTGGGTTCTAGTGTGTTATTATGTAACTGTTTATTTACTACAACCTCCTTTGTGTGTACAGCTATTAACCCGCTCCAGTTCAAAGCCACAGAGCCTCTCCTGGCAACACCCGGTACAAAGCAGGAAACAGCCCTGGGCACCATGCCTGTCCGTCATGTGCCAGTTAGCCTAATCTGCCTGTGTTTGGGCATAAGGGAGAAAAGCTGTGTAGCTAGAAAAGACCCCATATGGACCAATGGAGAACATGCAAACTTAACACAGACAATGACCGGGCAGGAGATTTGAACCCAGCTTACTGGCCCTATGAGACACTGCTGGACGGGACATTAGCTGAGGAAGAGTCTGTTTGGGAATCGCTTCACAACTAAATTATCTGCAGTCTTGATTTCTCGTTAATCTGTATGAATAAATAGTAATTCCCTCTGTCTCCAATTTCTAGGCCTCATTTGATGTTATTTATCTGTTTTGCACACTAAACACTGGGGTTGTGAGGTATAAATTTTATTATGGTACAGTACCAGCATTTCTGGTACCAGATGTAAATATCCGGTTTCTTCTCAATCCGCCAGCCCCCAACCTCACCTCCACTGTTCCCTTGACACTACAGTTGTGGAAAAAAGCGTCAATTTTGTAATCTTCGTGAAACGAAACTGCACACTTTGATGCTATCATAAATTAAGCGTGGTGCTCCTTTACTTCGAAACTATTCTGACTTCCTGGGGGAATTCACGGTGACCCCACACCCTTATTGGTTCGAAGTGGTTATGACTTCACGGAGGACATATTATTGTTTCGACTCAATCAGGACCTCATGGGGGACCCCTTACCTTTATTGCTTTTATGTGATCAGGACTTCAAGGGGGGACCACCCCCACATTGCTTCAAAGTGATTGTGACATCACAGAGGACATTTTATTGGTTCATCGATACAGAGACCTCACAGAGTCCCCTCCCTCTTATTGGTTTTATGTAATCAGGACTACATGGGAATTCCACTCCCCCAGCCCCACATTCCTTCAAAGTGGTTATGACTTCATGCAGGACCCCCCAATCCCCCCAGTGCTTTGAAGTGATTGTGACTTCACGGAGGACATATTATTGCCTTGACTCAATCGGGACCTCATGGGGGAACGCCCCCTGCTTATTGCTTCAACACTTTCAGGTCGGCTATCAAGAGGGAAGTGGTATGGAGTTGTGGAGTGCAGCGCATTGGAGTGGGGCACAAGGGAGGTGGCATTTGTCGTAGAGAGTCCTGAGGAAGCCAGGCCGTTGTGGAGCTATTATTTATCTATTTAACTTCATGGGGTTTCAATGATTTCTTTAGGAAGTCATATCAGGAGGACCGACCCCACAAAATCCACACGTGACTCCAAAACAGCTGAGTGCATGTCCGTGACATTTTGCATGTTGTGACCACCAGGGTGCACCAAACTGCAGATACAGAAGTACAACACATGTTGATGTGATAAAATAAAATATGTTTATTCACATAAAGCACATTTCCAAAATCCTCTCTCTAATAATCAGCCACAATAAATCAAAATACTGAACAATTCTTCCTTCTTTCTCCTCCAGGTGAGTGTTGCCTTCCTTCGTCTCAGCTCTGACTCAGCTGAAGTGAGGCAACAGTCTTCATTTATGTCAGACCCAGGAATTATTCTGGTGCCACTCCATGTTTTCCGGGAAGTACTTTTGGGCCATAGAACAGATACCCAGGGACCCTGAATCTCAAGCATCCCTGCTTGTGCCCAGACTGGGTTACCACCTGAGGACAGCTGCCAACTGGCATTTGAGGGAATTGAACAACTCCTGACTCTCGATTTCCGCTGGTCCACCTGATATATCATTCAGGTCGGGCACAAGGTTATTCCTTCATCCTGCCAGCCAATTTGTTTGTGTCATCGCCCTAGCCTCTCATCCGGATAATGAATTATTCTCTATTCTGGACAGTGAAATGTATGGTACAGTTGACCAAATAGACAACAATTATGGAGTTTCAAAAGTTTAATCAACAGAAGGAGCAACACAAGAGCCGGTAGTTTTGTCCGGCCTACCTGCCGTAACAATAATTCAATTATTCAGTAAGCCGTTCTATTTATTAATGTGGGATTAAAGATCTGTTCATGATCCCCAACATAACCAAGGAATACAAAGAAGTGGTGTTCAGGGTGCCAACCCAGCAATTATGGAATCAAATCAAGCACAAAAAGAAGAAATTCTTGACTCAAGTGAGTAGCAATGACAAAGGGTCACATTTAAACAGTCAGTCAGTCATTGTCCAACCCAGTATATCCTAACACAGGGACATTTAAATAACACTGAAATATTTGCTTTCTTACTTTAATCTATTAGTCATGTGAACCAATAAGTTCTTTTTTCTTTTTTTAACATATGTGGACATATACATATTTGTACTGTGCCTGGCTCTGGCAAGCTAAGCAGTTCCACCCCATGACGAGAGGAGGCCCTGACGCTAATGGCATCTTCTCTTTCCCCTGTAGTATACAAAGACCAACTAAGATGCCACCTAGCTCCGCCCCTGAGCTTCTGAGAAGACTCCGCTCCTCCCAGCACCGACAAGATGACAACCAGACTACTACCAGGGGATTCTGGTGTCAGACTTTGATCAACTAGTGAGGAGGACGGCGCTCCAAATCCCGAGCGATTCTCATAAAGCAGAGGTGAGGCATTTTTTGTTTTTCACTGCACAGCTGTATTTTTGTTGTAATTAAATGGGCTGACCTGGAAGGCACTCCAGTTTTAAGCCTGCCTGTGACAGGCCACATTACAATGGATAGGACTGGCGAGCTTTGTTGGCCTGTTCTTGTGTAAATTTTTCTAATGTAATATCAAGACTTGATCTTTATTTGCACAGAATCTACAGATAAAGGTGATCTCATCTAACAAGCATCAGGCTGCATTTGCATTTTGTTGTCCATGGTATAATTTAAATAAACATAAATGGATTTGCTTTCGGAATAAGTAAGTCTGGCTCTCCATTTATCGCCACTTCAAATACCGCAAATTAGAATCATGTGCTCCACAAAATGATCAGAACATCATGTGATACGGCACGTTAGGGGTCCGTGGCGATGGAGTTTTTAGTTGTAAAATCAGTGTATCTTCCTGTCCAGTGGGTGTTCCTGTTCAGCATGGAGGTTAGCAGATTGCTTTATTAGGTCAGTTGTGCCACATCAACACTCCATAGGGTGTAACTGAGAATTGCGAAGGGTTAGGGTTAGGCTTAGGGTTAGGGATCGAAAGACCAAAATACGAGAAGTACGAGAAAGAAAGAATCGGGAATGTGAGCCTGCATGGTGGTGAGAACGTGGGTAGTCTGTGGCCTTGTGAGTGACAGAGAGGGGTGGACCGTCACCTGTTGAGTACTATGGAGAAGCGGTTAGAGATCAGGTGGCTTCTTACTGATCCTGTAGACACCGAGGAAGGGCATTTGGAAAAACGGCTCTGGCTCCTTGCGTCCTGGTGGATGCAGAAGGCTGGTGGTTGTGGGGAATGCCAGAGAGTGGGACCACAGCTGTCGTCATCTCAGCTTGGCTGCAATACCACAGGGGTGAGCTGGGGAGTGACTGGGGAGTGTGTGATCTTTAGAAGGGAACCCAATTCTCGATGATATGTTATTATAGGATTTTATCATATGTATCGTATGCTGATTTTAATCAACACAAAACACACTGTTCTTATAGACAGATCATTTATTAAAGGATAAATTCTGCACTGCACTTTATTATTGTTGGGCACTTTATTGTTGTTAATAAAAGCACCAAGCATTTTTTCACCAGCTTCTTCTTGCTATTTGTCCACATTGCCCAGTCCATTCTCAGCTTCATGTCTATTAATGTCCCTTGTTCAAGGAGGTAATGCGTGCTGTGAGCAACCTGGACATCACACATCATTTGAGAAGACCTTTCCAGACCCTGTCTCATTTAAACCTTAGACTCTTAATTTGGTCTGCTCTTTGTTGTTGGAGTGTGTGTGATCAAAAGAGCTCTCTGAGGTCTCCACAAAGAAGGTTCTAGAAAACTTGAAGTCTCGCAAGAGATTTTGAAAGATCTCCAAAGCAAATGGAAATCAACCATTCTGCTGTCTGGAAGATGATCGACGAGTGAAGAAGAGTTCAGACACCTTTTTTAAGTTTGTTTGGGCCGAAGACCTCCAAATATATCTGATGACTCTCTGACAGTAAAGATTTACAGTAGTTAATTGCGCTTTGATCTTTTGACGATCCTGCTAATTAAGTATGGTAACATTCCGGGTTTAACCATGAATGTAAACTGAAGGAAGCAGGTTTAGAAAATGTGGAAATGTGATGAATAAAGATAGCGATGGCACTGAAGCCAAGTGAGTAAAGAGCGGCTTTTGTTCTTATCAAAAATATCTGCAGTGACAAATTCAGCATTTTGGTCGTTACTGGTTATTATTTATCCCTAAAAAAATGTCTACTCCCTTTATGTTATATTTAAGAATTTCAGCTCCAGTAAAAACAGCTTTTATGATTTAAGAAATTTGGGTGCTAATCATTTGGTTTTACGCTTTAAAAAACACAAGTTAGCATAATGGCGTCGGAGCCCATTTGTCTTTGTTAATAAATGTAACTTTAAAAACAAGCAGCCTTGTTAAACAAGTACAGGAGGGTAAAATGAAGGTCTGTCCAGGGGGTCCTTACATATTCTCATGGTACAATGGGGGTCTTTTGGAAGAATAAAGGTTGAGTTCCACTAGCCCAGAGGACCCCATCTGCCCCCTAACAGACCACCTTCACCCTCACTCTGTTTTTCTGGGTGAGACGAGTCATTTAGCTCTAATCCTGCGTGCTGAGAGCGGAGAACTTCAGATTGCATAAGAGCTGCGGGTTTTGTGCTTTATTATTATTATTTTTTTTTTACATAGCACAGAACACAATGTTAATTGGAGGCTTTTGGATGCCAACATTTAATTTGCTTGGTGAAGCAGAAGCAGATGTTGAAAAGGGAAAAAAAAAAAAAAATCTCATAGAGAAAGAGAATGAGAGGAAATTAGGGGCAGAGGAAGAGAAAGGAGGCCAAGCGAGCGAGCGATGACATGCATGGGGAGCCCCCCGGTCACCTTCACTTCTACTCTGACAGAAAGGCGCACATCCGCACACTTGTACAACTCAGTAATGCAGTCACACTGTTTCGCACAATTCACACACCCCCTCGCGTCTTTATGTCTACTCATCACATTATCTCTGAACACAAGTGTGCTCTGGGAAAATGAACTGAATTGAATCTACGCACACCGATCAGCCACATTGTTAAGACCACCTGCCCAATATTGTGTCGGCCCCCCTCATACCACTAAAATAGCCCTGACCCGTCAAGGTATGGACTCTACAAGCTGTTCTGTGGCATGTGACACCTCAATGTTAGCAGCAGAACCTTTGAGTCCTGTAAGTCAAGGTGGGACTTCCATGGATCAGACTTGAGATCTGGAGAATCTGGAGGCCAAGTCAACACCTTGAACTCTTCGCCATGTTCCTCAAACCAT
The DNA here is from genome assembly GCA_026402145.1 of Polypterus bichir lapradei. Classification (NCBI taxonomy): domain Eukaryota; kingdom Metazoa; phylum Chordata; class Cladistia; order Polypteriformes; family Polypteridae; genus Polypterus; species Polypterus bichir. The sequence goes on from JANRMT010062796.1 coordinate 82,773,393, forward strand.
TCCTGAACTTTTTTTGCGGTGTGGCAGGGCACGTTACCCTGTTGAAAGAGGCCACTGCCTTCAGGGAGTAGCATTGCTATGAAGGGGTGTATGAGGTCTGCAACAATCTTTTAAGTTACGTGGTACATGTCAAAGTAACGTCTCAATTGAATGCCAGAACATTGCCCGGAGCTTCACCTTGCCTCTGTCGGCTTGCTTTCTTCCCATAGTGCATCCTGCCTCCATCTCTTTCCTAGGTAAACGATGCAATGCATCTGGCTATCCACATGATCTCAGTAAAAATGTGATTCATCAGACCAGGCCACCTTCTTCCATTGCTCCATGGTCAAGTTCTGATGCCCAATTGCCCATTGTAGTGACTTTCAGTGGAGGGCAGGGGTCAGCATGGGCACACTCTGACTGGTCTACACAGCCCCAAATGCAGTAAGCTGCAATGCACTTTGTGTTCCGACATCTTCCTCAGCAATGTAGATCTTCTGTGGGATTGGACCAGACCTACCCATTGACTCTGTAGGACCTCCCCCAACAGGATCAAACTGGTGTGAGAATGCCTTTAGTCGTAGGGTGGACTCTGTGTATGAATGAAAGCTGACGACCAATGAAGGCTCAACTGGAAGAGCAATGCTTAGAATGCAGTGACGAGGAACATGGAAGTTGTGTGTTTTGGACGTCAAAAACAGAAGAGAAGTTCATCTGTCTGATGTTTCTTGTTTTATGTACCACGACAGAATGGAAAAAACGAGAAAAAGATTGCGGCTGAACATTTCTTAGACCACCAGCTCATTGGCTGTCAGAATGCGATTAACCTGTCCCCATGTAGTCACATAATTTGTCATCTTCTGTGGTAGATGGTTGTGTAGCCTGACATCATCTTGAATGAGATCCACAACTGCAGCCGACAAGGCTGATATCCCCCTGACTAGAAATCGTGTCATGTGATGCCGGCTTAACATGCCCCCTCATACTAATGAACCCAAAGTTGCACTCATTCACTCCGTCTTATAAATATTTAGCTTGTACACTCACACACACACACACACACACACACACACACACACACACACACACTCTTGCACATGAAAAGTCACACACACACACACACCTCCTTTCTTTTCCTCCAGCTGTGAGATGACGGGGGCTTTTCTCGGTTATTCAGCACTTTTAAAACTTCACCCAGGGTGCACCTCAGACACTTTTTGACTGCCAGGGCCTTCAATGTGCACCCACGGTTTGCCCCTGAGAATTCTTCCATCCTTAGTAATCAGCCAGCACCGCCGTGTTTGTGACGCGGCTCCATGCTCTAAATCCCGACTCCTGTCATTAGTGTTGCTTTGTTGAGTTCTTTTATTTCTCCTCCACCCCTTTTAAACATGATATCCATTTACAAGAATGTTCAGTGGCACCAAGTATAACCACAGCCTGAAATTTATTATGTTCTCACTGCAACCAGAATTCCCAGAATTCATCTTGGCACGTGTCAAGCGAGTGGTAACATCTTGTAGGCAATTTTCAGAGCGGCAGTTCTTTTTTTTCTTAAATTTACAGGCGCCAGTTTAAGCTTTTGTGTGTTTTCATTGCCCTCCTTGGTTGCTCCTCTCATTGGTCCACTTCTGGCAGCCTTTAGAAAAATGTCTTTTTTTTCCACCCCCTCCCCATACTCTTCTTTTTATCTTTCACTGCTGCTGGTAATGAAGAAACTGTGAGCACAGGGGGGGGGAAACCCTGAGGAAGGGATGAGGAACTCCAGACACCTTGAGGTTTGCCCTGCTCTTTAGGCAAGGAAAGTCCAGAGGATGGCTGGTGGAGGAAAGTGCCCACTGCTTACAACAGAAGAAGGAGGACCACCCAGTGAGGTCAAGTTAATCCACAAGAGCACCCAACCACTTAGGGTCACAAGGAGATAAAAAGGAGAGAGGCCAGATGGCTCACTTCTGGACGAGTCACGGAGAGGAACTCTGAATCGTGGTAGGTGTCAGCCAAAACCACATGGGACCCCACCCTGACGTTTAGAGAAGAAACCCTCTGGGAGTTCAGAAGGACCAAGAAGGGGAAATAAAATCTAGGACCCGGGAACTGAGACTCATCGAAATACAGACGGTTCTTTGTTCTGACACTGCATTTTATTATCTATCATGGCAAATTTGGTTTGTGAGTTCATGTGCTGGTTGGCAGGGTGCCCCTCTGCAGTCCCACACCCATATTAAAAAGTTAACCCTATAAGTCAAATTTGCTTTCGAGATTTGCAATTGTCACAAAATCTCAAATCTTGTCAATTTAGTATTTTGCATTTTCCTTGTCGTAATTTTAAATGCTTCGAAAGATGTGTTGCAGTTTGACTGTTAATAGAAACTGGCAGTCAGGTGTTCTTAACATTGAAAACACTTTTTCTTACATATAAATGTCTATGTGTGGCAGTGTGTGTGTGTCTGTCTGGCCTGGAAATGAGAGGTGGAGTCGAGGTAAGGAAACAGACAACTCGCTTAACCACTAAAAACACAAGCGAGGCAAGCACGTCGGCAAAACGAAACCTCAGAAGAAAGACAAAGTCGCTTAGTTGCAAACATCGGTAAAACGGTATCCCTTTTACTTTTCCTCCCGCCGCTAATACAGGGTGACACAGAAAAATGGGAACTTTGGAAAAACCCAATAAAAATAGAAGAAATTCAACAAAAAAATTTTATTGACAGCAATTGAACCACTACAACTTGCCTTTTAAGAGACAGTAATCCAAATTATCAATGTCTGAAAGCTACGTCCTGTAGATGGCGTCCTCCTGTACGTATGCATTCTTCCAATCTGCTGTTGAGGTTCCCCATTGATCGCTGCAACATCTCAGCTGGGATACCACGAATTTCGTCTTGAATTCTTTGTTTCAGTTCATTCAGTGTCCTTGGCCGAGTCGTGTAGACCCGACTCTTAAGGTAGCCCCACAAGAAAAAATCACAAACGGACAAATCCGGTGATCTTGAGGGCCAGGGAATGTCACCGAATCTTGAGATGACACGGTTACCGAACAATTCTCGCACAGCTGCCATTGATTGCCTTGCAATTGATTACTAAATTACTTAATGGCCACAGTGCTGCCAACTGTACATGGCTGCCACTACGCATTTCAAAAGTTCCCGTTTTTCTGTGTCACCCTATACAAAAGCGAGCGATCACGTCGGCAAAACGAAACCTTAGAAGAAAGACAAAGTTGCTTAGACGCTAACATTGGCAAAACGGTATCCCTTTTACTTTTCCTCCCGCCACTAATACACAAGCGAGGCCAGCACGTCAGCAAAACAAATCCTAGGAGAGAGGCGCCCAGAGTAGTTCCTTTCAATTACCTGACATCACTACATTTCAATTTTCTTTCTGACGATTTCAATAGTTTCCAGGACCCCAGGCTTTTTACAGGACGGGCTTACACAGCTCGTATATAAGAATTCTCATGTCAAAGCTTTGGATAGAAACACAAATCTCAACGAATCTATCACAACATTAGGGGAATGGCCCAGGGACTTTGTTCTGCACTTTTTAGTCACCGCTTTTTTCATTTCCATGTTAGTTTTGACGATGTGTTGAGTTTTTTACTTGTTTCACTGATTTGCAGCTCTCCACTTCTGGCTGTTTTTCTGAATCTCCTTGTAGTTACGACTTTAAGAAATTAAAGCCATCGTTATCTCATACAACTGTAAAAACGATCACGTTGGCTTCCTGTCCCTCTTGGATGTTCCTGTGTAACAAACTGACATTTTAAAATGCTCCAGCAGATTGCTAAGCATGCAGCTAAAGTTATCGAGGCTGATTTAATAAGTGTGTGTCAGAGGACGATGCTAAAGTAACTGGGAATCATCTCAACTGACGACTGACATCCACTAACTTCAGTAAATCAGGAAGGATAATCGCTTTGAAAACCCACACAAGTTGCTCCAGAAATTCCTTTTTTTTCTTAGAGCCATACGACTTTTTAATAAGCAATATCAGAGAAAACAGTAGAGGTTTGATTTGTATCCATTTTTGTGTAGATATGCATTTATCAAACTGCCTTACCTTAACCTCTCTTGTCTCTATTTGTTTGTTTTATTTCTTTCTCTCTGTTATTAGATACAACTGGGAAGGCACATTTCATGTTTTCATGTGTAAATATAACAAAATGAAGAAACCTTGAACCTTGAATCCTGTGGCATTACCTCGCCTACCCAAAAGGCAAACTCTCCGTATTTCCACTTCACTCCACTAGATGCTACTGTAGAGGTGAATATGACAGACATGTTTAAGTGCATAACACTCTTTCTTTCTATCTATACAGCCAAACGTGCACACAGATGAAATATCAATGTGTCTTACATAAGCAGCATCAGAAGGAATGATGGAGTTTGAGGGATGATGAACACAGCAGCCAAAGGACGTTTGATTCCTACATCTAAATACAAAAATGGTAAGAGGGGTAATTTCAACCCTGAGTTTGTATTATGCTAGATAAATATTAAGGTTATTTGAAAAGTAACGTAGTCCTAGTCAAAACTGAAGAATGAGTCCAAAACCGAGAAATTCCTCTCACCACAGCCAAGCAAAACAAAACACAAGTCAAACACCAGAAAAAACTATTTTTGAAAATTCATGTTTAGAAACAAAGAAATGCTTCACAAAAGTGTTTTGCTATCCGCAAACTCGGATGAAGAAATACATAAAAGTGTATGTTGTACGATGAACGCTGGAGATGCAGCCTCCAAAACCTGCCATGAGCAACCGCTGAAGTGTCTCAACAATGCATAGACAAAGTAACGATGACCGCAAAAACCAAAATGGCCTCTGAAATGATTCAAAATTAATATTCAGAATTAGAAATAGGCGACAGTTCACAAATTATAACACCGGAATTGGACTATTGGGCAAAGAAAAGACCTAAATATAATCTAAAATGATTCAAAGAAAAAAAGAAAAACGTGCATATAATTAATAAACAGCCATTTCCTAATTGCATACAGTCAGAGTTTAAGATACTACATGTTGTAAAAAGCTTATTATCTGCAAAAAGTATCAGAATTTGAATTGCATTAATATCTTATATATAAATGTCTATAGGTGGAAGAGTGTGTGTCGGTCTGACCGGCCAAGAAATACCGAGGCTACAGCATGAAGCTGAAAGAAAGCGACTCCTTCACCAAAGTGAAACCACCGAGGAAAGACAAACGAGAAAGAAACTCACTTAGCCACTGATAGACAAGGGGGGTGAGTACATCTGCAAAACGAAACCGCCGACTCTCCATTTCAATTTGTTTTCTGACGATTTCAATAGTTTCTGGGAGCCTGGGCTTTTTACAGCACGGGCTTACACTACTAGTTGATAAAATAAAAATAGAAAAAATGTCTTTTTTGACATTCTTAACAATGTACATAATGTACAAGCAACTTTTTTTCTCAAAACCCCTCTTAATCAGAGGGGTTAACCACTTTATGAAGGATCCACTGGACTAATTCCCTTCATAATTTTAAACACTTCAATCATGTCACCTCTTAATCTTTTTCTTAAACTGTAAAGGCTCAGCTCTATTAATCTTTCCTCAAAATTAATCCTCTGTAGCCCAGACATCAGCCTAGTCGCTCTTCTCTGGACCTTTTCTAGTGCTGCTATGTCCTTTTTGTAAGCTGGAGACCAAAACTGCACACAGTACTCAAGATGAGGCCTCACCGGTGCATTATAAAGCTTCAGCAGAACCTCCTGTGACTTGTACTCCACACACCAGGGCGCTATATAACCTGACATTCTGTTGGCCTTCTTAATGGCTTCTGAACATTGTCAGGAAGTTGATAGCTTAGAGTCCACTATGACTCCTAAATCCTTCTTATAAGGTGTACTCTCGATTTTCAGACCTCCCATTGTGTATTCAAACCTAACATTTTTACTTCCTATGTGTAATACTTTACATTTATTGACATTAAATTTCATCTGCCACAAATCTGCCCAAGCCTGTATGCTATCCAAGTCCTTCTGTAATGATATAACGGATTCCAAATTATCTGCTAATCCACCTATCTTGGTATCATCTGCAGACTTAACCAGTTTGTTTCTTATATTCCTATCTAAATCATTTATATATATTAAAAATAGCAGCAGCCCTAGCACTGACCCCTGTGAACACCACTCTTAACATCTGTCAGTTCTGATGAGGTTCCTCGCACCATCACCCTCTGCTACCTGTGTCTGAGCCAATTCTGCACCCATCTAAAAACATCACCCTGAACTCCCACTTCTTTTAACTTGATGCCCAACCTCTCATGTGGCACCTCATCAAATGCTTTGTGAAAGTCCAGATAAATAATATCATAAGCTCCACTTTGATTGTATGCTTTTGTTGCAACCTCATAGAATTCCAACATGTTAGTAAAGCACGACCTCCCTCTTCTGACTCCATGCTGACTGTTCAGCATAACTCCTGTCCTTACCATGTGTTGCTCAATCTTTTCCTTAATAATTTCTTCCATTAGTTTTCCTGTGATGCATGTTAAGCTTACTGGCCTATAGTTGCTTGGACCTGTCTGGTCACCCTTTTTATATAATAAGATGATGTTTGCCATTTTCCAGTCCTTCAGAATCTCTCCAGTGCGCAGTGACTTCCTAAAAATATGTGTCAAGGGTTTATATATGGACTTGCTTTAGAAAATCACCTTTATGTGTTTGTGTGTGTGTATGTGTGTGTGTTACAGTGACCAGAGAGATCCACGCAGAACACATAGAACATTCAACTACCTGTTGTGATCAACAGGGGCCGTCACAGACATTAATGCTCCAACCCAGTCCTGGGTCAAAAATTCAGGCTTTTATTAGACAAAATAGCACCGCACAGCAATATACTCCTCTCTCCGTCTTTCTTCTCTCCACTACTCTTCCCAGACGAGTGTTGCCCTTCTCCTCTCCCGGCTCCGACTCATGTGGATAAGGCAGGTCAGTTTCTTTTATTGATTTAAGCAGTACTAGGTCATATGTAAGTTCCCTAAAGTAGGGAGTTTAACTCCCTGCAGCACCACCTGTTGGCACCTTTGGACTACAGTTCCCAGCATTCCCTATGGGTGTCTGAAATGCACAGGCACCAGTTTAAGCTTTGTGTTTTCATTGTCCTCCTTGGCTGCTACTCCCATAGGTACACTTCTGACAGTCTTTAGACAAATGTTTTTTTTTTCCGCTCCCCCCTACCCCATTTTCTTTTTATCTTTAACTGCTGCTAGTAATGAAGGAGTTCCAAGCATGGGGGGAAACCCTGAGGAAAGGATGAGGAACTCCACACACCTCAAGGTTTGTTTTTGGCATGAAATGTCCAGAGGATGGCTGGTGGAGGAAGGGCCTACTGCTTAAAAGAGGAGAAGGAAGACCACCCAGTGGGGTCAAGTGAGTCCACAACAGCACCCAACCAACTTAGGGTCACAAAAAGATAAAAAGAGAGAAGCCAGATGGCTGAAGTCAGTTCACCCTTGGACGAGTCACAGAGAGGAACTCTGAATCGTGGTAGGTGTCAGCCAAAACCACATGGGACCCCACCCTGATGCTCAGAGAAGAAACTCTCCAGGAGTTTAGAAGGACAAAGATGGGAAGAAACTGGGGCCTGTGAAAGTAGACTCATTGAAATAGAGACTGTTCTTTGTTTTGAGATGGCTTTGTATTTTCTACCATGGATGAAGAAGTATTAAAGCCCAGGGATGCTGCCATCTAGTGGGTTGGGGAGCATTCAGCCTTGACACAGAGCTTCCCTCATTCTCTCCATTGTTTTGGCCCCTTGAATGCTTTAGTGCCAATCTTTGCCAGGGACACCATCCCATGCGTGTTGTCCGTTATCACTATTGTGACCAATAGGGGGTGTTGCAGCACCCCAAACCTCAGACACCACCACACAAATACAAGTCTCAGATTCAAATAAGTGATTTATTAACAATACTACTTTCACTATGGCTCTTCCAAAATACCCTCCTTTATTTATCTTTTCCTTCTCCTCCACATGTTCTCCACATGTCCAGGTGAGCTTTGTCCTCCATCCTCCCAACTCCGACTTGCCCGGATGTGCCAGGGTGGTTCCTTTTATCAAGGACCTGGGTGTACTTCTGGTGCAAGGACAGAGCCCATTGGATGTACTTCCGGGTCAATCAGAAGTCCCAAAAACCATAGAGCACAACTCCTAGCAGCACCCCCTGGTAGAACCCAGGGACCCCAACAGGACTGCTTTAGGGCACTGCAACTCCTAGCATGCCCTGTGGGTGTCCCTGACTCTTGGGTTGCTGCCACCTAGAAGTTTGGGAGAGCATGTAGCTTGAATAATCCCCCTGTCCTTTCTTTAAACTGGTCTCCCGTCCGGGTAATACTCCTCCGTCTAAACCTGCTGGGATGCCAACGTACCCATTCTTTGGATGGCAACCAATACCCAGATCCTTATGTATGCAGGGAGCCTCCTGCCTCGTTTCATGTCTATTTGCCACCAGAGCCTCCAGGCCAGGCACATGAAGGGAGTCCATTCTGGCAGGGACGCCAGCCCATGCATGTTGTCCATTACACTATAGGTATAGTGGCGCTAAATATCTCTCTCTCTCTCTCTCTCTCTCTCTCTCTCTATATATATATATATATATATATATATATTAGGGCTCGGAATCGATTAAAAAAATTAACTAATTAATTGCATAAAAGTATGTAATTAATCGTGATTAATCACATCTAGCATTAAAACAGGTTAATTATGTAATTAATATATAAATCATGAAGTAAATACACACTGAATCACAAAATTAACGTAGCATCAACACAAAGGAATTAGATAGGAATTAAATTATAATAAATGTCCAACTTAAACCTGAACTTTTAACAAAATACTCCTTGAGCAACTACAGCCTGAATCTGAATGCCTTCCTAAAAGAAGGCAATAAGAAAACGAGGCCATTGCATTCATTTTTAAATTGGTATGGCATATGAGACCCAGATGTGTCAAAGTGAAAAACAACTGAGTGCCCTGCTGATGATTAGTTTAAGTGAAATAAAAATCTCTTAAACGGGCATACATTAAAACTTGAGTTCAAGCCCTGCAAATCCCATTCTCAATTGTTCATCACCATCCACGACTGAAATGTATGCTCTACACAAACTGCTGTGTCTGTGCCTGGTAATCTCTGAGCTGCTTTTTTTGCTGCCCCCCCATCTCGCCCCTTTGGGTGAGTGAAGCAAGCAGGGCGCAAAGCCCCCTAGTATATAAATAAGGCAATGGATGTGTATGTAATTCTTTAGGTACACTTTTTTGTATTATTATTTCATAATGTTAAATAACAAATAAAATTACATGAAAGTGCTGCCCTGGCCAAAGCACTGCCTGAGACATTTGCCTTGCTGCTGGTGGGATGCAACCACATAGTTTAACAATTAAATAGACCACATTAATCATTAAAATTAAAGCATTAACTTTCCCAGGCCTAACTCATCCCAAAGGCGTTCTGTCGGTTTGAGGTCAGGGCTCTGTGCAGGCCAGTCAAGTTCCTCCACACCAAACTCGCTCCTCCATTTCTTTATAGACTTTGCTTTGTTCACTGGGGTGGGCACAGACTTATTGCCATCCCCAAACTGCTCCCACAAAGTTGGGAACAATAAATTGTCCAAAATGGCTTTGTATGCTGAAGCATTAAGAGTTCCTCTCACTGGAACTAAGGGGCCATGGCCAACCCCTGAGAAATAACCCCACACCACAATCCCCCCTCCACCAAACATTACACTTGGCACAATGCAGTCAGGCGAGTACCGTTCTGCTGACAACCACCAAACCCAGACTCGTCCATCGGATTGCATGATTCGTCACTCCAGAGGACATGTCTCTACTGCTCTTGAGTCCAGTGGCGGTGTTATAGCTGCAGAGGGTGGGCCAACTCCATATTTGAAGCCTATGTATGAAGAATGGGACATCATTAAAGTTCATGTGTGTGTAAAGGCAGGCGTCCCAATACTTTTGACAATATAATGTAGATATGCACTCTTGACAGGTAAAGTAAAGTGTAAAGGTTTTGTTGCACAGGTGACATATCCTTACACATTTTACTTGAGAATTATTATTTAACATGAAACAGACGCGGGAAATCTAAGTTCTGCAGTGCTCCCCAGGTATCAAATATAGGAGACTGTAAAATGTTCCTTTGAATAATCAGGTTCTCTTATCATAAAGATGTCAGATCATTTATTACTTTGATCACATCACAATCTCCTTGGCCTGCCAAGTAGCTTTAGCACAGCTAAGAATGTTTTTTTTCCCTTTAGCAATGTTCACAAAAAAAAACAAAAGAGAACTAATTTTCACAAAGTTATTCAGGAAAATGAAATGGAAGAAGCTGTGCCTAAAACAAGAGCAGCTGAGTAAGCAGGTGACGTTGAAGCTTGAATCGTAATCAATGATTTCATTTGAGCTGGACTGTTTGAAACGGCATTCTGGCGCATTGACTCAGTAGGCAGATGAAGAAAATTTAAAATGAAATCACATACTCGCAGGCTCAACGAAAATTTCACTTTTCACCCCATCTCTCTGACTCTTTTAATGGCGGCGGGAGCCATCCTTCTACATGTGGGAATTTAGGTTCACCACAATGATTTGGATCATACGGTTTAGTGAGGGCCGCGTTTACACTGCCAGGTCTCAGGTCTTGCAGAAATCTGATCCGATGTCCATAGTTTTTACATTAAACAGTATAAATTGACATGTGGCATGTATGCACTGTGCAGGAAAATTACACTTAGGGGTCACATAGTCATTTAGGAGTAACACAGAAAGTGTTTTGATATACTTTCCATATTAAAAGGTAGCAGTAGTTAAGTATTTTATTTTGCAATGCACATTGAAATGTACTGTATATGTCGGGATGGCCAATTCCAATCCCGGAGAGCCACAGTGACTACAGGTTTTCATCCTAACCATTTTCTTAATTAGTGACTAGTTTTTGGTGCTAATTAACTTCATGTAATTGAGTTGCTGTTTAAGACTTGGACCCTTTTTCAGGTGTGAGCAACGTCGGTCGTGGAGGGCCGCAGATATCTAAGAAAGTGCAGGAAAATAGGCTGAGGTGGAATGGACATGTGATATAGATATGTTGGCAAAAGAGTGATGGGAATGGAAGTATGGGGGAAGAGAAAGTGAGGGAGGCCAAAGTAGAGGTGGATGGATAAATAAAAGAATGAAAAGCGAGGAGGTGCAGGACCAAGCTGTTTGGAGAATGCTGATCAAACACATCAGCAGCACACAGAAGTGGGATAACATGAGGAGGAATAGGAAGAAGAAGAAGAAGAAGGAGAAGAAGAAGAAGGAGAAAAAGGAGAAGAAGAAGAAGGAGAAGAAGGAGAAGAAGAAGAAGATGGAGAAAAAGGAGAAGAAGAAGGAGAAGGAGAAGAAGGAGAAAAAGGAGAAGAAGAAGGAGAAGAAGAAAAAAAAGGAGAAGAAGGAGAAGAAGAAGAAGAAGGAGAAAAAGGAGAAGAAGAAGGAGAAGAAGAAGAAAAAGGAGAAGAAGGAGAAGAAGAAGAAGAAGAAGATGAAGTTGGAGAAGAAGAAGAAAAAGAAGACAGTCAAAACCAGAACGTTCTTGGTATGCGTAAACAAACAACAGTAATAACATGGCTCTGTATGAGACTTCACAAAAATGTGAGGGTTACACGGGCTTTTATATTGTTGCAAAATTAGTCATGTGAGGTAGCGGGCAATCAACCACCAAAAGGGAATGAGATGTCTCTTTTGTTACTTTTCAGTTGTGTGACTTTTATACCATTTGTGTTGTTTTCTAGTTAAAATATTCTGATTGAAGATCATCTGCTTTTATTTAATTTTTTTTCAATGTCAAAAATAATAATAATAATTCTTTGCACTTATATAACACTTTTCTCACAACAACAACAACAACAACAACATTTATTAATATAGCACATTTTCATACAAAAAGTAGCTCAATGTGCTTTACATAATGAAGAATAGAAAAATAAAAACACAGTAAGAAAAATAAAATAAGTCAACATTAATTAACATCGAATAAGAGTAAGAGTAAGGTCTGATGGCCAGAATGGACAGAAAAAACAAAAAAAACTCAGACGGCTGGAGAAAATAATAAAATGTGTAGAGATTCCAGACCATTAGACTGCCCAGTCCCCCACTACTCAAAGCCCTCAGCAGTTGCAGGTTAAGAGCCCTGCTCAAAGGCCCAACAGAGCAGAGTCCCTTTTGGCATTTATAGGATTCGAACCGGCAACCTTCCAACTGCCAGTGCAGATCCCTAGCCTCAGAGCCACCACTCCTTGAGCTTTTTCAAACAGGTGGTGACGTAACAAAGGCCGTCCAGCATAGTCATGTGATGTCTTCCTCTTAAAATGGACTTTGGAGCAGAGTTTTGTGAGCACTGCAACGGTTTTGAAGCGTTTTGAATCGTTGTCTTGAATTTGCCATCACTAACGATAACCCTTAGCAGCAAATCAGAGAAAAACGTATAGGATATGACCGAGAGAGGAGTGCTTGAGTGGTCCTGAGGTGGGACCTGCCATCTCAGTGGACAGACAGAGAAATGTCCAGTATAGGTAAGCCCAGTGAAGCCATTTGTTGCTTCCTTTTTTTATACTATACTTGATGAAAGTCAAAGTGTATTTTAACTATAGTAAAGGACCATTTTATTTGAATATAATTTAACCCTCTTTACCTACAGTATATTCTGCATTTGGCGTTCAACTCAAGAATCTCTTAATGCTTGTTATGGGAAGAGCATCCAGGCGAGAATTACTGTAATCCAGGTGAGGGTTAATGAAGGCCTGGCAGACCTCTTGTGTGTCCAGAGTGGAGAGATTTAGGATTTTAAAAGCGCCTGGGGAGAAGACCGCTCATTACAGACAAAAATTTATGTTCTGTCGTGCTGAAGAAACAAAAAGAAAATGTGTCCACCTTCCTTCCGCCTTTTTAGTGATCCAATTAACAGCAAGTCTTCTGTTTTCCAGCTGGCAGCTATCTAGTTGCCAATTTAGGGGGATTTATGGTGGACAGGAGAGTGAAGCACATGTGTTAAGCAGAGGAAGCTTCAGGGTGACTTTGAAAGTACCAGAACCCATCTGTCCTTAGACTGCACATTAAACATGGGATGCCGCACCCTTCGCTCCAAGCAATGTCACACAATCCATCTCTCTGTAACAGGATATTTAGGAGATGTCATAGAATGATAAACGGATTCTGCACACCTCCTGGCAGAGCCTCCTTGTTCGACTAATGCTTTCCAGAGTCAGGTCTGGAGACATCAGAATCCCTGTTTCTCTTTTTTCTTGCAGTAGTGTGTGGAAGGTCATCGTTATTACCCAAGGGGACCTGCAACAAGCATTTAACACCTTTGACTAAACCAAACTTAAGTATAAAAATATTTGCTTCTTGTCTATTTCATTTCCACTGGACAGACTCATTTGTACACTGACATTTACTTATACAGGGACAATTTACAATACAACCTGAGTACCCAACACTGTACCCCACTTATATTGCGATAACTTAGAATACAACCCAAGTATTCGCCGCTGACATCCACTTCTATTGGAGTAACTTACAATACAACTGAACGAGTTGACACTGACATCCACTTATATCCGAATAATTAACCATGTAACTCCACTACTTGACACTGACAACCACTTCTACTGGGACAACTTATAATACAACTGGATGACTTGAAACTTACATCCACTTAAGTTTACACTGAGATAACATACAACATAACTGGTCTACTCAACACTGACACCCAGTTATATCGGGATAACTTATCATACAACATGACTACTTGACACTGATATCCACTTCTACCAGGACAACTTACAATACAACTCAAGTACTCGACACTCACAGCCACTTCTACTGTGACTACTTGATACTAATAGCCCCATATATCAGGACAATTTACAGTACAGCTCGACTCCAGTTTTCACCTATCTATCGGAAAACCTGGAGATGAACATAAACCTTGACCCTTTAACAGCCCTACCTGGAGAAACATGGGATGGATCACTCTCTGGTAATAATTCAATTTATTCTTACTTACAGTACCACAAAGTGTACACTTCTCACTCAGCATTTTGTTTTTTGAATAACAAATCCACCCCTCTCTACCGTAGTACAATCGGGATTTGAGGCCTTGTTTATGTTTTTATTATATACAATTAAATTTTACTGAAAACCGTTCAGAATATGGAGGTCCCTCATTAACGCCCTTTTCATCTGACACTCTTCATGGGAATCAGGGAATAAACTCAGTCACTGCAAGTCCTTCTATGTCATTCCCCTTCTTCCCTTTTCATCTTGGAGAGAACCTTTATCCCTTTTTCATATTTATGTATATATATGGTACTGTATGTACGCTTATGTTGACCCCCTAATTATATGTTTTTGGCAAGTATTTCAAGGGAGCAAAAATCCAAAAAAAAAAAAAATGAGAACCAAAAGACAGAAGTTGTAACTAATGCCTCAGTGCTGCCTTATGGCATTTGCAGGCTTATATCGGCTGATAAACATAAATAACAAATAAGCACATCATCAATGTACAGAAATATAGAAGATAAAACCATTTTGATGAGATCAGGCCACCAAGGTAAAATGTAGAATAATCAAAAAACATGACATAATTCAATCTATATATATAAAATTCTTTTCACGTTTGAAACGGAAATTACAAATGACCACTCGAAACGGAAATTACCTATGACCACAGAACATATTATAATACAGGAACTAATCACTTTGTTTGTGGACGCCATTTTTATATCGTCTTTACGAATTGTTATTATTTGTATGAGAGTTATTTTACTGATATTGAAAAGAAGTAAACACAAACACGCCGATCTATCCCATAGAAGTGTGCCCCGCGTCGCCCTCTCCCAGCCCTCCTCTCTGGACTCCAGTGTTGAGCTGTCTGCCGCCAGGCGCGTTCTGACAGAGAAGTTTTATTTATTCGTTCACGTGACTGTCGCAGAACCTGCCACATTATAACTTTTTTTAATTGGCAGTACTTGATAGTTGAAGAGATGAAGAAAACAGCTTTGCGTCTTTCTACTTTTTAACTGCGCCGAACTGTAAACAATGTGAAGACAACACCACCTTCAGCGGCTAGGGTTTGTGAGAACAAAGTGGATGCTCGGAGGCGTGGAATGTTGGGCTGCTCCGCCCGGTCGAGAGCTTCGCAGTTTCGGGCGGCATCCTATCTTCTCACACTGTTTGTGACACTTCGAGTGCCCCGTCGGCTCCTGGGAGAGTGGAAATCATTGCGAATGAGTGTGATTGGCGCCATCAAAGCAAAACTCTCTTTGTAAATTGTGCTGCACGACTACTTACTGTCCCTTAAGGTGAGTTCAGGTCACTAAAACCCTGCAACATTCAAGGTTGCTTTTGTGATGAATTCTTTTAAGAAGATGGAGGGTTTACATCTAAGAAGACGTACCGACCTCTTCATGTTAAGTTTTAGACTTCCCGTTAAGCACGGAAGGGCAGCGTCCACATTTCTCAGAATAATTTTTCTCTTAAATCACAGGCACGTAGTGCAAGGTTGTCAGGCAGAAATTTGCAGGATCTCATAGAAAATGTAATTTCTATAGCACAGTGGTCGTGTAGCGCCTTTCACAAGGAATCTGCCACCGGGAGATGATCCAAATACATTTAAGCTGCTGTTAGTGCTACTTACCTGTTGTGTTATAGCACCTTTAAAATGTACTTTACCTGAAAGCACTCTAGTACTGCTCAATGTATCTTTACTTCTTACATGTTAATGTTTTATTGTTTAATAATTTATATTTTTCTCCTTTGTACTCAGTGAGTGAAGCCACTGGGTAATCAGCTAGTTTAAAATAAAATAATTAAAAGGAAAAAGGAATTGAAAAAACTATTCTCAAAAGATAATAAAACGACAAAATAAATTGAATTGTTTTTTTCAAACCTAGTTTTGTTAAACTTGACTTGCATGTATGGAATGTTATCTGATTTTAATAAAATTAATAAAATGCTAAAAAAAAATAACACGTGATGACCGAATGTCTTTATATGGAGCTTCGAGGTTAGCTGCTCATGTCATCTGGTCAAAATGAAATTTCTGTAAATTGTATAATAAAGTTTGTTTTTAGCATATTCACACGGGGTTTTGTTTGCCCTGGTTTGCTTTTTTGACACACCTTTTGCTGATATTTTTGCTTTTTTTGGTTAATTTAACCATTGCCAATATGCTTTACTGGATTATCATTGTATCAGAGTTTTTACCGTTTTTCTCTTCTGTTTTTCGCCTTTTTGTGATCTTTTCATTTCTGGATGCTTGGCCTCAGGGTATCCTGAGGTTCAGTTTGGGAGGTATGCACTCATTTGGGCAATTTTGCATTTGAAGCCTACAGATATGAAAGTCTGAGGCTCCCCTTAGGAGGTTGAGGCCTCACGTTGCGTTTAGTACATATCTGAGACTGATGTGGTCGTGAGTATCATGACTGTTACAATCTCTGATTTTTCAAAATTGAATACGCAATTCTAGAAGAGTATCTGTCTAATAGTATGTCAATTATAGGGTTTTGACATGCAGAGATTCCAAATCTGAGGTTTGTTTTTGTATTTCATGCACCTCATCCATAAAACTACTTTTTTTTTCACAATGTCATCTCGCATTCTTTCTGTGCCACCATGCTGTGGGTCCCTTTGCTATGATGCGTCCTCCGGTTACTGGGGGCATGCCAACAGAGGTCACTAGGTCAGCAATTTAAGGGTTGACTCAAGCGGCCATGTTTTAACCGAATTTGACAAATGAAACCCTTGAAGCAACGTTCCAAAGTCTTTCTTTTTGAATATTTTCTAGTTAATGAATCCTTGCTGCAATGGGCTGGCGCCCTGCCCAGGGTTTGTTTCCTGCCTTGTGCCCTGTGTTGGCTGGGATTGGCTCCAGCAGACCCTGTGACCCTATAGTTAGCGGATTGGATAATGGTTGGATGGATGAATCCTTGATCTTGAGTTTTGATTGTGTTTTGGTTCTGACAAAGAATTTGTTTGATTTCTGTTTTTTGACTTTAACTCTTGGGTTTAGTTTTGGTCCTGCCTGAAAGATCATTTGGACCTGCAATTAACAAAATTGATCAAAAATCTTGTCTCACGTTTTGTCTCCTAGTCTTCTGTAATTTAAAATACTATCTCTTATCTTCGAGATAGGACAGCGCAAAAGCAATTACCAAAAAGACAAAATGGATTTGTCATCAAACCCTTATTGGAAACCGTAATTCAAATTTCTAAATAACAACACTAAGGTTCAAAAAAACCGAAAACACTAAAAAAATAAATTGCATGTAGAGATCTTCGTATCCAAATCCTGGATGTTTCGGGATTGCTAGTGACATCCTAAATATCGTTGCATTGATGAAGTGAGGAGTCATGCAGTCCCTAAGGGCTATCTTTCAGTGAACATGCTATAACTATGAAATGGTGGCAGCCATAAGCAAATGAAATGGAATTGTATTATAGTGTGAAACCATTCCAAACCTTAAATTGACAGGAAATAAACGAGAACAGAAATGAATTCTCTGAGCTGAAAAAAACACAGAAAGGAGGCAAACATTGTCCCAAAAGACCACAGCAAATAAAATAAAAATTATGAAGAAAATGGCAATCATAACAGTAATGTTATAGAGCAGATAAAACGAGAACAGCTGGTAATCAGTGTTATGGTACAAAACATGAAACGACCAAATTAATGTGAGGCTTCCAAAATTTAACGACCAAGCAGTGAAGAATCCTAATGGTACTGCTACCATGAAAATGGACACAGTAGGAATTAGAAAGACCAGAAGATGGAGCCAAAAGATCAAAGTTGAAACAAGCAAAGAGTTGGAAACCATAAATAAAAAAGTTCATCAAGGAGACAAAACCAAGATGGAAGACACAAATTCAAAAGAATGATCGCAAAAAGAAATTGGAAAACTGGGATAGATTAGCATTGAGGAAAATACTGCAAGTGCTCAGTAAGTCGGACGATGCCAGCTTCTAGCCATCACAATGAATAGGCGCTCGATAATGACATTGTAATGCGCCACGGCCGAGGATGTGACTATAGGACTGCGCTATACCGTCGCCAAGGAAAAGAGCCACGGCCAATTGAGCCTTACGCAAAGTGCTGGAGAATTGTGGGAGTAAAGAAAGGCAGCATGAACACCTGTTAAATTAAAAAAATATGCTTTTTAAATCAAAACAAAGGAAGTAAAAACCTACACATCGTATGAGAAACTCTGATGTAAAAATCACAACACTAATCCACCTGCCCAGAAGAGGTACACCTTAAGGCAGCCTGAGTTCATACTTTAAAGACTGGTTTCGGCCCACGGCGAAAAAATATACACGCAGTCCTCAAGTTTTGCGGCCGTAACATTGCTAGAAAACGGTGCGGAAGTCAAAGATGTGAATGTTAATGCATTGAATCTTTTGGGAAAAAACATAAAAATAATAATAGGGGGTTAGGTTTCTTTGACCATCCAAAACCTGTAATTTCTCACTAGAGATTAGTCAAAATACAATTCTGCATAGAATTATTTATACCAAAAAAACATTATTTCTGATTATATGCGCTTTTTGTAACACAATAACCATGAAATAGCCCATAAAATGCAGTACACAAAATAAAACTGGTAACATGCAAAACATTTTTTCTCACTAGTCATTCTCGAGAAGTCGGCGACCTTTTGTGTTAACATCTCAATAAAAAAATAAAACTTTAGTCGCTGCAGACGGCAGACACTGAGACTGGTGAGGTCTTGACGTCACCTCCAACTCATTCTGACCTCAATGGCTGGTGGATGGTGTTAGGGGTTGTGAAGGACGCACTGGCTTGAAATAATCCACCAGCGATATCTCCTTTATGCACTGCTTGAGATCCTGAAAGAGCATAGCAGAGGCGAGTTAACACTGAGCCTTGAGGCTGTGATCGATGATGGGTTTGGCAGCCTTGATTTCTCAAGCCAACAGCGGCTGCAGACATGCCAGCCAGAAGTTTATCTAACACCTTCATTTTCTCACTAAGCTTTTGGGGCACAACTGCAACACAAAATCTTCATTTTTTTAAGCAAATCAATGAAAAAATGCAGTGAATGCACTGGGAGTTATTTACTGCAGGGTGCTGTCTGCTCCCCAAACTTTGCACCTCTCATTTTTTTTTCTGTAATTCACATAGCTGTGAAGCCCACGATTGTGATGGAATACCAATGCTTATGTAAAAATCAGCTTCTTTATAAAATAACACAAATGCTTGAAGTCTCATATGGTAAAAGCGTAAATGTTGGGGATTGACTGTATATGCAAAGTCCCAAAATGTAACCAAGAGAGGGGATAACCATAAACCACTGACTTGGAGAGGAATGGGTGATAGAAAATCTTTATAAAAGGAAATTTGTTTGCAAAAATCTGAAAAAAAAAAAACACAAAATGTTAAAAAGAATAAAAGAAGAAGCAAAAGGAGTTGCCACATGGCAATCTGAAATTAAACAAGTCCCAAAACAAAATACTAAATACAAAAGCAAAAAAAGTCGGCAAAACTAGCAAATCTAAAGAAACAAACAAAATTTATTAAAGCACCAAAACTCCACCAAAGCACATTCAGTGAGCTGTCAAAGACTCAACTTCCTAGCCTTCCTTTTATGGGGCTGGGGGCGGTCACTGGCAGGGATGGATTGGTGGCCCCGCCTTTAGAGGGCCCACCCATAAAGTACAAGGAACATAGGGAACCAAGATTACACACATGGAAACTAAATAATTCATAACTAATATACAATTGACATCAAGTACATAATTAGACAAAAAATAGCAATTGTAATATAAATGATAGTAACAAATAATAAAAAATGAACAAAAAAGGCCCTGGATAACTATGGAAACCCAACATCAGTCATATGAATGACTATCGTCCAATCACTCTGACACTGATAATAATGAAGTGCTTTGAAAGTCTGGTTCTCTCTTACATTAAAACTAACATCCCTGCCTCCCTGGACTCATATTAATTTGTCTACAATGAAAACAGATCTACAGAGGATGCCATCTCCCTAGCTCTGCACACAGCCCTGACTCATCTAGAGGGGGAGACCACATACGGTGAGGATGCTATTTGTGGACTGTAGCTCTGCTTTCACTATTGTTGTCCCCTCCCAGCTCATCCATAAACTGCACCAGTTGGGCTCAGCATACTACAGCTTCCTGTCAGAGCACCGTCAGAAGGTTTGGCTGCGCCCCAATTTCTCCTCCACCATAACCCTGAACACAGGCACACTGCAAGGCTGTGTACAGAGCCTCATCCTCTACACCCTCGTCACTTATAGTTGTGTACCTGCATATACCAGCAATAAAATTTGGGCTAATAATGACGAATCAGCCTACAGAGTAGAGGTGAAAAGTCAGGTGAGATGGTGCTCAGTGAACAACCTATCCCCTCAACATAGGCAGGAACAAGGAGCTAATCATTGATTTCTGAAGATCACAGGATGAGGATTATGCTCCAGTTTTCAGCAATGGGGACAGGGTGGAGTGTGCATCAGGCTTTAGATTCATCACCAGGGACCTTTTATGGACAGCTAATGCCATGGCACTGCTGAAGAAGGCACAGCAACGGCTGTTTCTTCTTAAAAATGTTGAAAAAAGCTGGTCTCCGTCAACAGGAGCTGCTGACCTACTACCGCTGCACCACAGAGAGTATGTTAACCCCATTGTATGTGTGTGTGGTATCTCAGCTGCACAGCTGTTGAGTGGAAAAACTCTACAGAGGGTTGTGTTGAGAGCTCAGTGGATTGTCAGGGTGCAACTTCCAGCCCTGCAGGACATCTATTGCACATGCTACCTCAGGAAACCCACCAAGGGTCTGTGCTGGTATTCAGAAGGTTGCCGTATCCAGAGATCCTACTCTGCTGGGCCCTTGAGCAAGGCCCTTAATCCTACAATTGCTCCAGGAGCATTGTACAATGGCTGACCCTGCACTCTGACCCCAAGGGGTATGCGAAAACTAACAAATTCCTAATACAAGAAATTGTATAAGGTGAAATAAAGAACAAAACAAAGCATCTGCATGGATTCCACTCACCAATGCCACAGTCTATTTGAATTTCTCCCATCCGGCAAACGTTTCCTGCACAGACCTCGAGGCGCAGAGACTGTTTCATTCCAAGAGCTATAAACACTCAGTCAGTCCATTAAGTGCTTCTGGTGGAACACTTTGCACTATATGTACATGTACATTGTACTTCTGTTTTCATATTGTATAACTGTATTGTTTTATTGTGCTCATTTTGTCATTTTATGAGAAAATGAATGCCTTTTGTGGAGGAGTTGCACGTAGAATGTCATTGAATAAAGGAAATCAGTTCAATTCAATTCAATAAAACATAACAAACAGAAGCCACATTATCGTCATTCCAATTTTTTTTCCAGAGATTAATTAATCAAATCATTCCAATGGTTGTGGAAAGGCAGATTATTGCCAAGGCATGGTGTGAGGGAGACGTCAGCCACAGTCTCTCTGATCAGATGATCAAGATTAATTCCACTTTCTTGAACCGCCATAATGAGCAGAGACTCAGCAGCACAGTCAGCGGGAAGTTAATCAGCACCTTCCTGTTTGTCCCCTATGCCGTCCACTACACCCTAATGAAGGCGAGCAGATTGCCTGTAGCATACCATCTCCAACTCTGTGTCTTAACAGTTATGTGTACATGCCTGTACCTCGCTTAACCTTCAGCGAAAACTAAGACAAAACAAGCAAACAATCAAGAAACAATAACATAAGACTTTCTTTGTCAAGGTAGAAGCAATAAAAAACTTGAAAGTCGGATACTTATCAAATTATTTCTTTGTGTCCTATTTTTAAAAGTAAATTGAAGGTTTGCTATTGGATTTAAATTTGCCTGTGAAAGCCGCGGTGTGTAATTAAAGGCAGGCAGACCACACAGTGCTAATTACGACACTGCCTGGTAATTGTTAGCTTTGCCGGGCTTGCGCTGTGTAATTTGGGATTATGCAGCCCTACTTACTGAGCTGGGGCCTTGATCTGGAATATGTCGTTTATTACAGAGCAAGCGGTGGATAATTACTTGGGGAGGAGGCCATTCTTCTTTTTCTTTTACTGTGACTGTGTGTATTGTTTGAAGCCTGAGGGTAAGACTGGGTGAGAATGTAAAAGTGGACAGCAGCAGAACAACTAGCCACTTGAAGAAGAGCTTCTGGGTTACGGTCTGCTGGTGAATGCGCTCCAGTTTCATGACAGTCTGTGGTATGGATGGGTGTGCAAAAAGACGCTCGGTCATGATTTAGAGGTCGTAGTTAATAAAATTACTGAGAGAGGGTTTGTGAATTTGTAAACTGTAATTAGTGGTATGGTAGCCTAAATTGTAATTGATAATACGCCACCCGACTAGTGTGATGGTGATGGGGCTTCTCGTACCCCCAAGCCAAGATACAAGTAAAGAGACTCTGCTTCAGGTACAACAAACTGACCCTTTTTATTCCTTTATGTGAGACTTTTACTGGGTTGGTTCAGGGTTGACTCTTGTGGGAGTCAAGCAGTGAT
The DNA here is from genome assembly GCA_026402145.1 of Polypterus bichir lapradei. Taxonomy (NCBI): domain Eukaryota; kingdom Metazoa; phylum Chordata; class Cladistia; order Polypteriformes; family Polypteridae; genus Polypterus; species Polypterus bichir. The sequence goes on from JANRMT010062796.1 coordinate 82,795,953, forward strand.
GTGTTATTGCTCCCACCCTGCTGTCTGTCTTTATCGCTACTATTCTCCATGTCATTGGTGGAAATCTGCCACAAGGAGTATTTACTTACTCAGTACTTGGTCTTCACTGTGCCTTTGGGCACATTGGGCAGCAAGTGGGTGCCATTTTTTCTGATCAACTGCTACTCTACTCATTCAGCATCTTGCCAGGCGATGTTGATTTGTTTCAGGTCATCGTGGATTATTCTACACCATGTTAGCTTCGACCTTCCTAGTTTCTGCATCCATTCCAGTAGAATCCATTTCATGGCCGTTTTTGAATGGCAGAATTCAATAAGATGCAGGATGTGACCAGCCAGCCTCATTCACTGTTCTGTAACAATTTCAGACACTGGTTGTGCCTTTGCCCTTCTCCAGACCTCTTTGTTGGTAATGCAGTCATGCCAGCTTAACCCTTTGAACCCTGACCTCCCCATCCTTTCTCATCCATAACCCCTGGGCTCCCCAACAATTTTCGATGATTTTTGAAACGTCATATTTTGAACCTGAATAGTAAAACTTTACTACAAAGTGACATTTTACACTGTTATAACTACATATTTTGAGTCTCAGTACGCTATCTGTAAGATAAAGGTGCACAGTTTTTATCACAAGTACCGTCAATGTTGCTACATTTTGATGACCTATTGCCAGAACTGAACCTTTGAATGATATGCCTCAAAACACTTTTTGTTGCCAGAACCACTATCAGGAGCATTGTGTCTAGCAGGTGAGCTATTATCTAAATCCTCAACATCACTGATTTCACTTCAAAAATCATCGGCAGCGTAGTCACTTTTTGTCTCTGGTACCTGTTTTACTACAACAACAACAACAACAACATTTATTTATCCTAACAGTAACACATTATTAACAGTAGCTCAAAGTGCTTTACATAATAAAGAATAGAAAAATAAAAGACACAATAAGAAAACAAAATAAGTCAACATTAATTAACATCGAATAAGAGTAAGGTCCAATGGCCAGGGGGGACAGAAAAAACAAAACAAAACTCCAGACGGCTGGAGAAAAAAATAAAATCTGTAGGGATTCCAGACCATGAGACCGCCCAGTCCCCTCTGGGCATTCTACCTAACATAAATGAAACAGTCCTCTTTGGATTTAGGGTTCTCACGGAAGGACTTGATGATGATGGTCATGTAGACTTCTGCCTTTTAATCCATCCATCATTGTTGGAGCATCATGAAGCTTTGAGTAGGTGGAGGTGGTGCGCAGGCCACCACCACAAAGAAACCGGAAAAAGAAACAGAAAAGAGAGTAGGGGTCAGTACGGATTTTAGAGCCACCATGAATAGTTATTATGAGGAAATTGAACATATAGAGTATCAGGATTAAGTTAAATTAAGTTAAATTGAAATTATAGAAAGGCCATGTTAAAGTAATATGTTTTCAGCAGTGTTTTAAAGTGCTCTACTGTATTAGCCTGGCGAATTCCTATTGGCAGGCTATTCCAGATTTTAGGTGCATAGCAGCAGAAGGCCGCCTCACCACTTCTTTTAAGTTTTGTTCTTGGAATTCTAAGGAGACCCTCATTTGAGGATCTGAGGTTACGATTTGGAATATAAGGTGTCAGACATTCCGATATATAAGATGGGGCGAAATTATTTAAGGCTTTATAAACCATAAGCAGAATTTTAAAGTCAATCCTGAATGACACAGGTAACCAGTGTAGTGACATCAAAACTGGAGAAATGTGTTCGGATTTTCTTTTCCTAGTTAGGATTCTAGCAGCTGCATTCTGCACTCGTTGCAAACGATTTATGTCTTTCTTGGGTAGTCCTGAGAGGAGTGCGTTACAGTAATCTAGTCGACTGAAAACAAACGCGTGAACTAATTTCTCAGCATCTTTCAGTGATATAAGAGGTCTAACTTTACTTATGTTTCTTAAGTGAAAAAATGCTGTCCTAGTGATCTGATTAATATGCGATTTAAAATTCAGATTACAGTCAACAATTACCCCTAAGCTTTTTACCTCCGTCTTGACTTTTAATCCTAATGTATCCAGTTTATTTCTAATAGCCTCATTGTATCCATTATTGCTAATCACTAAGATTTCAGTTTTCTCTTTATTTAACTTGAGAAAGTTACTATTCATCCATTCTGAGATACAAGTCAGACATTGTGTTAGTGAATCAATAGAATCGGGGTCATCAGGCGCTATTGATAAGTACAGCTGTGTGTCATCAGCATAGCTGTGGTAGCTCACGTTGTGCCCTGAGATAATCTGACCTAACAGAAGCATGTAGATTGAGAATAACAGCGGACCCAGAATAGAGCCTTGTGGAACACCATATCGGATATCATGTGTCTTCGAGTTGTAATTACCACAACTAACAAAGAATTTTCTCCCTGTCAGGTAGGATTCAAACCAATTTAAGACACTGCCAGAAAGGCCCACCCATTGACTAAGGCGATTTCTAAGAATATTATGATCAATGGTGTCAAATGCAGCACTCAGATCTAAGAGGATGAGAACAGATAAATGGCCTCTGTCTGCATTAACTCGCAAATCATTTACTACTTTAACGAGTGCAGTTTCTGTGCTGTGATTTGTTCTAAAACCCGACTGAAATTTATCAAGAATAGCATGTTTATTTAGGTGGTCATTTAACTGCATAATGACTGCTTTCTCCAGAACTTTGCTTAAGAAAGGCAGGTTAGAGATGGGTCTAAAATTTTCAAGAGCCGAGGGGTCAAGATTATGTTTCTTAAGAAGGGGTTTAACTACAGCAGTCTTAAGACAGTCTTGGAAGACCCCCATATCTAATGACGAATTTACTATGTCAAGAATATTGTCAATTAGCACGCCTGATACAACTAGGTATTGGAGCAGCCAATTGCTCAGTTCACCGCTTCTTGCCACCCGCTGCAGTACTTCCACCTGCCTTTTTGTTTTAACATAATAAAGCAATCAAAACCACACTGAATTTACCGATAAAACTTTTTCACTTTCGTGTTATAAATCCACATGCAGAAATGAAAGCAATTCTAGTTTTGGATTGGCAAAACCAAGTGGCATCAGTGGTGTGTGTGACCTAGACAATGATATAGCACTGGCTAGTACAGTAGCCTGCAGCATAATGATGGTAGATGGGCCAGCCTTTCGGGTATATACGCCATTCCGTTCAAAGCATTAACTTCAAGATCCGCCTCAGGAATCTCTGGTGAAGCACATTCAGCTTCTTCTCAGTTCTGACTGTACTTTTCAATGTCTTACTAGCATTGATGGGTGCTGGTAGAACAATGCTGTTGTAGAATAGGAGTTTCACAAGGAGTGAATATCTTATAACCAATCAATGGACAATTCTTTAAACAAAAATTAAAACTACCATCCCCTTCATCAGACAATGTCCTTATGGCTAGCTCAGTGGAAGATGTGTAGGCCTCTCTAAGTTCATCTGTGAAGGCACACAAGCATCTTGGTTTGGCACTCAATTAATGTTCCCTCTCATTTTGCTTTTAGTTCAATTAGGGTGTTGCTCACGATTCAACACGTGAGTTTCATTTCTCCAGTTCTGATGTCACTATATTGGTTACCTGTGTCATTTAGAATTGACTTTAAAATCCTGCTTATGGTTTACAAAGCCTTAAATAATCTCGCTCCATCTTATATTTCAGAATGTCTTTCACCTTACACTCCTAATCGTAACCTTAGACCTTTAAATGAGTGTCTGCTTAGAATTCCAAGAGCTAAACTTAAAAGAAGTGGTGAGGCGGCCTTCTGCTGTTATGCACCTAAAATCTGGAATAGCTTACCAATAGTAATTCACCAGGCTAATATGGTGGAGTACTTTAAAAAACTGCTAAAAACAGTTTAACATGGCTACTTTAACATGGCTTTCTCATAGCTTCATTTTATCTTAATTCTGATACTCTGTATATGCATTTAATTATCAATATCATTGCTGGTGGCTCCATAATCCATACTAACCCCTACTCTCTCTGGTGTTCTTTTTCATTTTTTCTGTGGTGGCGATCTGCACCCCCACCACCTGAGCAAAGCACCGTGATGTCATTACATTGATGGATTGAAGGCCAGAAGTCCCCATGACCGTCATCATCAAGTTCTTCCATGTGAATCCTAAATACCATGAGGACTGATTGCGGTCACTGATGTTAGGTAGAATCCCTAGAGGGGGCGGGGTGGTCGCGTGGCTTCAGAACCAGTTTATATTTTATTTTTTTTTTTTCCCCAGCTGTGTTTTTTTTTTTTTTTTGTTTTTTCTGTCCTCCCTGGTCTTCGGGCATTACTTTTATTCTATGTTAATTAGTGTTCCCTTATTTTAATTCTTATTTATTTGGTCTTTTTTCTCTTTTTTCATCCTGTAAAGCACTTTGAGCTACATCATTTCTATGAAAATGTGCTGTAGAAATAAATGTTGTTGTTGTTGTTTCATGAGCAGCAAAACACTCATTTGAATGTGAAGATTCACAAACCGCATTACAATCGTTAACAAAATCAGAGGGACAGGGAATGAAGTGTGTCCTTCATAGAGTTTCGAGCATCATGGAGAATTACTACTACATTGTGTGGCAGTCCAGGTTGGCATCAGCTTCCAAGACCCACTTGAATCCAGACTATTGATAATCGTAAACCGATATGAGCCATTGCAATGAGGACAATTATATAAGAGAGACGGTGCAAAATGCTTTAATTCCAATAAATCAGGCCAAGGTTCAAAGCCCAAAGTGAAAATGTTGCAATTTTGTTGCAGTTTATCCCAGCCAACATCCCCAGGCCACATATGGAGTCCTCCCTGCAACATGGAGGTGCCCCGAATTCCAGCAGGGCATCATGTAGAATGGAATTCGGCTTCACAGCCCTGCTGGATACCGTGGGGGACACCAGGGGATGCTGCAGGGAGGCACAGGGATTTATATTTTCCTTATAGCCCGGAAGTACTTCCTAGTCACGGGGATGGAAGAAATGGAGTACTTCCTGGCTGAAGAAAATGAAGAGTTTTCATCCGACCCGGAAGTGCTATGGAATCACATGGACTGAAGGACAGAAGCACTTCTGGGTCAAGCAATATAAAAACCCAGCAGACTGAGCCGGAGTTGGGAGGGAGTGTGACGGAGCTGATGGGTGGAGAGGAGGATTATTATTGTATTGATTATTGAGCATTATTGTGTATTGTGGAGGTGGAGGTGCTTTGTGCACATTATTGAAGTAATTAAAATTATTTCTGGGACTTTTACCTGGTGTCTGGATGTGTTGTCTGCGGGTTTGGAGGAGCGTCAGCGCCTCCTACTGTCACACATTAAACCAATAAATGATGATAAACATCCAGCGCTCATGTGTAGGCTAAAAAACAATCAATAATTAAAATCCACATTTAATTTCAAGTGACCACCTACGATGATCATGATGACTGAGTCGGTAAGTAAGTTTGTCGGTACCTCTGTGTCAATCAAATGCTACAAACATTCCACATACATTCATGACTCCTCTTTCGGGTGCATTAATCGCATTTCATCTTGCATCCTAACTACAGGGTCACGGGGGTCTGCTGGAGGCAATCCCAGCCAGCACAGGGCTCAAGGCAGGAACAAATCCAGGGCAGAGCACCAGCCCACCGCAGGACACACACACACCCACACACCAAGCACACACTAGGGACAATTTAGGATCGCCAATGCACCTAACCTGCATGTCTTTGGACTGCGGGAGGAAGCCAGAGTACCTGGAGGAAACCCATGCAGACACAGGGAGAACATGCAAACTCCATGCAGGGAAGCGAACCCAGGTCTCCTTACTGCGAGGCTACCACTGCACCACCATGCCACCCTCACCAAGGAAAGGAGTCTCCAAAAACTCAAATGAAATTCTACTTGGAGCATAGTTTCTTAGGAAGTATTTGGTTAATCCCAAAACTAAAAAGCCTGTTGTGGCTTAGATAAATGTACTGCCAGTGCCTATAAATTAGGAGTCCCACAGGGCAACATGAACAGGAATATCCATATCATCTTCCCTGGGTACGTTTTTGGAATTAGCTGCTGCTTCTGTAACATGTAACTCTAGAACCAGCATGCATTGTGCAAGCTACAGGCTTGATTAGATTTCAACAGTACAAGTGTTCAATTACCTCGAAACCACTTCCTATTGCTCGTTTCTAGGTGGACATCTGTTCCTGCTTCTTTCCCAACTCCAAGCTTATTAACTTCTTTTAAAAGCCAGACCTGGGAGTACTTCCAGCATTTATATTCCAAATGCACTTCCAGGTCAGACGGATCCTCATTGAGGCTATAAGTCAGTTCCTAATAGCTTCCTCCCATGGCCAACAGGATCACCTGCTCAAACTACATTTACCATGGAGCACTACAGAAGTGCAAACCAGGGCAATGCCAGAGGGATGTTGACAGCCAGTATACTGGTAGACCACTTTGCCCTGCCAGACAGTCCAACACTGCCCATTAATTATTTTGTCTTCCTGTTTGGAAATGTAGCACCACCTAACCAAGGCAGGTCACCAGTCTATCAGCAACCTCCTTCATGCCAGCTATGCCAGCAACTCTAGCAGAAGTAGGCACTGCAGAAGTGTTACTGATGGGGCATCCATCATGTTTGAGAACATGAGAGCAACCATTAAAAGAGATATTAGGGAAGCTAAGCGGGTTTGTACCTGTGCACATGGTGAGCGACCAAGACACATTTATACTTATTGTGGCTTGTTTGATTAAATTTATTAAAATTCTCACTGTCAGTAATGATGTCACAGCAGAGGATGTGAGACTCTACTGTAGTGGTGCTTGAAACTTCAACTCCCAGCAGTCCCTGCAGTAGCTCTGATTGGTCATCTGCTGAGGGTGCAGGGGCTGTTGGGTACAAAGAGGCTGGCACAACATTTTAAAGGGGGTTAGTGTTACCAAAAGAGGGAAAATAATTTTGTGTTTCATGTCTAAAGTTTCTGTCTGTCTACCTTCCGTTGTGATACCTGTGCTTTCTCATTTTTGTCCTGGATCGTTTCTGGGTCGTGGTCTGGATTGTCTACTGTCTGCCTGTTACGTGGGGACTGTATGTGGACTAATGGCCATCCTGAGAAGAAAGGAGCGCTCCTGAACCGTCCACCCATCTTCACCATTTCAGGAACTACCGGTAGGACTATCTTTACATTCCCTTTCAATGTACGGATCTCTGGACTATTTACCTTCATCTTTACATTACATCAGTTGCCGTTTTTCATGGACTTTATTGTGTATAGTTATTGTTGTGGTTTGTTTTCATGTTGATTGTACATCGCCATAAGTGGAACTGGGGTGGACTGTGGTTTTCATTTATTATTTATATATTCTGTATTTGCTGTTTTATTTCTAGTGGCATTTTGCCTCTGTTTGTGAGTGTGTGAGGGTCATGCCAAGGCTGGGTGCGTCCCTGATATCTCTTCGATGGTGTGAATCTTAGCGGCACTGGACCACTACAGATGGAAGTAGAGCTGGGCTTGCTACTACTGACTTTCAGAAGAAGTAAAGGGAAAGGTGGAGACTCAGACCTATTGAGCAACAGTGGTGAAGGAACGACGACAATAATATTATCTTAAGTGCAGGATCTAGATGATGAGCAGATGCATTTCAGCTGTTTTTACATGTCTTCCTTGCATTTTGATGACATATTGCGTCATATTTAGCCCTTCATTCATCATTATGGCACCCATGTAACCAGCCTCATCATTTTCGGATACAGAGCCGTTGCGTTCGCTGCACCACATATTTAGAAAAATGTCTGTGTCTCCAAATCTGACATAAACGATCTGGAGAAGAATATAAACAACAAGGTGGTCAAGTTTGAAGATGAAACCAAGCTAGGTGGAGAGGAAGATAATCTGGAATCCATTGACTCATTACAGAGGTGAAATTTAATGTAAGTAAAATGTAAAGTATTACATAAAGGTAAAAAAAATGTTAGATTTGAATGCACAATGGGAGGCATGAAACTTCAAAGTACACCTTATTAGAAGGGCCTAAGAGTCGCAATGGATTCATCACTATCTTCAACAAGATTTTGGACAAGAGTCATCAAGAAGGCTCACAGAATGTCAGGTTATCTAGCGCCCTGATGTGTAGAGCACAAGTCCAAGGAGGTTATAATGCACTGGTGAGGCCTCATCTGGAGATCTGTGAGCAGTTTTGTTAGGCTGAATGGCCTAATCTCCTCAAAACTTTTTAATGTTAACTGCTACTGCAGATCCACAACCATTGAAACACTGATAGATTTCTGTTCATATCGTACAACACCGCTTTCGGCTACATGCTAATCAATCTTTCCCGTTATCACAATTAAAGGCATGACTCAGCCTGAGTTGCATTGTCTAAGCAGGGCTTGTTTGTACGTGAAAAATGGGCACCCTGAGCAAATAGTTTTCTTTATTAAAGCTTCGTCAAGCTAGTGAGAGATTATCTGGCTTCAAAACGTTCTGAGGCAGCCTGGCACCATTTCAATTTAAAGCCAGAATGGGGACAGTCATCAGCAGCGAGCAAAAATGAGCTCTTTAAATTGTAAAATGGTGTCAGAATCTGGGCTGACGCAGAATATGTTGACAGCTTTCATAATCGGAATCCTTTTGCTAGCAGATTTGAGAGGTCGGCTCTATTACTCACCTTCAAAGACAGGTTGAGATGCATATTTTCTAAGCCTGACCAACATTGCTAACATTTGTTGAAAGGCTGAAAAGAGATGCAGAGTTTGAATTTCATGAAGGCCATTTTCAAAGAATGAAAGACACATTGCCATTGCAGTTCACAAACTCCAAATCTTTTATGTCTCTTTGATCAAATGATAATACAAAAGCACAACTGGGCAATTGCAATCACCACCCTAGGACTCCTTAAGCTAAACCATAATTGAATCCTTCATGTTTCAAGACAAAACCGAGAGAAAGTAGAAATCACAAAGGAAGGCATAAACCATCAGGTCTTTCTTCACGTTGTCTTTTGCCTCCTACACTGGCTGGCTGGAGACCAAAGCTCATTGGTTGGTGTAAGGACAGCTGACCTTCTGTGCTGACCTCATTTGACTGCCTGAGAGATCAATGCCACCTTCAGAATACGCAAGTCTCCTCATGTGAGAGCACGTGAAGTAGGAACTGGCACCAGGCTACATTTTGGGCTCTTGTAGTTCATGTACTGAACGTATTGATGGTGAGAACAGATAGACACAGACTCAAAATTACAAAAATGAAAATAAAATAAAGGCAGCAACCAAAAACAGTAAAAAAACCAAAATTTTTAAAAATCAAAAAGATGTGGTGTTCTTAAATACAAACCTAACGACACACACACAGAAAAAACAGGAAATTCAACAAAAATCAAATATTTACAAAAATACCGCCTTTCCTTACCTTCCTCCAATACAACAATCAAGAAGAAAAAAGAAAAAATACTAGATGCAAAGACAAATGTCCTTCCTTCACTTTTCAATGATCAGGAAAAGATAATCCAAAAAAAAGGATTTACATTAAAGGAAAAACAAAACACAGTTCAAGTCTCCTATCAGTATGCAATGGCATTTAACTCACTCACTATTCTACCTTCACTCTTTGATTTGATCTGAAGGTTTGTCCGACGCCAAACCCGGTCAAAAGACGAGCTCTAGTGTCCATTATTCTGTTTTATTGGTCAAAGGAGGATTGTGGCACCCAATCCCCGTCTATTGCCGCTCGTTCCCCAATCAGGAAATGTCCTGTTTATCGAGGCCATTGGTGTTGTGTGCTCTTTCACTTTGAGGCATGTCATTGTACTCTCTCAGGTAAGTACTACTGGCTTTTACTTTAAACGTTTGCCTGGGACTTTGCTATACTTGTATGTATGGCTTATTTCTAACTAGGCAACGCACAGCCCAAATTGCTGCCTTTCCCTTTTAGTTGTATAGTGTAAATAATATATCGTTATTTGGAATAGATGCATTTCATGAGTAAACACATCGTTAAAACAGAAATGTTTTTCATGTTTTAGTAATAATTGACAAAATGTAGACATGAAGTGTATAATGTGTGAAGCCTGAAGTCCAAATATCAAATAAACACTTTCACAAAAGGTAAAATATAACAGAACAAGTACGCTTTTATATACCTGCAGAAAAAGAACTCGCGTTAGGGTGTGACATTTACACACACTTAATATGACTGCTTAGGTGGTGCAGCGATAAGAACTGCTGACTGGTAATCAAAAACGTTTCTGTTTTAACAATGTGTTTACATAGATTGTTGTAGACACGGAACACACATGAAATGCATGTTTTCCAAATAACGATCTATTATTTACACTATACAGCTCCAGGTACCTCACTCCCAGATAAACAGACTTGAGCTGAAAGAACTTTCTGCGGCGGTGGGGTGATGGGATAGCAGGCTGCTTTCTGCTTGTGCTGAAGGACACATTTACAAGACAAAAGACGCTGATGGAGAGGTGCAAACGGATTTAAGGTGGGCCGGGATTGCAAGTTTTTTCGTAGGCTTTGGCAATTCTATTGTTAAATAAAAATACAGGTAAGGCTATAAATACCTATACTGCACTAGTGCAGTAAATATTTTTCACTTTCAGTGGTGTGCTGCTCTAAACCTCATAGATCTCTAAGTCCATTGGTGTTGTCAACTGGAGGAGAAGCCTCTGAAATACAGTAACCGGAAGATGGTACCTGACGGACATGAATGAAACATGGCTATACTTGAAAGGGTTAAATCGTTGTCCTTTAACAAAGTCCTCATGATACTGCAGCGTAGCAAATTCTGAGTCATGGTGATAGAGAAAATAGAAGATTGATGTGAAGAGTATGATAAATAACCAAGCCCTGACACAAAAAGAGGTTTGGGGCAACCTCCTGTGTACTTGGAAATGCCTGCAAAATTAAAGGAAGAGGTTGCAAAAAAATGGTCTTTACAGACAAGAGTCCAAAACAGAACTGAGGTTTGGTACAGACAGGGTGGGTTTTAAAGTCATAAGGAGGAAGTGACTTCTTCAGGGGTGGAACCGGAAATGACATTGAAGGGACAAGAATATTTTTCACATTTAGTCTGTGGGGAAAAAAGAGAAAGGGTCAGTGCACTCTGCCACCCCCTGGTCCAACCAGGAATTACCTTTTCTCAAGCTCTTTGGTTGCCTCCCATGTGCACGTGTGTGACAATAGAAAGTAAGGCCTAACAATATCAAGCCTTGTCCGTACTATACAGTACTGATGTTCCTTGTGTCCATGAAGAGCATGAAATACAAATACCCCAAAGTGTGAAGTGTTGAGACAAACTGGTGGCTGAGTGACCATATTGAGTGACCATATTGGTGTCACAGCAGTTGACCAATGGTAGAAATATGAAGCCATCAATTCCTTATTTTAGGATTCATCTACATTACTACATTTTCACTTAAAAACTATATTTCAATGTAACACAATCTACTGTACATCCACACTAGTGTTTTCAAATTATTTATGACAATTTCTCTTCCCAAACTAAAATGACGTAAAATGCATATGAAGTAGCTGTTCACCTACACTGGATATGCACACATCGGCGGAAACTGGAAGAGAAGTGTCCTCTTTGAAGGGATGGTTACACTGCTGAGCTTATGATGTATTGCAAAACTGTATTGACTGGTAAATATATGACTTTTGCACATGTATGCAGCACCCAAACTGCACAAAATGGAGTTTAGATGCATACAGGTGAGCAGGGCAAACAAATGCCAAGGACAGCAGCTCTGTCCGCAATGCTGGAATATTATTTTCATTGATTAAGAATAAACAGTCAGGAAATTAGATGTTTGTAAGTTGCTGAATCCAATCTGGGTAGAGTTTTATCCTTTCAAAACTCTTTGTTTCACCCATCCATAGTTCAACATTTTCAGATGTATACAGCTCTAGAAAATAATTTCAAAAGTCTCAGTTTTCATTGATTAAAAATGCTGGGGTGGTGTGGATGAAAGATGAAAACTGAAACTAATGGCTGTGTTTTTAAATGAAAATGTATTAGTATGGATGTGGCCCTAATGCCGATTACCATTACATGGGAGTTGGAAGGAAGAACCCATTACTTCAACAGAGGACTCAGGGTAAGAAACAGTGATGAGAACAGCAATGGACCCTAAGACCACAGGTGATGAAAAAATCAATAGACCAGGGCTGGCCAACTCTGATCCCAGAGGGCCACAGTGGCTACAGGTTTTCATTCTAACCATTTTCTTAAAATGTGACTAGGGGGCTTTGCCCCCTGCTCACTTCGTTCGCCCACCCCTGGGTTTGGTTAACCGGTTATACAATTTTAAGAGTTTGTTATTTTCATGGGAATTGTTATATATGTATTATTTTCACTTTTACTTTAAAACTTTAGTAAAAAACCATATTTGGAATTAACTTTTGTTCAAGATCGCATTGAATTTTGATTCCGTGTGTTTGGACTTACATCGTGACAACGCAATGTATAACTGCCTGTGAGTGAATATTGTTTCTTTCTCTCTAATAAATAAAATTACTTTTTCGAATGTTTATCCATTCTCTTTTTTCTTCGCTTAGTCGTTGACGTGTCATCTAGAACGTATAAAATTATTTTCCTGATAAAATTTATAAGAGCTGAGAGTGCAGGACGTGTGTCTGACAAAAGCATTCACACGACTGAGGTTTGGTGACCGTGGTCTTGTTTGAAAATAGTTGTAAGTGTGGCATGACTTGAAAGAATCTCATGTTAAAAGTCTCCGTCTCACGGGACCTCATACCGCAACAATGTTTTTGGAATCTTTTAAGTCTCGCTGGCAACATGAATTAGACAATCTACAAGTCTCTGACTTAAAGTTTCAATCTGAACAATACATTTGATCTCTTTTTGCTGTTCCATTATTTCACAGAGTAATAATTTCTGTTTGTTTGCATTAATGCGATCTTTGCTATCCTTTTTTTGAGACTTTTGAATTTTCATACTTCCATTATCTCTAACCTGTGCTGCATGTGTACCGCGCCAGCATTTTTGGAATCTTTTAATTCTCGTGGATACGCTTCTTCATTGGGAAGAAACACTACTTTTTTTTTCCTGATGGCATCACGAATTAGACAATCTATAAATCTCTGACATAAAGTTTAAATCCGAACAATATATTTGATCTCTTTTCGCTGTTCTGTTACTTCACAGAGTAATAAATTACATTTGTTTGTGCTAATGCGATCTTTCCTATTGTTTTTTTGGAGACTTTCGAGTTTTGGTACAGTCGGACCTAGCTAAATCAAACTCAAAGGGACCCGAAAAAAAATTCGACTTACGGAGTTTACGAGTAAGGGAAAACGGCATAATAGGCGTGGGTTAATCAAGGACATTATTTTTCCGGTTAAATTATTACACAGTATAACCGTTTATTGTATTGTCGTTTTATATGTATACATGTAGGCTACATACCGGTACATGCATCTACAGTATGTACTATCGAACAGTGCAATAAAACAGGTTACCTTTAGAAAAAAAAGTCTGTTAACTTCGTTTGGCGTCGATGTGCTGATGCATCTCACTAGACAATCTCCTCAATCTCGTCAATGGACCGAAACACATTTTCCTCAAGATCCGGCGTAGATTCCAAGAATCTGCACAGTATGTCAATAGCCTGCCTCGCTTCTTTTCTGCTGATGACAGGCTGAGTATCGACATTGTTGCCGTATTCTTCCTCATCCCCATTCTCATTTTCCTTTTGTTCCTCGTTTGCCACCTCAGCAATAATGTCAGTGTCCGTTAGTTCTCCACAAACAATCACCACACTGTGAACTTCGAGAAAATCCTGAAAGGACACTTCCTTATTGGCGCCAGTAGCTGTCAGAATCGTGGACCATTCTTCGGGACTTGCAAGTGCGTTGTCTGTTTCCATTGACATTCCCTCCAAGTGCTCCTCTGAATCGTCAACGGTTTGCTGTCCAAAACCTGCTTTTTTGAAGCAATTCTTGATTGTTTCCTCCAGAACTTCATCCCAAGCTCTCCGGGGCATTCGCATCACTTCTAGCAGGCCAATTCCTAGTGGCCGTTTATCTTCGATTTCCCGCAGCAATTTTCTCACAATGAGTTTGCGGTATCGCAACTTGAAATTTTTAATGATGCCCTGGTCGAGAAGTTGAAGCTTAGATGTCATGTTCGGCGGCAAAAACTTGATTGTCACAGCTTTCATGACAGGGATATGGTTATGTGCTGTGCAATTGTCGATGAAAAGAATGATTCTTCTTTTCTTCCGGACCATCGCTGCATCCACTTTTTTCAGCCACTTGGAGAAAAGCTCTGATGTCATCCAAGCTTTCTTATTGGCCTCATAATGCATAGGTAGCGATTTCACATTTTTGAAGCATCTGGGTTTCAATGATTTCCCAATCAACAATGCGGGCAATTTTTCTAACCCACTCATGTTTGCACCCAAAAGAAGAGTCACGCGCTCCTTACTTTTCTTTCTGCCGTGGCAAGGTTCACCTTTGAAAGTCATTGTTTTGTCTGGAGTGCATTTGAAGAATAAACCAGTTTCGTCTGCATTGAAGACGTCATCAGGACTGTAATCTTGAACAATTTCTGGCAGTTTCTGTATCTAATAACTGCAATCTTCTTCTGGCACTTGCGCACTTTTGCCATGTAGCCTATTAAACACAATTCCGTGTCTTTTCTTGAATTTGTCCAGCCAACCATTGCTGGCTTTAAATTCTGAATGGCCCAACTCTTTGGCAAATTGTTCTGCTTTTGCTTGCAAAAGCTTCCCGTCAATAGGAACGTTCCTATCCCTCGCTTGCACAAACCTCTTCAAAACGCATTGTTCAATGATGGGATACTCACATTCCCTCATCCTCTTCTGATGGCCACATGACTTCTCACTGTACAGTTTCAAAATCTTTTCTTTTTCTTTCAGAAAAGTGGAGTGTGTACTTGTGCCGAATTGCTTTGCAATTTCCACTTTCTTCTTGTCTCCCTTTTCAACGGCTCTGATGATGGTAACTTTTTCTGCGATTGACAACGTTTTAAGCTTACGCTTACCAGTTGCCATTTTCGAGGCACGTACCGTACGGGAGACTATGGAGAAGCACACAGACATGAACACTATTCAAGGCTCCTCCCGACAAGAGACTGACAAAGGTGAAGGGAAAATGGGTTAAAAACGTCTTTCTTGAGACAATTTGGAAATTCCAGATGCCACCTGATTGGTTATGACTCATGGAGCACCAAAGGGACGCAGATTATTCCAGCCACTCCCTTTAGTTTTTGGACATTTTTGGTATCAAAATAGACGTCCTACCCTCAGAGAGTCGCTTAATCCCTTGTGGAATGCATTAAGATAAGACTTTGCGTCCCTTTACTTGGTTTTCCAGACCACGTGTTCTGAAATGTAGCCTCAGAATAATAACCCAAAGGACATAGAAAATTCAACTAACGGAGGTTGGGAGCTGAAAAGTTTTCAAGTTGAGGAGATCTAAATACATTACACTTATGGGAATTCGGCCGGGGACTAACGAGTAATTCGACATAGGGAGGTTTTCGACTTAGGGAAGGTCGACTTAGCGAGGTCCGACTGTACTTCCATTATCTCTAACCTGCTCTGCATGTATAGCGGACCAACGTTTTTGAATTCTTTACCACGTTCTACTTTGTCATCTCCTCTTTGTTCTTTATTCCTGGCCCCAGGAGTGGACTTGTCTCACAGGACGTATAAGTGCCTCTCCGAGAAAAATCACGTCTCGTCTCCTTTTTATAATAGAGAGATTAGTTTTTGCTACTGATTAACTTCATTTAATTTATTTGCTATTTAAAACTCAGAGCCTTTGAATCAGGGCTAAGCAACATCGGTCCTGGAGGGCTGCTGTGGCTTCAGGTTTTTGTTTCAACCCAGTTGTTTCATGAGAAATCATTCACTGCTAGTGAAGCACTTATTGCTCAAGTGACATTTTTCTGCTTCATTTTATTTGTTTCACTCATTAAGATTTTGCTTTTTTAGTGTTATACAGCTGTTTTCATTGTTTTGTCTGCCTTATTAACAAAAAGATGCAAATAACAAAGGAAGCAGCAGTTCTACATCTAGCTTGTCTTTATTTCCACCTGTGTGCATTCATCATTCACTATTTGGTTTAATTTAAGTACTCAGAAGGAAACTGAAGAGAAAGTGAAGAAAATTACTCATCTGTTTTTGGCTTCAAATCACTTGGATGATATATATATCATTAGAAAGGAAAGGAAAACTATCTATGATTTAAGAATGAACTGACATGGTAGAGTTAAACACTAACAAACCATGAAATTAAATAAGATCCATTATTGGTGAGGATTAATTAAACAACTGGACTGGAACAGAAACCTGCTGCCACTGCAGGGTGGGAGTTGGCCTTCTTCCCAGCAATACACTCAGTGTTCATTATGGGAAAAACCAAAAGCCCATACTGGTGAATCTACTGATTAGCTGAGCAGCTCCTCCAAGGATTGGAAGGATGAAAAGGCAAAGCTCCAGAGCAAGGATAAAAGTACAGTTGAAAAACATTCAAAATAGGACAACCTTCATATTACAAGGAAAGTTCCACCTCTTTTTAAGTTGAAAAAACTGTCATATCTCATGGCGAGTTACACTGAGTTCACGTCCTGTGGCATTTGTTACTTCAGCAAACCAGCCCAAAACTCCCATTTCAGATGCTATTTCAGGCTGAATGGGTTTCATCTGATATGATCAGGTGGAGTGGAAAAAGTGAGACTTATGTAATTCAGAGCCATTACAATTAAGGCTGGTAAGTGTCATCCAGGCTTTTGAACACTGAATTTGTCCATATTGCTGCCTAGGTGGGCTTATATCATCCTGTTGGTGTTTATTACTAAACTCGCAATATCAAGACTGAACAAACTTCTAATGGAAAGTTCCATTTGTGCACACAACATGCTGGACCTTCTGTATTCAAAAATTCATATCTTCAAACATACAACTGGACATGTCCGATGGCCTTCCTGTCACCTACAAGTCTGCTATTGACAGCAGCAGCTCTTCAGTAACAAAGCCAAACGTTCTTATGTGTGTTAGGTGGGACAAAGGGTGTTTATTTTATATTATTTCTATATACAAATATATATTTAACAAATGAAAAAAAAGTTTTAACTATAAATAAAACTTTAACCAGAATTAATTTCACTCCTTACCAGAGAGTGTCTTCCCACAACACACTAGCAACTGGACAAGTCCAGAATAAAGATGTAATGAAAGGAAAGACCGTTAATAGAGATTGTGAAGATTAATTAGTCTGTACTGAAACAAAAGAGATGTCACGTCAAGCGAGGAAGAGGGTTAAAGCTCAAGGGTACCGCATCTGCCTTGGCCACTATTATATAGTGCCTTTCCTATCTATCTATCTATCTATCTATCTATCTATCTATCTATCTATCTATCTATCTATCTAT
>JANRMT010062796.1:82827750-82839383 GCA_026402145.1 Polypterus bichir lapradei
TATCTATCTATCTATCTATCTATCTATCTATCTATCTATCTATCTATCTATCTATCTATCTATCTATCTGTCTGTCTGTTGTTTTAATGTTTACTGTTGTTTCACTACTGTGGATTTTACACTGTGAGGTGATCTTGATTGTCATGAAAGGTGCCTTAAATAAAATCAATTATAATTTTTAATATTATTATTTTTGATTCCAGTGACATTCAATCTTTTCAGCTATTATGCAAGGAATTTTCAATTCCAAAGCTTTTTCTTCTGTCTTCAGGATATGATCGACTATTAAAGCGCACCATTGTTCTATCGACTCCTCTTCCCATACACCCCTTAATTAAATTTGCCTTTGCACTTAGCTCAGATTCCATACCGGTTTCTAAATTTTATGACATGCTGTGTTGTGCTGCGGCTAATCCATTAGTTATTCCAAGAGTCTGGCAATGGGATTTGTTGTCTGGTGCAGAGATTTGTTGGGATACAGCTTTTGACAGCATACAGGCCTCCTCAGGAAATGCAGATTATCAGTATGTGCCATTTAGATTTGTTCATCACATGTATGTTGCATAACGTAATGTCATTTGTGCCTGTCTAAGGTGCCTGGTACTTTTCTGTATGAGGTTTTTGGAAATTCTCCAGGGTGACAGAATTGTAGAATCTTGTTGCTAGTGTCCTGGCCTCCATTTAGGATTTTCAGATACGAGTATTGCCACAATTACTGATCTTATTAGATTTCTCATTTGCCTTTCATTGATATCTCAGCTAAACAAATGGGTTAGTTAATTTGGTTCTATTGTTTTTAAATGTTTGCTGTTGAGGGCAGCACAGTGGTGCTGTGCGTAGCGCTGCTGCTTTGCAGTAAGGAGACCTGGGTTCACTTCCCGTGTCCTCCCTGTGTGGAGTTTGCCTGTTCTCCCCGTGTCTGCATGGGTTTCTTCCCACAGTCCAAAGACATGCAGGTTAGGTGCATTGGCGATCCTAATTTGTGCTTGGTGGGTGTGTGTGCGCCCTGTGGTGGGCTGGCTTCCTGCCTTGTGCTCTGTGCTGGGTGGGATTGGCTCCAGCATACCCCTGTGACCCTGTGTTAGGATATAGCGGGTTGGACAATGACTGACTTGACTGTTTGCTAGTGTATCGACAGGAAGATTCAAATAATGCATGTTTTGGGCGGTGGAAGTTTTCACTTTATAATTTTATAGTTTTGGAAGGTTCAGCTTCAAGAATTAATCAGGCAAAAAAGAAGGAGACTGTTATTAAAAAAAATCAAAAGTCACTTGTGGGGTATTTAGGGTTTTTGCTTCTAATTTAATTTGCACATCTTGGATGATTGGTGGTTTTGCTGTCTCTGGTGAGTGGGCATATTTGGATTTTGGCCAAATATCTGTTTTGTATTTTCCCCCTTTCTCTTTCTTATCTGTAATTTTATTTTTTCACATTTCTATATATCCTATCTTCATTTCAAAAAATGATTAAAAAAAGATTAGTATTGTTACATATATGATTTATTGTTATGGGCATAAAAGTTCACATGTACCAAGCAGGATTTAGCAAAGCAAATCCCAGGAGAGAGTTGGAGAAGATTCAACACAATGCAACTTATCTTTTTGTATAGCGCTCTTCACTGAGTGCAGACACAGAGCACTGTGAACAATTCTCAATTAAATTACAAGTACAGATTATACTAATTACTGAATGCAGGACTGGTACACATTTAAATGAAGATTTCATGAAACACACAAAGAACAAGGTAAAAACTGATTAAACATAAATGGAAACCAACAGTGTCTGTCCATTAATTAATTGATGAACGATAGCCAGTTGACAATGGAGAGGATAAAATTGTAAAAGAGAAAGTCAAAAATAAAGTCAGAGTCCTGAAGACCTCGGTCAACTGGCTGCCTGCTTGCTCCTGGGTTTTCTATAGTGGGGTCTGTGCTGGCCGCCAACTCAGATGAGAGAATCTGTCCATCGGATGAGTTCAATGTCTTTTATCTGAGATGACTTTTCCATATGCAGGACAGCAGGCTGGCAGTAGAGCACTGGCACGAAGTGCCAAATCTGGACACCGAGAAGAGGAACAGAATGGAAGAGAGTTAGTAATGGTTTAAATTATTTAGATACTTGAATTTCTGTACAAATCAAAGAAATACAGCAGGCCAAGGAGTTGTCTCATCTGCCTGCTTCCGTCACACCCCTGAAGTCACCGTCCTTGTCAAAGATCTGTGACCCTCAGCTAACTCTGCTTACTTCAGTCTCTGCAGCACAGCATAAAATCTACCGTATTCCATGACTACTGTTCATATCACTATACAGGACTACAGTGCGTTTTTTAAAACTGAGATATGCTGCATGTATCGTGCACTAAAACACAACACTATGCATATTATTGTGCTTGTTTCACAAGAAAATGAACAGCATGAAAAAGCTGACACTTGCTGTTTCATAGTAGCCACTGTGGTAGGTGGCCGGGTTCCATGCCCAGCCGGGATGCCCCTGCTGCATATGTTCTGGGGGAGCAACCATGGGCAACTCAATACCTACCCTGGGACGCTTGGTGGCAGCCTCCCTGGCCGGCGGTGATGCTTCAACCTCCCGCAGGGCTCCATGGGAGATGGAGTGCACAACAGACTGGTTGGGAGTTGGGTGGCCGCCAGGGGGTGCTGCATGGATTCCACAGCCCAGATGGACAACTCTACAGCCCCGCCCGGAGCTGCAATCAGATGCAGGTGATCAAGCACCTGGACCACTTCCGGGTGGGCTATAAAAAGGGCCGGCAACCACAATTCGGGGCCAGAATCGGGAGGAAGAGGACGAGGTTACCTGGGAGGAGTGGTGGAGTCAGAAAAAGGGTGGGTTGTTTTGATTAAGTGTTTGGGACTGTGTTATGTCTGTGGGGTTCATGGGGAAGACGTGCCCCACAGGTGAAGAAAAATAATAATTTGGGTTTGACACATGCCTCAGTGTGAATCTGTGCCGGGTCGGGCACCTATATAGCGCCTTATTTCATACCACCTTTCTCCTGTGTTTTGCATCTTGCCGATGAGGCTGAGCACATGCCATGGAGGAGTGTAACCAATACCACGTCTGTCTGCAACAGGTCTTTAGGATTCCAGTTCTCATGATTGCCATTATACAGTAATTGGCAAAGTGGGCATTGTACTACCATAATAACCACAATACTGCACGGTGTTATGTAAAAGTATTCAATCCCCATGAAAGTCATCTTCGTTGTGTGCATGACAAAAAATGTGAACTCTTAGCTGTAACAACATACTTCCAAAGTCAAAATAAAATAAATTTTCTGTAGGTGTTTAGCTGAACAAGAAAAACTCAAAAGTGTGCTCAAGTGTTTAAACCTCTGCGTTTTGGAAGCTGCAGGTTTACACAAGTGACAGATTAATCACAAACGACACAAAGGTGATTGCCATTTGACAGTCATAATTAAAAATAATGAGGTTCTACTTGTGAGTCCCTTATATCTCTTTGGATATAAAAAGCCCCCTTTTTAAGGGTCATCATCTTTGTCGGACATTAACTGCAAAAACAAAGTCAAAGGAGCATTCTGCTAATGTGTGAAACAGTCTTTGAAATTGACAAGGCAAGAAATGTCTACAAAAAATATCAAAGAATTTGAATGTCCCATTGTGCACTGTTGGATCCATCATCAGAAAGTGGAAGGTTCATCCCAGCACCCAGACTCTTACTAGAAAAGGCCGTCTCACAAAACTAAACATCACAGGAAGATGTCTGGTGAACGAGGCGACTAAAAATCCAACCGTCATTCTCCGAAATCTGCAATGCTCTTTGGCTGAAACTGCAGTGAAGGTGCATGGATCCATAACTTCAAGAGAGCTCTCCATAAGAAAGGCCTCTACGGACATGTAGCAAGAAAGAAGCCAACTCCTTATAAAGGTCCATATAATATCACGTATGGCATTTACTACAAAGCTTGAGAAAGGCCCAGTTAAGATGAAGGAGAAGGTTTTATGGTGAGATGAGACCACAAAGGGGCTTTCTGGCCAGACTTCAAAGAGGTATGTGTGGCGTAAAACTAACACTGCCCATGCCTCAAGAAGCTGAGAATCTTGTCAAAGTTGAAGGGACATGGATGGACACAAATACCACACAAGTTTGCAGGAGAACTTGTCCTAGTCTGCTATGGACCTACGTCTTGGGAGAAGATTTCTCTTTCACCATGACAATCACCCTAAGCATAAGGCCAAAGCAACACTGGAGTGAACTCAAAAAAAGAAAGGGGATGTTTTGGACTGGCCAAGTCAAAGCCATGATTTTAACTCTACTGAGAATCTGTGGCACTATTTGAAAACTGCTGTCCAGAGGTGCCATCCCACCAACCTAGAGGATCTCGATCAATTTTGCCAAGCAGAATGGAAAAGAATCACTCACCCCAAAAGAATTAGGACTGTTATTGAAGCAAAGGTACTCAACAAAGTATTAATATGTCAAACGTGAATACTTATATAAACACTACAGTAACTTCTGAGCTTTTGCTCTTCAGTTAAGTATCTACAGAAAATGTTTTATTTTGACTTTGGAAATGTATTGTTTCAACATCTTCTTTCTTCTTCTTTTGGCTGCTCCCGTTAGGAGTCGCCACAGCGGATCATCTTTTTCCATATCTTTCTGTCCTTGTCATCTTGTTCTGTTACACCTATCACCTGCAGGTCCTCTCTCACCACATCCAGAAACCTTCTCTTAGGCCTTCCTCTTTTCCTCTTCTCTGGCAGCTCTATCCTTAGCATCCTTCTCCCAATATACCCAGCATCTCTTCTCTGCACATGTCTAACTAAACGTAATCTCACCTCTCTGACTTTGTCTCCCAGCCGTCCAACTTGAGCTGACCCTCTAATGTCCTCATTTCTAATCCTGTCCATCCTCATCACACCCAATCCAAATCTTAGCACCTTTAACTCTGCCACCTCCAGCTCTGTCTCTTGCTTTCTGGTCAGTGCCTCCCACTCCTACCCATATAACATAGCTGGTCTCACTACCATCCTGTAGACCTTCCCTTTCACTCTTGCTGATATCCATCTGTCACAAATCACTCCTGACACTCTTCTCCACCCATACCACCCTGCCTGCACTCTCTTTTTCACCTTTCTTCCACAATCCCCCATTACTCTGTACTGTTGATCCTAAGTATTTAAACTCATCCACCTTCGCCAACTCTACTCCCTCATCCTCACCATTCCACTGACCTCCCTCTCATTCACACACATGTATTCTGTCTTGTTCCTACTGACCTTCATTCCTCTCCTCTCTAGAGCATATCTCCACCTCTCCAGGGTCTCCTCAATCTGTTCCCTACTATCACTACAGATCACAATGTCATCCACAAACATCATAGTCCACGGGGACTCCTGTCTAATCTCGTCTGTTAACCTGTCCATCACCATTGCAAATAATAAAGAGCTCAGAGCCAATCCCTGATGTAATCCCACCTTGAATGCGTCCGTCACTCCTACCGCAGACCTAACCACTGTCACTCTTCCCTCATACATATCCTGTACAACTCTTACGTACTTCTCTGCCAGTCCCGACTTCCTCATATAATACCACAGCTCCTCAAGGCACCCTGTCATATGCTTTCTCCAGGTCCACAAAGACACAATGCAACTCCTTCTGGCCTTCTCCAAACTTCTCCATTAACACCCTCAGAGCAAACATTGCATCTGTGGTGTTCCTTCTTGGCATTAAACCATCCTGCTGCTCATTAATCATCACCTCATTTCTTAACCTAACTTCCACTACTCTTTCCCATAACTTCATGCTGTGGCTCATCAATTTTATCCCCCTGTAGTTACTGCAGTCCTGCACATCCCCCTTATTCTTAAATATCGGCACCAGTACACTTCTTCTCCACTCCTCAGGCATCCTCTCACTTTCCAAAATTCCATTAAACAATCTGGTTAAAAACTCCACTGCCATCTCTCCTAAACACCTCCATGCTTCCACAGGTATGTCATCTGGACCAACGGCCTTTCCATTCTTCATCCTCTTCATAGCTGTCCTTACTTCCTCCTTGCTAATCCATTGCACTTCCTGATTTACTATCTCCACATCATCCAGCCTCTTCTCTCTCTCATTCTCTTCATTCATAAACCTCTCAAAATACTCTTTCCATCTGCTCAACACACTCTCCTTGCTTGTATGTTTCCATCTTTAAGTACGTTTCCATCTTTATTGCTTCAACATAAGAGTTCAAAAAATACTGAATGGCTAAATATGTGTACACATCTTTTGTTATGTAGAAAATGATGACGACTTTCCAGGGGATTGAATACTTTTGCACGCCACTGTACCTGTCACATGGCTCAACACGATGTCTGCCCGTAAAAGGAGGTGATTCCAGAGATTTTTTTTCAGTGATGTTTATTCAAACACAAAATAAGAGGCAGCTGCATGCATACTTAGAGCATGAAAATACATGATCATATTTGCTGTAATGTGGGGCAAAAAAATGGAAAGTTCACCTCAATTAATCGTGTCTCTGTATAAGCTCATGTGTATCATGAGCTGGCTGGTTAACAATTGGTATTTTTTTTCCTGACTGTTCCTTGGTCTTTAAAATTTTTGAGCATTGTTTCCAGGGTTTCAAAGACCAAGGAATCTATTGATTTTAACAATTTTTTATTTCATAATGTTTTTAGCGAAGGTGAAAATGACGTTCTCTTGTTGCCTTGCTTTGCTGTTACCAGGCAAGACAATCAGGAGTATGTGATGGCTGACGTCATCAATACGACTACAGTATATAAAGGTCAGGGTGTGCATTCTCCCAATTGTCTCAGTTTTCAGATTCCTTCTTCAGTGATCATTGTTATTAGTATATTCTGGTTACGAATTCTTCTTCAGTTGTTTGACTTCATTTAACATCTGCTCAATTTGGCTCAGGTTATGGGGGCCCATTTTGGCTATGAAATCTCACACTGTATTCCAACTTCTTTTTTGCACGTTCTGGGCTTTCTTAATTTTTATTTCACATGTTAATGACTTGTCATTTTGGCTTTGTGACTTCTTCAGATTCCCTTTTCATTTAAAACTGCAATTACCCAGTGGAGGCAGTGCAACAGAAATGAGGTGTGGAAGACAATCAAAAAATGACATGAGCAGTGTGGGGCGTTTGCTAGCACCCTGTTTACTTCAGCTCCACATATGCTGTTGATGGAAACAAAAGATGGGACCAATGGTCCACTAGAGACTCTCTAAGTATTAGCTTGCTTCTCAAAGGCAGCTTCCTCATGAACAGCAGGGTTGATAATGGTCACATCTGCTCTTAATAGGTCTTAGTGCAGAAAGGGTGGGACCAGAAGTAGCGTCATCCTCTGTTGCCCTACATGTACCCCCAGCATTCCTCCTCCGCCTTTGCTTGGCATCTTCACTTGTCTCAGCCTCTCTCGATCACATCAATGTAAAGCCTGCTTCTTAGATTCTGGCTTTTCATTGCTCCTTGCTTGCCTCCTGTCAGCTTTTTGAACACCATCAATGGTAGACAGGCACCCATTACCCAAAAACATCATGTGTGTTCTTACAAATACTTCCTGTCTTTTGAAGGCATCTCAGGGTGTGCCTCATTAGTATTTAGTGACTCCTTAAGTTAATCGCTTTGTTGTCATTGGAATACTCCATTTTCATAAAAAATAGAAAAGAAAAAGGTCACAATGACAAATTTAACTTTGAAACCCCTAAAGTATTGTGTCATCGTCACCAACACTTAGCGACCAAAGCTAAACTGACCAAGCAGACCAAAGCCAAACTGACCAATCAAACCAAAGCCAAACTGACCCATTGCTCAGAGGGACTGGGCACACACATTCACAGACAGTGGTAGCTTTTTATAATATAGATGTAGATGTAGTAGATGGAGTGTATTGGGCTGCCATCACCCTATCTGACTTCGAGTTACGAGCCCGTTACACGTAACAAATGCTATTCATGGAGTCCAAAACGCTTGCTTTCCTTGTGTCCGCATTGCATTCATTGTACAGTGGAACCTTGGGTCACGAACGTCTCTGAACACGTACAAATCGGGTTACGACCAAAAAGTTTGCCAAACTTTTGCATCTGTTCACGACCTCACACTCGGGGGACGAACAAGCCAATTTCCCTTCCGGTTCGTATGCGCCGATGATTTCCGCACGTGTTCAGTCTCTCTCTGTACTGTACATTGTTCTCGGTGCATCAGGCAGAGGGACTCTCCCTCAAAACTGTAACCTCCTCTCAACCCAGCTTTCTCTTTTGGTATAGCGGGTCCACAGCTCCCGTCAAAAAGGCCAGTTTTAATAAATAATCACCGCACTCACGGCTTAGCGAGGGGGCATGGTGGTGTGTGGCCGAAGCGGTTCCTGAGGAGTTCGTGATGTGGGTGTTTCTCACCTAAGTGCACAGGTGAGAAGTGGTCCGCATCCGTAATTTTTCCCAGGAGCTGCTGAATGCCATGACTACCACGTCCTCTTCATAAATAGAAGCGCGAGTTGGCTAATTGGAAAAAGAAGAGAACAGGAAAGAATGGGAGGTTGCAGGAGAAGGCAGGAAGCAGGAGGAGAAAGCCGGTGCAGGAGAGAGAGAGAGAGAGAGAGAGCGAGGGAGAGAGAGAGAGAGAGAGAGAGAGAGAGAGAGAGAGAGAGAGCAAGGGAGAGAGAGAGAGAGAGAGAGAGAGAGAGCGAGTGAGCGCAGGGAGCCTGGGTGTTTGTCTCAGTGTTATTCAATGTTTCTACATTTAGTTTACTATTACACTGTGCATTCCATGGTATAATTAACTATTTTTGTGCTTAAAAATCTTTAAAGAAAATATATTTACATACAGTTTGTACGGTCTGGAACGGATTAATTGTATTTACATACAATCCTATGGGGGAAATTACTTCGGGTCACGACCAAATCGGGTTTATGACCAGAGTTTTGGAACGAATTATGGTCGTGACCCAAGGTTCGACTGTACTTCCATTGTAATCTCATTGGTTTTGCGCAGTCATTGGAGATGTCGCACTACATGACTGGTGATCACAATGTACAGAAAGTGTGTACTATGATTTCAGTTCCACTGAGAAAGATGGTGGGCTTACACAAGAATGTTATTCAGTCGAACAATTCATTTTTTAAAGAAATAAGTCCCTTGATGGATAGTATATTTTATATCATTAACAAGTGTGCTGCCAGCCCTCTGGGCTCACAGATCTCTTCATGAGGATGACGAATGATGCTTTACGAGCACAGGGAACATCTCGCGGTTGTTGTTGTTGTTATCTAAGCAACAGATGATGTGTTTACTCTTACATTTTCCTTCTTAAAATAGACTGGGAATTTGAGACTTACAACCTTTGAGTCACGAGTCAGTCCCCAAGGGCTTTTTGTCATCTCTCTCGTCAGTTAGCTTGCCAGTGAGAGTTTCATGTTTACTATGGTAGGCAGGCTCTTCATTCGGGAATAGCGAGAATATGAAGATGGAGTCGAGAGAAGACGAGGTTCTGTTGCTAATGTATAAAACAGCCTGAGGAGGCCCATCCACCTCCCAAATATTTAGATAGTTCTCTGCAGCCTCTCAGGCAGGGAGAAATTTTACAAGATCCTGAGAAAGCGCTGGGGGAGAGTTTGTTAATGAGTAGCAGCTTACGCCGCTGCTTGTAAGGAGATGAGCGAGAGGGACAGGGCCTACCGAAGGGGTACTGCAGTCGAGGTTTAGGAAGTGTGCCTCAGCCTCAGCTTGCTGCTGCTCCTGCTGTTTCTTCTGGCACACCACCCTGGACTGACCCCATCAAGCTCTCGGTGCGTTTCTCTTTATTTGGCAACATAATATACATTTTGATGTCATGCCCGAAAATGTTTTCAATTACAGTAGCGCATAGCAACACGCCTTTTTATGGCTCTTTCCGCCTGTTTTATGATGTTGCAGAGTCATGTAATTGTCTTGCTTGCAGCTTCTGCCTAGTTTCCCTTTTATGGCGCTAGTAGAATATTGCCCAGAAGAAGTGAGCAACTGGTACCATATCGTGCTGGATGGAGTCCACCTGCTGGAACATTTGGGCATCCAGAGGGCATTCTTGTGTCAGTGGCATGAGAGGGCGAGAATTTCCATCAAGTCAAGATGTTTCACATTTACATTTTTTTTTGCTTAGCAGAAATGTTTATTAAACGTGACTTATAATAGAGGTCAATGTATTCAGTCTAGAGGACTGTTTGGGACAGGACACGGTGACAGCATTGAGCTCCACAAGCGAAGAGTGCAGAATAAAATACAATTACGTTACACTTACTAGATTACAAAAATCTAATATCAGTTAGACAGAAATTCTCCAAACGCTTCTTAAACACATTGAGGGAGTCAGAAATGCAAATCCAGGTGGATAGCTCATTCCACCAGCTAGGAGCTACTCACAAAAAGAGTCTTGATTGAGATTTGATACCATGCAGAGGTGGTATCAACAGATTGCCATTCATCAGCAGACCTGTGTGGGCAAGAAGGAGCACAGGACTGATGCACAGGTACTGACCCCATTGACTACTCTGTAGGCAAGCATCAAGGATTTGAACGTAATAGGTGCTGCTACTGAGACCCAGTGATCTGAAGAGCAGTGACATGTGCTTGGCTTGGCTGGTTGAATACCAGATGTGCTGCTGCATTTTCAACAGCAGGAAAGCCATGCCAGTATTTCTGACAGCAGAAAGCAGCACTAGTCCAGACTGTATACTCTTTAAGATGTGGTTTGATCTTGTGGATGTCCGCAAGACCCAGAGACCACTGCAGCATGGTCAGTGAAGGACAGCTGGTCATCGTTCACTGCCTCAAGACTGAGTACAGGCACGGCAGGTGTTAGCAATAATAGAAATGGGGCGCTGAATACACAGACGAGCTGGGATAACAAGGTCCATCTTTGCCAGGTTGAGCTGGAGATTGTGCTCTTCCAGGTTGCAATATCAGTAAAGACATGCTCAGATTGTAATTGATAATGTGTGGTCCTTTGGTGGGAGCGACAGGCACAGCAGGAGCTGGACATTGGGTCCTAGTGAGGAAGTGTATAGTTGAGGAGAGGAGAGGGCCCAATACTGATCCTTGCCTGATGCACCCTTGACATCTCTCCTCACCAGGACACATGATAGGATCTACCCAAGAGGTTGGACTCAAGCAGTCCCAGTGATGCCAAGGCCAGAAGCGGTGGCAAGGAGGATTTGATGATTGATTCTGTCAAAGGCAGAGGAGAGCACTAGGAGGATGATGATGATGATAGTTTTGATGACTGGCTGCCTTTTTACTAATCTACCCTGACCTAACTAATTGCATTCACTCCGTGTTACGAACATCAGCTTCTGTCCCAGATGTGTTCCAGTCAATAACAGCAAAAGGCCACCTCATCACTTCAAAGTTAGGTTTTAACATTTTATACACATGACAAATAAAAGAAAACCACCTGAAAGTTTGAAATGTTGCTGCTTCATTTAAGTCACAACCAGTTCCTGCACTGAGAAAAAGTCCTTCACTCTCCTAGCCCTCCCAACAAAATCTGATGAAATTCACCGGGGCTACCGCCTTACTGTTGTAAAACATTTGATTGCACCTTTAAGAATAATATAATATAATATAATATAATATAATATAATATAATATAATATAATATAATATA